>VXBO01006464.1:355839-387324 GCA_013400135.1 Rhinoptilus africanus | reverse complement strand
CTGGCCCCATCCTCCTGACACCCACCCTTTAAGTTTTTATAAGCATTGATAAGGTCCCCCCTCAGCTGTCTTTTTTCCAGACTAAAAATACCCAAATCTCTCAGCCTTTCTTCATAAGAGAGGCATTCCAGTCCCCTAAGCATCTTGGTAGCCCTTTCCTGTAGGAGATTTAAGAGCAGTGTGGGCAATAGTCCCATCCTGCTAAAGGAGAGTGCTCAGGGAAAATCCCTTTTCTATAAGACAGGAGCAAAACTGGCAGCATGCATCACCTGACAGTGGCCGCCCCCGACAGCAAAGAAGGCAGGAGGGATGAAAGTGGGCATGACTGATTACTACTGACATTATTTTTTACCAACAGACTGACAGCAGAACTTGGCAGGATTATACCCACTGGCTAGTTAAGAGGAGCGCTGCCATAAACATGCTCTGCTCCAAATAAATCATGGCGCAGGAACAGAAGCACAACGCATGCATTAGCCCCCAGCCTGTCAAGCTGCTACTAAAATATGTGGTCTTTCTTACACCCAAAATAATGCCATTTGAAAACATACACAGATTATTCAAGGTTTTATGAGAATTAGCTCTGTTGCACCTTTTGGTCGTTTCAGAAAAGACTCTAGTGAATATATTTTGGTCAATAAAGCTTTCAAAGCCTCTGAAGTATCCCTGGCATACAGTGGTGTATTTATTGTTACTGGCTAATTCTGACTTTCTAATGAATTCATCACCTTGGGATTTCCATATGCAGATGCATTCTCTTCTCAAAGTTAGAGAGAATACCTCTGGGGATACAGATATCATAAACAATTGCTAGCTCTGTAAGTCCTGCATTTCTGATTAATTTTGATATATCAAAGAAAATCTTTGTACCCTGGGACTATGAACAGCCATTGTAAGAACCAGGCCAAGGTGGGCCGTACTGCTTAGAGTTACATGAAGGGCTGTATTTGGAGGGAAGGAGGATGTTGTCCTAGGTCAGACTGCAGGGACAGCAAGACCTGAGTTTCTGCACATATCTGCTTTCTGAGACCATCTCAGAGTTTTATTAATATGTTCCACAGTATTATAGGGAACCTAATCTTCCCTTTCTCTCAAGTATCCACTTTAATGCATCATCATAGAATCTCATATTAAATAAATAGCATCAAGCCTGAGTCAGTGTTTGCCAGTCTTTCCAAAGAAATAAATGGGAATATCATCAGGGCAACATCTGAACTTTTACATTTCAAGAGTTAATTTCAAGTGTGTAGATAGCGGTGGGGTAGCCTTATCAACACAATGGGTAGAGAAGATTAATGCGTTACACCTCTGGGTGGACATAGTAACATTTCTTCACTTTAAGACACAAAAGTCTTGTGTTGGCTTCACGTTTGAGGAGAAACAAGATGCAGGAGAATTCTTTTGAAGTCTGCATCTCCTCAAACCCATAGATGCAAATTGACTACATTGACACCAGTCCTTTCTGCTCTATAAGACAGTGTGTGTCCACGATAAGAGAAAGAAAGTATTTAGTTTTTATTTGCTTTTGACCACTTTGAGGTTTTGACTGGTCTGTTTACCACAGGTCAGACACCCTTTATCATAGGGATAGGTAATTGCAAACACCAGGATACATGGATCTGAAATGCCATGATTTCTGGTGGATGACACCATGTTGTCAGTCTGTAATTTCAGTGCTGGAGGTGTCTGTCAACCTCTCTTATTCTTGATCTGCCACAGATTTTTAGCTCAGAGTGCTGACCTAAGAGTGGAATCTGGCCCGGCTATGTGATGGCTGAGCTGAGGACCTGGGAAAGAAATGGAGGCAGGAAACACTCTGATGATGCCCCAGTTTTAAGCCTTGTCATTCTTCATCACAGTTTCACTACACAGTTTTGAAGGCATCAACATGGACAACGCCGGAAGAAATAAAAAATTCTGGAAGGGCTGTGACATGCTGCCTACAGTGGAAAAGAAACTAAACTTCTGAAGAGATCCAGGATCAAAGGATCTGGGAAATGTCAGTTGGATGGTACTTCTATCATGTTACAAGGCTCAACGCAGCAAGTACAGGAGAACAAGCTCTGCAACAGATCAGAGCCAATTATCAAAGTAATCCCATTTGGCCATAAAAATATCTAGTCATTTAATACTGCTAAGCCTTGTTTGTAATCACAGAGCTTAATGAGAACAACTTACACTGAAAGGAAAGAAGGGAAATCTCTGGAGTAGAAAGGCTGCTAAAGAGGACGTTAACAAACGCAAGTAAATTTGAGGTTTTAACTTCTTTTATATAGGCCATACTCTATTCATAGAGGATTTTTTTTTTAATCAGCCAACCCAATGCCGAAGCTGGCTTCAAGATTATGAAAGCGCACTTTTGTTTTCATACTCTGTGCCATGTAGGCAAGTCTCGCAATTAAGGAAAGGTTTCTTTTGTTTGAATGAGATTCTGTTTAATTTCTGGCAGGCAGATTTCAGAAATAATTACCATCTATAGATGGATGAATAGCAGACGAATCTATAATTCTCATTACCAACCAGAATTTCAAAGTGAACTTAAATTCTAAGCAAGCATTTGGCAGATCTGAACAAAGGGGAAAAATATTGGACAAAAGTAGTGTTGTTTAATTCAAATCTTGAACAACAAGAATGATATTTAGCAATGCGGGGACCTAACATCTGGCAAGAGCCTGAGAAGTGTTCTCAGAATACTGAGGACTCACTTGTGTTTTGAGAAGCCTAGGTCCTCCTTCCTTGCCATGGTTTAAGGCACATTTCAGGAAGAAATTCTTTACAGTAAGGGTGGTGAGACACTGGAACAGATTGCCCGGAGAAGCTGTGGATGCCCCATCCCTGGAGGCGTTCAAGGCCAGGTTGGACGGGGCTTTGAGCAGCCTGGTCTGGTGGGAGGTGTCCCTGCCCAGGGCAGGGAGTTGGAACTAGATGATCTTTAAGGTCCCCTCCAACCTGAACCATTCTGTCATTCTGTGATATTGGATGTCATGCCCCAAACTCTAGGGAATGGTTTGGTCAACAGTGGACATTAGTGCAATGAATTAAAGGTTTCATCCAGCTTACATTGTAAATTCCTGATGGAGGGGAACAAAGAAGATGGTTCTCAGCGGTTCCCAGTGAAAGGACAATTGGCATAAACGCAATGGGAACAAATTGAAATACAGAAAATTGTATTTAAACACTAGAAAAAACTTATTTATGTTAAGGATGATGAGATACAGGAACAGGGTTTGGAGATATTAAAAATCTGACTGTACATGATCCTGAGCAATCTGCTGTTGCTGATGCTGCTGGAGCTGGGGATGTTGGACTAGAGGATCCAGCTGCCTCCAATCTCGATTGTTCTGTGACTTTGCAAAACAATAGCTCTAATTTTCCATGGTTATATACTAATATAATATACAAGCAGACCTCTTTCTCCTCTTCTACTTAAAAATACAGAGCTAGTAAATCGCACTGGCAAAATAATAACGTATGGTTAACAACTTCAGTCCTTTAGATTGCAAAGATCATTAGAAAAAATAAAATATTATGCTTAGATGTACTAGTGTCCCCTGGCTCACATTATCATCCCTGGTGACAGTGCTGTTGAAGAACTGGGTGTAGTAATATGAAGTTTTAATATCTGGCTCTATTTAATATCAAACGCCCTGATATTGGCAGTGCCCATGATGGCTACAGGTCTGTCAGCATTTTCAAAGCTTTATAACAGCCATAAAAACTCATGGAGTATAGAAATGAGTCAACCAGTACTTATAATTGCTGGCATTTAGCACCAGAGATGATGACTAAGAATCTATATTTGAAATACCTGGAGTTGGTGGAGTCCAAGTACAAATCCTGGGGAGATCAACTAAACACTAAATTTTTGTGAATTAAATACCCTGAACTGTGAGCAGCTTACTGGTTGTAGAACTTTTAGGTGAGCGCTTAAAACCACATTTATTCTGCACATGCACCACAAACTTATTCAGTTGTATTGCAAAGTGAGTACTGTTTTGATTTGGTTTTCCCCGAATGCTGAATATCGCCATGTTTGGCATTCAGTTTCCTGCCCTTTCATCAGCAAAGGTGGCTGCATTTCACATTTTCAGAAATAATGTTTAGGAAATTCCCTGGGGCATCATTTTCAATGGCAGATGTCATGTGTCTCATATGCTCAGATACAGTTTGACAGCTTTTCAAATAGTCTTTCCTTCCTGCAATTACCAAAGCTACAAAATATTAAGTTGAAACAAAAATTTAGGGTATTAGTATCAAAAAGTCTCAGATGTTCCTCTGTTAGAGAAAGAACTTCATTAAAAAAAGTGTCTCAAGATCAAACATTAAATTTATATATATGTAGCAGTTTATGCTATGTATCTATATGACAGTTTATGCAATTTGTCTGAAAAATTACTGATATTACAAACCACATGCTAACATAATTTACAGTTACATTGCTTTCTATCCAAAAGAATCCCTATGTATTCCACTAACTCAATGCTGTACAAACACTATATATCAACGGTATCCACCTCGAGGGTGTCAGTCACAATTACAGAACCGCTACAAGTAAATCAAAGAACAGAACAGTGGCTAAACTAAAATTGTGCTTCATCTGCAGATTGAGTAGATTGATTTAACTAAAACTTTATCTGAAAGACCTACAGATTGTTCCAGAGTCATACTCAGCAAGAGGCATGTCCACCAGATGAAAGGCTGAATCATCCCTCACAGATGTTAACCAGAGGTTAAGGCAGACATTGACCATGTTTGTGTTCTCAGGCTGGTCTTTGATTTGCATATTTTTAGGTGTATGTAAATGGTGTAAGCAAGATCAGAATCAGGTTCCTTACGTTTCCAGATCAGCACTTAGGCATTTACGATTTCCATTACATAATTGAGCGATTGCCTTTAATAATTGAATTCAGGTTATTTACTTGCATGTTAAACTCAAGTTTCTATTTTTTTTCCCGGGAAAACCAGTACATTAAATATGTTTCTTCACTGAAAAATCAAATTTTTAATATAAATTCAATTTGCCAGAAGGTATACCATTTTTCAGCACAGATATTCAAACACTACCCCTTCTGCCTCCCTTTTGTCCCTGCCTCAAATGACAGTTTGGGGTAATTAAAAATTGAGAGGGAGGAACAATGTTGTAAATAATTTGGCAACCAACAATTAAAAGGTTTTCATTAAATGTTTCCAAGTGTTGTAATTGAAACTTTCACTTTTAAGCTGCTGCCATAAATCTAAAAGCTTTGCAGCAATGTAGAAGGATACATTTTTTTTTATCAGAATGGACTTATGGTTTTATTTTTATAATGATCTCTTCCTTCTACAAGTATTTTTGTATATAGTCTAAAAATGACAACAGGAATAAGGAAAAAGGGGTTTATATATATAGGCCTGAACAAACTGGACTTCTTTCTGGTATTTTGAACCTCACATTGACAGGAAATATCAGATATATTTTGCCTTCATTGTATATTTTTAAAATAACTCCTAACTATACCAAAATTCAACATAGTCTGGGATCTCAGGTAAGGTAACCTAACCCTGGAGTTAAAAGAAGGTGTAAAAGAAAGACAGTAGATAGAAGTGCTATTGTTGTATAGATTCAAAAGAAAATATGCCAGGTAGCTGATTGATTTTAATCAAAACAAGTCTTAGTAATTTTTCTTCCCATGTTTTGAATCTTAAAAATATCTGCCATGATGAATACAAATCATTAATTCTTGATCAAACTTTTCTGTTACAATTAGTTGACAGACCTACAGACAACATCTGCAGCCTAAGCCTGTTTCTTCCTCTATTAACCAAGCGTACCAAAAATAAACTGAAACAAAAAAACATCAGTGTTTCAATCTCGATAAGTTAAGGTGCGTGTTTGGTCAGCCACTGAATCACCCTTCATATTAAGTATCTCAAACAATTGATGTAAAATGTTGGATTTTAAGGCTTATGAATAGTGTAGGGCAAAAGCCAGATGAATTTATGAATGGTAGATAAACCTGAACGAAAATTTACACATGTGCTTCACAGTAATTACACTAGAAAACGCATAAAAATATGCGGTCCTACCTACTCTCTGCCCTCCATCCCTTCTACTTTTGCTTTTTCATATCACTACCATTCAATACCCATACACTGAAGTGAATTTAATAAAAACAAAGCAGAATTTATTTACAGCCCTGAAAAGACAGGCGAAAGCTGACTATGAGTGTTGTCATTTCATCAGTCAGGTGTGAGTAGCAAGAAATGAAAGAGTAAAATCAAAGGAAGGTATTTGAGTGCAAAATATTTGCACCACATAAACTTACACAGGCTAATACATTATTGCTACCGTAAACATATTGGAGTTGCTCCACAAAGTTGTTTCAGGAATCTTGTAAAACTATATCAGCCTACCATCATAAGTCAAAGACGATAAAATTTGTACCGGAAAAGAAGAAACCAAACATAAACAGGAAACATTCAAATTACATTTCGTATTCCTGAAAAGATTCTTTAATTCAAACAAGAACATCTTAGAACATCTGCAGAAAATATTAGGGTTTTTAACTGAAAAATTACAAAATATTGTGAAATGAAAGTAATTCCATGCCTGGAAAGTCTGTTTTGATGTAGGAGTGCTATCTTCTCCCTCCTCGGAAACTTGGCTCTGTGTTGGATGGGTATATTTCACTGAAGTATTTAACTCTTGTGGTTGTACCTCAAAGAGAAGAAATAGAGGCAACTGCTGCTAATGGCTGAGTTTCACCGAATGCCACCTACTAATACTTTTACTTTGAGTTTCTGAACTACAGCCAAAGCCAAAGGCAGCAGCAGCCAGCGTACATTGACATTTCTCTATGCAATGTCTATCAGCAACACCCACCCAAGAAAGGCAAGGATGGTCCACAGTACTATTATTAAGCAGATAATAATTTTGCTCATTCCCAGTTTTCCATCTGGGATAACAGATTCCTTTCTCAAGGGATATTTTGGTAGTGGAAGAGACAGATAGACAAACTGAGATTAATTACTACAGATAAATACAGAGAGAGTAAAATACCATTTAGATTAAAAGGTAGTGATACTGAGGTTGATGATATTTATATGTTTATGCTTTCTTAAAACAGCTACAAGTACTTTTTCTGAAAGAAAGTAGAGATTTTCTTTAGTGAGTAATACTTTCATTACTTTTCTTAGACACTGCTAGGTAGAAATATTTGCTCCTTAGTACTACTAGCTGTTTTGAGAGTTTTTTCTGCTCATTGTACACATTACTCAACATAGAGAAAATGCTTCTGAGAGCACAATTTTCTTAAAATATAGAAATAAATAGCTATAAAAGAAAAAAAAAAAAACCACAACAACAAAACAAACTGATTACAGTCTGCCTGGCTACTTCACTTGTTCAGTTTCAGCATGTGGCTGCATACAGCACAGTTCAATCAGTTCTTTATTATTTCATAATGTTAAAGGTTATTACCACAACACACAAAAAAAGGGATAATAGCGGGTTCTTAAATTAACATTTGCTTAGCTCAAATGCCAGTGCACTAATCTCTTTCTTTAAAACCTAGCGCAAATAGTATCGTAAATCACGCTTACAGAGTGGTGGGTTTCTGTTCTCTTCCAAACAAGAAACATGTAATCAGGAGCACCGTCATGAATTAGAAGGGACACACTCTGCCACGTCCTACTCTGTCACTTTACAGGTTGTTCAAACACAACACACCGAGCAGTGTGATGTAAAGATGACATTAACTCTCAGGATTTAAAAACTGGTGTCAATCCGGATTACACTCCCGCCTGGCTAAAATGATGGCAGATTTGTGCTAAGAAAGTATTCTGGGAATGAGGACTCCAGCTGCAGCTGTATCAGGCTGCCTTTTGAGTGAGTGCATTGGTAATTCCCAAGTAGAAATATGGTAATGCCATAAGCATTTCCCTGTAGTACAAAATAATAATTAAAAAACCCCTGTATATTAATATTAAGCTTTAGGCCACCAACTAATAACCTGAAGTTTGCACAGGACAGCACGCCATTGCTGTTCAGGCAATGAATGAATCTGCCGCAGATAAGCATCAGTCCTGTTTGCATACTGGCAAGTGGAGTGACAAACGTTTTCCATCTTCGATGATTCCAGGCAAGACAGAAAACTGAGGGCCAGAGGAGCAGCACGTATTTAGGAGCGCTTTCAGCCTGCAATCTGATGGGATTACAGCTACTTTCATGTAGGGCTATATAAAAGGATTTCCACAGAATTTTTTTCTTCTACACATAGTCATGATACGGAAAAGATTAAAAGTTTCATCTAGAGCAATGCACAGGGACTGCCAGTGCAGCTCATTCTTGGGACATGTATCTAATACTTGCTTGCAGACTTCAAAGTTGTAGGGCCTTTACTAGAGCTGATCCTGGATGCGAGTTGAATCCTATACCTCTGTTTATGGGCAGCTTCTCCATAGGTTGTAACCGTGCTGTGGTGGAGACACAGCCATAGCAACCAGCACCATTCTGACCACGCAACATCCCCTGAAAACATGTAGAAACCCTATCCAAAGCTGTCATGAGCAGCTTGTCTCTTGAAATGGACCCTTGACTGATACTGCTTATGTTCTTGATCATCCAGACTGCACCAAATGCCATGCAGAAAGCAGAGCATTTGCATCACTGTATTTCATTGACATCTGGCTCCTACTGATTTCTGATGCTGAATTCCCCAGAACCAGCTCTGTCACCCTGGAGCACACCCTCCTCACCTGGGAGGTGCCAAGGACAGGCAGATATGCTTGTCAGTTTAACCTTCTGTCAGAAAGGAAAGTGCAGGGCTTATGCACCTTGCTTTTATTTATTTTTTTTTTCCACAGCAAAGATCACTTACACTAAAAGCTCCTTTTTCTTTTTTTCTTTTTAACTTTAACGTAATGCATCTAGATGCCAAGACACTAAGAGCCACTAAACAAACCAAGCAATTGCATCCCCAAAGAAATTAAACTTAGCATTTATGAGATGTATTTTGCTTACAAGTGACTCTATCATTGTTTTTACAACTTGAATATCCTCTCCTGCTTGTGCAATCATACAAGATCTAAAAAAATCTCTTCTGCAGGATTAGGCCTTTGCAAGTATTTCACTCCCAACACAAAGAACAGACCAACATCAAAGAGCACGTTGTGTTTATGAACATGCACGCTCTCTGCTCCAGTTGCCAAACTTGTTCCTTTCATGCACTTAGTGTTTGATAATTCTTTAAAACATTGTTTCTCTGCCCATCAAACTGGACGTACAAAAAAACCATACTGTTTTTCATTGACGCATTATCATCTTTTACTATGTCTGCCTCTTCCCTGCCATAAGTTATGTTGGCTATTCCCAGCACTGAGGATACAACATGTCTAACCTATCATTCCAACCCACTTTTCCACTGAAGAACTTCTGCCTGAAAGCACATCACTATGATTGCTGGTCTCTGTACAGTTTTGCTTCACACCTGCTATGACTACTGAATTCACACATGAGAATGCTGCAAAATATCATGCAATGTCACTTTATCCATCTCTTCAATAAAAAGTCGGAAGAGATCTAATATACAGTTAATAGTTTTCAGCTCTATGCACTAGAGCTTTCTGTACTCAAGACTCACTGTTTTTATTTATTCCTTTATTTAAAAATATAGTTTGTTTGTGTACGTGTGTGCTTGAAAGAGGAAAACAGAGGTGTTGCAGGCACACAAATGTGAGTTTGCACACTGCTGCTGCACTCTCCAGTCACTTTTGACACAAGCAAAAAGCAGAGTTGCACAGCTACACGGTCCCACATTAGCTATATTTACTGTGAACTGAAAACTCTCCAAAGAGTAATGCTGGGTTATCCAATACCCTGTTCCACCAAAAACATTGACCATCAGCTGCTATAGGACTTCACAGCAAACCTGAAGGTCAGTAGACCTGAGATATTTCAGACCACAGAAAAAAAGATCAATTCCAAACCCAAAGACTTTTTTCCAAGATGCTTTCGCCCAGATATTTATTTTTTATATAAAAGATGATCTGAATGTAGGTGCCTTGGCTAGTTTCATCTGTAACCGAAAGGCAAAAGCTTCCTCTTGAAGAACAGATTTCTGCTACTTGAGAGTGCTGTGCACCAACCCTAAAATATTATCTCTATTCAGAGATGAGTTGGAAGCCAACATGATTCTTGGAGCTGTGGTGTAGAGCGTTTCCAGCAGGATGTACCACTAACCACACGGACGGCTGTTACCTGGACCAGCCCTGGTGACTAAGGGGATTTAAGGCACGGTGCTCCATGGAGAGCACTGCCTTTGCTTACTGCGAGGTGGGAGGCATGGATCACAGTAGCAAACTCATATCCAGGTAAAACAACTGTGCTCTGCAGACCAGAGAGGATTTAAAATACAATTATTAGTCACTGCTCTTTTTCCTTCAGCAAGACTCCCGGACTATGACCACAAAGGAGCAGTAGGCACATACCCAGGATAAAAAGCAATTTTTGCCACATCCTCCTGCTATTTTCCATTTGGTTGGCCTCGGCCCTATCTGGACCGAACTTCAAGAAGCTGGTCTCATCTGTGCCCAAGCCTCCATCCCACTGCCTGCAGATTGAACTACTTGGTAGCTTAACTTATTGTGTTATAACAAATAGTGAGCCTGGAGTTCTGGTGCCCACAAGAGCCATATGCCCATATTATAACTTTCTCCTTTTAGGGTTTCTTTTCCTGTCCTAATTTATACTTCCTCAGTTACAGTACATACATTTACATGGTTAATGTTCAGCTTGCTGAGATTACACCATAGTGATGCATGCAATATAAATGCCTAGACAGATGGATGCAAAATGACAGATTTCTGAAAGGAGGAGAACTTGCAAAGCCAGAAGCTCACACTTCAAGAAATCTCATTTGCTAGCACAGGGGTCACTGAAAATAGATATGAATGCTTAAAAAGCAGTGGAATACTCTTAAATAAAGCACTGCTGACAAAGGTATATACTCTTTCCTAGAAATAGGCTCTAGTCTGTTAGGCTGCCAGAAAATATTCTTAAGAAATTCTGATTTTTTCAAATTGATGATTTATAAAGAGTAAGTACAAATCTGTTCTGCAAAGGAAGCCCATGTCAAAGGCCACTTTGCCAATAGCCTTCCTCTTTAAATAAAAAAGGATGCTAAAATGAGACACCTTATTAATTAAAACAGTACCTGTCCTGCAGCTTCGATGCTTCACATATAACTCACGGAACAGATTACTTCTAAATGAGAAGTCACAATACAATTTGAATTCACTACAGAGTAAGCAGTTCGGATTGATACCAGATGAGAGGTCTCTGGAAGAGAGTGTCTCTCTCTGATTGTTAAAAATACAGCAATAAGACAACAGGTGCTCTTCTGCCAAGCCCTCTTGATCTTTTGATAAAACAAACTCGCCTCTCCAACCCACAGAGAAAAGAAAAAAAAGAACAGGCACAGAAAGGCAGGAGCAACGACTGTCCCTTTGCTAATACGGCTACTGATAAAAGGAAAAGTAAAATTGTTACTGATGACCCCCTGCCTCTCCTGAGGGGGGATACAGGTATTGTACGGCAATGCTAATATTTCAGTTTCATAAACTCTGCTTTTCAATTCCTTTCTGCTTAAAGCAAGAACAAAAAATTTGCTGGCTTACTGATCTTTAAAGGGTACTGGCAAGATAACGTGGACAGATACTAAAGGAGCTTGCTTGAAAACATACAGAGGTTGTAATGAAGCAAGTGATAATTACAGCAGAGAATCTAAAGCTGGAAAAATTTTAAAAGTACTGCATACGTTATAGGAAATATACCTTTCCCTGCCTAGCTGTGCTATATCATGTTTCTTACAGTTTGTTTCAAAGTCTCCCTTTGCCTTTCATCTTACACGTATTTCAGCACTGTTGTTATGCAAGATGGGGAATCATTCATTTTAATGTGATACTAAGCATATTACCACAAAAACAGAGAGAGGCTACCATTTTACTGATTATCTAATTAAAAAGCTCTACAATGTAAATTCTTTGCAGCCTCTCGCTGCACACAAAAGATTTAATGCTGCATCTGAAAAGCCACATGTACATAAAGGCAAAGAATTTGTAAATGCTTCTGATTTTAGCGTTTCTTTTTCTTCCTCTTGTTACAAAAGCCACAGCTATCACTCTCTTTAACCGCTAATAAAAGCAATTTAATGACAGGTAGATTTGCTGGTTTGTAGCTTCTTTGAACCCCCAACACGCTCACTAAAGGAAAGTAACTTTAGCTAGAAAAGAGATCCTCGCAGCGCTATGGTGAATAATTCATCATTGCATTTTTCTTTTCATCTCGTTTTGTGCCAGTAACATACACAACTGAAAATATTGCAAAATCTAAAAACAAGCCACAGACAAGGACTTCCAGCAGCAAAATACACATAAAATTAGCAGGCAGGTTTCCCCAGCTTATATAATAACAGCTTTAGCTCAACAGAACCCCCATCACTCACCGAGGGCTGAATTCACTTGAACAAAAGCAGAGCCCAGTCACCAAATGCAGCTTCGCAGGACTCTTAATGCGAGATGCTCCTGTCTGCTGTTCAGTTCACACTTGCCTTTATAACTAAGCCAACCAACAACATTCAGTTGCTGAACCTGATGAATTATAAAACGGTAGCTCCCAGACTCTCATATTTTACATCACAGGGGGTGGTCATCCAGCATACACACTGCCTGTGTACATATATTCCGCTATAACTCATCCTGATAAACACATCAGCGCTGGCAGCGGTGACAGTAATTGGTGCTCAGGATGTACAAGCACAAACCAATAGAGCACACTCCCACCTTCTGCTCTCTGCCACATCTCTACCTGTCAATCACTGCACCTTGTTAAGGTGGAATGATCAACTCTGCTTCAGGGGAGAAGCAAAACTCGGAGGAGAAACCATCTACCCGTATGAATTCTTCACTGAAACATTTTTTAATTCAGCGGCAAATGCAGCTTCAATCTCCTCTAGATACAATTTTCATGATTTTTTTTTTTCCAGATCTTCATAAAATCTTCCCTTCTTAAAGACACAGTTCTTGTTTAGTGACTAACAACGCAGTTCGCAACTTCCACTATCATGAATGGAAATTATTCAGGCAAATTCCATGGACATTAGCAAGAATAACCTAAAAGCATTACTGCAGGCAGAATGAACTGTTAAAAGCAATATAGTTGTTAGGTGAAATTATCTGTACATTTTAAAAGCCTCTTAAAAAATGCTGATAGGTTTTTAAGAACATCCTCTAAGTTATAAATATGTATTTGTAATGCTCTCCGCTTCTCTAATGCTTTTCTTTTTTCCATATGCTTGCATTCTTTTTAAAGTAAAGCTATAGATACAAAATAACAGAACCAAAATGATAAAACTCAGACCCATTAATACAATCAATTAAACTAAATACTTTCTAATGGGATTAATTACAGCAATAACACTCACAATTATTGCACATGCCACAAATTAACACTCACAGTTAGCCCCTAACAAGCAAAACTGGTTATGGTAATGGTAATCCACAGCCAGGGATCAGTCACTGGAAAGGGGTTTGTTTGGAAAGTCTCTTATGACAGAGCAGAAGTTGCTCTTTTAGAGTTGAGCTCCAGGAATTTTGCATGTGCTTTACACAAACTCAAGACTATTTGTACGAGAGCAGAGTGTGAATGAATGCTTTATTTGGGATGATTTTCTATTTCTACACCACTGGTGACAACTCTCAGAGGGCTCCATTTGGAACCCGAGCTCGATCCAGCTCCTTTCATTCTCCCATGCCTGTAAAACCCTCCCAACAGTTGGTGTCACGAGGAAAGGTTGTGCTTGGGAAAGTGAGCGCAGTTGTGTGAGTGGTTGTGCATCACCCGGATGCTTTTCCACGAACAACTGGGCTGAGGAATTCAAATGAAGGCTGCGCCGGCAGCCCCAGGCAGAAACCCAACCCTTCTCACCATCTGGACCGACTGATGTGCGTCATGATGTGGGAACAGGGTGTTGTATTTCATGCATAGCAAAGGCAAGTCCTATATATATCCCTTTCCTCCCGTCCTCAGCTGCTTGTTCCCCCCTCCCCATTCCTCATTTGTCTGTGTTCAGCACCTTCACTATCCAAGAAAATATTCACTTAAGACTAGAGGTACAAGCAGTGTTTCTGCATGTGCTACTGGCTTCTACTACAGTGGCTTGTATGAAAGAAAAGCTGCATGTCGTTGGGTGGCAGAATGCAGGCGAGACGTATCAAGACTTAATCAGAGTAATGGTTTTGATGTCTCTGCCTTTCTCAGAGGAAAGGGCAGCTGAGATCCAATAATTGGATTCTCCAGCGATGCTCACTGGGAATAATCCAATATGGGCAGAAAAATATTCCAAATGACAGACCCTGGCTCACTCGGAAGCAGCAAAAAATATCTGTGCCACTGGATTTTGCCTTATAGAGCCAAATTCTATTCTCATGGGTCTACACATTTCACTTGCAAATTACAGAGGTTCTCTAGGGTGGCCCAAGCACAAATTTGTTGTCTTGTGCACTAATTAGGGTTTTCTGACCTATTTTTCATAAAAGAAAGATTTCAAACCATATGTGCCAGAACGCCCTAAATGGCATCTATTTTCATTTTCCCTAAACCATTTCGGTTTGAAGAGGCTTCCCAATGATCTGTGTAAACACAACACTGCTTTATGATGATTTGGTGTCATGTGATTCAAGACATATAAGCATCTCTTGGTTGAATCTCCTTGACCAGTATAACGTTCACCCTAAAATTCAGCTCCCAGGTACTGAAGTACAGGTTTGTAAAACTGACCAGTATCACAATAATCTAAGACACTGAGATATCTCATAGCTGTGTGTAGGTGGCATGCATAAACCACAGTCTGTGGTATTACACAAGAGCCACGATGCCAAGAAAAATTGCTACCCCGTTTCACACTTCCTTGCAATTTTTATTTAGCTAGCCTGGCTTCCATGTTACCCCTCCTTGAGAAATATTTCATAGCTGATACTGCCATAACATCCAGCGGTGTGGTGCTCTGTAAAGCTGCTACCTTCTCGGTGAATGGATACGCTCATCGCCTCAAGGCTCTGTTCATACGTTTTGGTGCAGAATGTGAGATTTCACATTTGAACTTTCCCACTTCACTGACAGGTATGTGAAAATCCCATATGGCTGCCAAATTTCTGTATACCTACCTATATATATCGTATGCATTTTTAAGGCATTTGTAACAAACACATTTCATACTGACTCTGAGGTTCTTCAAGCTGCAAACTAGTAATGATCTAAAAATAAAAAAAAGACAAAAGTGTTCCCATTTGCTGCCAAAAAATGACTTATTTCTTCCACAGTCACGTGTATTATATTGACTACACATCATAGACGTTCTACTTGCTATCTAAAGTGAGCACACACATCACTGGGGAAAAATCAGGGCATTCAGCTGGAATAACAAGAGTAGTTACCTTTTCCGCTCAAGAAGCAGCAAAGAAAACTTCAAATTAAGAGTAACTGCAGGCAGATTTGATACTATCAAGATCACAAATTAGCTAGTACAGTTAACTTGCATCCCAATGAAGCAAAACTAGATCTCAGGGGTCTCCACAGAGTGGACCCAGAGTTCCAGGTGAATAAATGTGCACCAACAGAGATAATTTCCAGGCTACACCAGATGGTACAGACGATCAATACATTGGTCAGTAATTCTTGCCATGTGGCCTAAGAAGCCATCATGCAACTAAAGAGGAGTTTATTCAGTATCTTGCATTTAGCAGTTATGCTGTTCAATGCCTTTAGTGAATTTTTGTCAGATTTATATTGGATGAAGGAAATGCTCTTTCATCTGATAGCCCCAGTCTACATCACTTCACAACAGCCCAGTTTCTCCTGGGCCCCTCACATGACAAAACTCAGAACCTCAGGGGCTGCAGGTCACTAACCAGGTCGTTGCCCACCTACCTCCCAGTCAAAGCACTAACTCAGCTCTCCCTCCCTAATCCAGTGAAGAATTATCTTGAAATCTCTATGAGTTCAGCTAATTCTGAGACCTACCTTTTTCAAATGAAAATCAGCTGAGCATACTTGTAAAGGTCTTTTATCACATTTGAGAAAGGTAACCACTAGTTAAAGTAAATTTCAACACCTGTACTCTCTGAAAAGCAGCAGGGTGAAATAGGGTCATCTTTGTACCTTTTGAGTACAGAAATCTATCAAACTTTTAATTCCAGCTGAGATCACTGAAGATTTATGAACTTCACAAGCCACTCCACTGCCTGTGGTCTGAATCCAATGAGAATTTGTCCTTTTATAAATATACATTAAAATAGAACCACATATTGACTCAGACAGAAGATTTCATTCCTGTAACCTACATACATCATGCATTGCAAAATAAACAGCAGTGACAATATAAATGAATTTAATTGCCACAGCAAGGCAATGGAGAAATCAATTTCCTCTCAAAGTAGCGCACTTGCAATTCAATTTAAGAACAGTTTTTAAATAGGGTTTCAGTTTCTAAGATTAATCCTTGTAAGTACAAATGAATAAAACTGTATATTTAAATTAATTAATAAATTAGCTGACACAGGGCTTTGAAGACATAAAGGACTGTACAAGTGCTGTTACTATAATAATATTTTTCTGAATTACAATACTTTTCTTCCTCAAGTGACATCTTTTTTGCTGCAAGTGCAGAGTGCAAGCTCAAGTCCTCTTTCTGAATGAGAACTGTGTTTGAAAAAAATACAGAAAAAAAAGGAATTAAAGAGGATATTCAACTAGGTCTGAATGAACAGACACCCAAGAGAGCAATTCCAGTTGATCAAGGGCAATGAAAAGAACTGGCTTTGCTAGTTAGGAACTCTAAACTCTTTTAATGGTGGCTTCATGGTCTCAAGAATATGAATGATCTTATCAGTAATAAAGAAGAGCTACTAAAAGGAAATAAGGCCAGATGGCACTTTCCCTAGAGCCTCTGGAGAGGCTGCCTGGATGTAGTTTCAAAAGCCTTTTATCGCACCCCATGAACCAGGAATGCTACAACAGCCCATTTGAAAGCCAGTGGATATCTCAGGAGCAGTCTGAGACTTCATACAAATGTTGATTTTCTGTGTGGCTTAGATTGGGTCAGCTGGTTAAAAGAACTGAGAAACTTGAATGATATATTTCAGCATTCAAAATCTTTTCTTTTTTTTGTTGATTGGACATTCATTTTCCCATTGTTTTCTCTCTTCTGTTTCATTTTAAATGAGTTTAAGTTGTCTGAAGCTCAATATTCAAACCCAAATGAGACCATTAAGGATTTACTAACTCCAAGAGCTGGAAAAGTAGCTCAAGATCTCTTTCCATTAGGTAAAAGAATAGATTCAGTAGCAAACCAGACAAGCATCTTTTACACATCTTTTACATAAACAGAAGGTCCCACAGTGAACTCCTTATAAGCCTGGTGTGGGGAGCAAATGAGTTAACAGCTTTGTATGGCGAAGAATGGCAGAGCGACATGAAGATCCTCCTGCGATTCGCAGTTTAACTCTGCGTGCGCTCTGTGGTGGGAGGAGTAGGTGGCTGATTTGGGGAAGAAGCACAGCACAGGAATGATACACTTGACTCCTCTGAGGATGGTGATGAAAATCTGTCAGCTTGGCATAGTCCTTCCTGTTACCTACAGCGATTACTGACGCATGGAGAAAGTAACAGCTCTACAGACATCACGGTAAGAGGCACAGTATGTGTGGTGGAGAGAGCAGATCTACTTCACTGAAGAAGCCCATGGCAGTGCTGCAAGGGGTTATCCATGGAAAGGGACATAAGACGAGCACACAGAAGAGTCTTCATGAGAAAACTGTGAAATTCAGGCCCCTATTTGGGGTAGATTGCAAAAAAAGAAATAAGGATGCCTTCCGCACTGACTGTGACAAAGAGCTCGCGCAGGAATCAGTAAGCACACACTTTTAGATTAAGTTTTCCCCTCCTACAGTTTTCTTTCAGGAAGGAAATTTGAAGCCTGGATGACTAACTACAATGCAGATGGCAGAGCAATGTAGAGATACCCAAGCTAGCTCCAGATGAACTAGCTCAGATGACATTGTGAGCGAATTTAACCTACTCATCTTGAACTCCATGGTTATGCTGCTCCTGGAACCTGAACATTTAAGGTAGTCTGAGATCCAGACAAGCCAGGGAAGGACAGCAGGTGATACTCAAGCTAGGTCTGTGCCAGCCATTCTTGTAAAATTTACTTCTGCAGGGTTTTTTTTGCCATTACTTGCTAATGTGCCAAGAAAGTACCTCCCAGCAAGGAAGAATATATGCAATAGCAGGAGCACCAGAGTGAAGTATTGCTCTGAAAAGAAAGGAAGAAATAACTGCTCTGCTGGGATATGGCAAACCCTCCTTCAGCTCAATGGGAATCATCTGTAGCCTTGCATACTTCACAAGACTGCTGAAATTGCAGATTTACTCTCTTGGCTCTAACGTCAGACCATTTAATTCAGCTCTCACCAGAAACCCTTTTGGTTAGCTAAGGGTGATGGCACCCTGGTGAACCTGCTGTGAGGGGACGTCCATGGACAGTCACAATTTCTGGGCACTCTGAAGGCATGAATGGCAATGATACTCCATCTACAGGTCAGCAGTAACCACGAACACGGAAATTTCTGTCATGCCATCACATTTGCACCTGCCAACTTACTTCCACAGAGTCTGAGCTGAGTTGGGCGCTTAAGGACAAGCCACATTTTATAAGGATTTGTGTCTGATGGGACCCAGGAACCAGGGCACTGATCAGATGCTCTGTTCTTGAACTACTTATAGCTTGAGGATTAATTAGGAGTGGGAAAGTGCTCTAAGACCTTTAACTGAAGAACTGGAGAATTAGAGGAGGTGAAATAAAAATACTTATTCTCGCTACAGCATCAGAATCTCTGAGTAAAACCCTACTGAAATAACTCACCGTGTAGATAAAACAAGAACATTTGGTTAGTATTTCTCAAATTATATAATGGGTTTTATCAGGAAATAACGAAGAACTGAAGAGAGAGATGCTGCACGTTAAAGCTGAGGATGCGCAGTTCTCAGCGTTTAAATTTGTAGCTGTCTACTGATTTACTTGAACCATCTTTCTGCCAGATGCCTGAACTGGAAAGAAATTGTATAGAAAATATGGGCCAAAGATAAAAGATAAGAGCAATACCAGGGAGGGCAAAGCTGATTGCCTTCTCTCCCTTGTACTCCAACTCCACAGCTTTTTTAGCAGAGCTTGGAAAAGGAAAGAAGGAGCAAATGGCAGTGAGTTAGAACCTGGGACATTTGCTGCAGGAATTTTGTTCCTGTGTGTCCTGGGACAGAGGCTGCTTCTGCAACTCAGTTTCTCAGCTCAGCACTGCCCCATGCAAGTGCTGTGAAGACAAGCTAAAAACAATGATGTATTTGAACGTTAATGCTTCAGGCTACCTAAGCACCTTCAAAGAAAACAGTTTTGCAAGAAATGGAGAGTCCAAACAGTGATTTTTTCCAGTCTTTCTGTCTGTGTTTAACCACAACGAGGGAAAAATAAGTCTTTCAGTCCTCCCAATGTTAATATTGCATATCAGACAGTAATATATCTCAGCCTGAGGGATAAAAGAGGAAACAATAAAAAAGCACTGTCACTGAGCATGGATACAAATTAAAGAACTTTTTCAGCTCCAGTTCTTAAAGAACACGCTTATTCGCCTTTAAAATGCAATTTGGCTGTGGAATAATCAGGTGTGACATACTTGAATGAGAACAATAAAAACAAAGTGACCCTCAGATGAACATGGGGAAACTGGACTATCCATACTCCTTTGTGTTGGTACTAAACAACAACGTATAAAAATGATGTAAGATGATGAAAATGGCCTGCTTTTGAAGAAGGCAATACGACACTTACATAGAAAACTCTGTCTACAGTCCACTGCGAAAGGATGGGGCAGTTAAGATGAACCCTGGTGGAGAACACAGGCAGTTTCACATCTTAACAGATGAGATGTGTTCTGGCAATGCGTGACCCTACAGATATCACGGTATTCTGTTAGAAAGTAATAAAAAACATGTCCTGGAAAGCATCATCAAAGTTCTGTGTATGCAAAAATTAGTTAGCTTGTACCAGACAGTTGTGAGGGGAAAAAAACCCTTTTGCTTTTTACCAGTAAATTTAATTATTTTGTTTTCCAATCATCATCTCATTGGACTACTGTACTTCAGCTCTTATGCCCTGAAATAACAAGGACATTTAGCAGGATGAAAAATGCAAATCCTCTGTATGTGTTTACACTACACTACCTATACCCTAATAAAAAGAAGAGACTAGTAAATAAAGGTTTTCTGAGTATGACCGACCAGCAGAGCTCAGCAAATAATTTGCAGTGAATATATGGATTCTTTTCTATTTCTTTTTGCTTATTTTTTTAATGATTTTTTTTATTGTTTTCACAAATTAATGATCTCATGGGAGTTATTAGATGCCCTCTGCCTATAGAAGATTTATGAACAGTATGTTGTTCATATTTACTATATGAGTTTTGCATAATCATATACTATTTCTTCATTTCCTGCCTAGTGAGGTGTAAATATTAGCACTACATTTCTTGGGTAAATATTCCTATGAAATATATTAATTATAAAAATATTACTAACAATAAGTCATCCAGACACTGGATGGAAATTAAATGCAAATGATCACAAAAACACATGAATCTTTCAATTATATATGCATTATATATGTTTCTTGTAAAGTTTTTGAGGTATGTGTTTGGCTTCTCCCGTAACCTAAGAAACATAATTTTGAAAGTTAAAAAGTCATTTTTCTTCCTGTAACATAATTCCTATAACAATACTATATAGAATGAAGAACATACTTTTATATGCTGCTTAGTTTGCAGTTAATTGATTTTCATATAAGCACCTCGTTTTAAGCTACAAACCTGTTGACTTAAGAAGACTTGGAGAAAGTTAGGGAAAATCAATTAAATGTATGAAATCAATGTATGTAAAATTTAAAGCCTGTTAATATTCATCGAGTCACTTCAGGGTCTTTCTTTGAATCAAACTAACAAATATTAAGGCCTCTTTTTTTTTTTTTTTTTTTTTTTTTTGGTAAAATTCACNTTTTTTTCTGGAAAAATTAAACCCATTTGGAATCTTAATACGCATTAATTTAACACAGCTCTCCCTGCAAATAATTTATTTTCTTTAACTCCCCTTTTACACCTGGTCAA
Source organism: Rhinoptilus africanus (assembly GCA_013400135.1). NCBI lineage: Eukaryota > Metazoa > Chordata > Aves > Charadriiformes > Glareolidae > Rhinoptilus > Rhinoptilus africanus. Next base: position 366,078 of record VXBO01006464.1, on the reverse strand, counting down.
CAAAGTTAACTGCTTCCTGTGGGAAATAACCTCAACTGGCATTAGATTGGGTGCTGTAGCCAGAAATTAGTTCTGACCTTTACAACCAAAACAAAATCCTCTTATTTCTTCCCATGTAGTAGTGATAAAAGAGAAAAAGCCTATGTTCAGTTAATTAAAATTTAAGTGTATACTTTATAAAGAAAAATGACTAGGGGACAAGCCATTGAAAAAGTCAGATTAGACCTTGATATAGTACTTAGGAAGAAAAATGCCATCATAGGGTATATAATCACTGATGACAGCATTGACAGCTGAGAAAATATCATTTTGAAACGCTAATCTTTTTCCTTGAAGTAATGTTTCCATAAGTGAGTGTCTCATATTAATTTAACCTAATGATTTGTTTGATCTATGTGATAAGTATTATGACTGCTGAAATCTAAAGAATGTTTCACATTATTTTTTACATTTGAGGACTCTTTAACTACAGTTAAGAGGCAATCTTCTATGGGAAGGCATGTCCTGTATGTATTGAACATTTTTAGGACTAGGATAATTTTACAGTCCACTTGGCAACTCCAGGTGAAACTCGATGAAAGGCTCATGGATCTAATCTTGCCAAACGCTACTTCATCTCTACAGCATCACGTTAACATACGAGAGGAGTAAAATGACACAATTATTCTGTTTAAATTTCTCCAGTTCTTTTTTTCCACAGATCTTTTATTCTAACCATAACATATTAATGGCTATTTTGCCATTCATGTTTTGGCACCTTTTTTTTTTTTTTTTTTTGTAATTTTTCAGGTGGGTTTTCAATGCAGAGCTAGGGAATGGAGTTCAACAGAGAAAGCTAATTTCCCACAATTTTGATATTTTGGCAATTTTCTTAAAAAATCAAAGATGTAGATTTGAAAAATCCCTGCCAAACAGCAGGTGGTATGTGGTGTGGATGTCCAGCCTGGGGACGGTCCCTGAGGGCTGCTCAGTGTGGAGGCTGAGGCTGCTCAGCAGCCTGGGAGGGAGCTCACCAGGAGAACAAAGCTGGTGGGAACCAGAACCCCAACTGGATTATGCTGCCACTTTGGCAAAATCATAATATCCTATAAAAATCTACCCTATCAAAACATTTTTCCAACTCATTGTAATATGAAGGACAAGTAAGTAGAGTAGGCATTTTACTGGAGGCTCTCCATTAGACCTCTACTAATACACAGTGGTGTCAGCAACTAAATGATTATTTGAAAAAACAATCATTTTCTCTGCAAAGGATGCTACACATTCAATGACTGCCCCAGGAGTTAATTGTCCAGATACACTAATGTATCTGGGCCCAAGACATTATGTTGTTGATGGTTCCTTAATCAGTGTTTTACATAATAATGTGTTCATTTCTTTGTTCATTTTTTTTTCTTCTGCAACATGCAAACGGTGCCTCTTGATAAGACCCAGATGCAGCATTGCCAGTGAACAGTTTCTCTAATTACATGACGTGTATCCTTTCCAAGAACAATAAATATTTTTATAATGGTGTATGCGTGACAAATAAAGTCCCACAGTTGATTTTTCATAATTTCTCTTTTGCTCCTTTTGTCATGATTTTACTGGTTTAGTGTAAAAATGCTACTGTAAGAGAGAAAACCCAAATTTTGCATAACTTCTCAGCTGAGTAGCATTTGGGGTTTTAGAATAGGAAGAGGAAGACGCAGCATGGTTCCTCAGCTATTTTAGTTCAGATACCTATACAAATCCTAACCATCTTGGCAAACACAAACCAACCTCAGTTACATACACAGCAGAAAGGAAGAGAATTAACAAGCAGTCTCTCAATATATTTTATGCAAGTTTTCTAGCCCTGTCTCTTGCTTTATGGTCTGCTTTGCCAGCAGCATTAAAAATACTCTTCTTACAGAAAACATGGGGCTTAGCTGGTTGCTCTGCTGCTCAAAGCAACTCCATAACCAAGACCACCTATCTTCTGCCCTCAGTAATAACCAGCTTTTCAAGGATCCTCAGTTCAGAGCAAGAAATATTGTGTATCTGTCTTTAAAAACATATTTTTAGATGAAAGTCTCATCCTTTTTTTCTAGGAGAACTTTTATTTATACATTTTCTAGAGCACTTTATTACCAGGCTCTAGTGATAAAAGATATGAACCAATAATTCAATAATGGTTTTGCTAGAGCAGTTTTCTACCATAAGAAGGTTTCTAAATGCTTATCTAGCTATCCTGAAAGGCGATTTCAATTCAGAGAGATCTTTATATCCCTCACACATGCTTCTTGTACACTTAAATGAGGGCACACTACCCTATACCCATGAGATACTTAACAGCCAGTTTTCACTGAATAGATAAAACCTGAGCTCTGCTACACAGTAAACACGTATCAAGACACCTCATGCAAAATAAGCCAGGCTTTGACAGGTAGTTTCACAGTACCTTCATTAAGATATGATTACTTAATACTGTCCTTTGAGAAAAAAAATCCTGTGGCACCCTTTTACATATTATCCACATGAAATGTGCTCCAAAAACCAGCCAACTGAAGTCTCTCAAATTGATTTCAACGTAGTACTCAAGCATCATTTAAACAGCTACAGACTTGCACTGTGAACTACACTGTGATAGGCCCTGTTAAATTCACAATTATATTTACCTAGTTGAAATGGAAGTGTATCTTGCAAAAGACCTATTCTGATTCTCATGGATCTATTTGATTTGCACAGAATCAAAAAATAATTCAAGTGGGAAGGAACCGTGCAGGGTTCATCTCATCCAGCCCCGTGCTCCCAGCAGGGCTACTTGCTCAGGGCCTTGTCCAGAGGAATTCTGAACATACAAAGGACTGACATTGCACGGTGTCTCTGAGCAGCTCACTCCAATATCTGACTGCTGTCATAGTGAAGATTTTATTCTTAATAACGAATTAGAATTTCCTTTGCTGTAATTTGCATCCATGCCTCCCACCCCGACACTGTGCATCCCTGAGAAGACTCTGGCTCTTCTCTACACCATCCTTTCTGGCAGCTGAAGACCTTCAAGATTTATTTATTTACTTGAAAAACAAGCTTAGAGACATTCAAAAGAAGAAATTGTAGGGATTTTAAAAATATTTTATATCTCTGAATCATTGCAAAGGGGTAAAATATTTGACGGCCACTTTTTGAGCATCATTTTACCCATTAATTTGAAGCTTCTGTTTCAGAACTTTTTCTCCATCCTAATCATCTCTGGCCCAGTGAAGGGATATTGCTGGTATCAGAAGAGGCACCACAAACAGTGCTGCTGATCAGAGCGCTCCGCAAGGGGAGAAGAGCAAGTCACAGCAGTTAAATGTCCTTGTATCTGGCTGCATGAGCAGCCATAGGAGTATTCGTGGAAGGTCTGTGCTAAGTAGCAGCACGGGAATGATTAGAAAATGTGTTTCATTTCCTAAGAACTGCTTTCAAAAGCACCGTAGCACTGGGAGGAAAGGCATATTTTAGGTCAAAAAGTGCTATTTGCTCCTTTGGCTTTGTTCACCTGGTTTTATCACTTTGTAGTTCATGAAACAGATTAATATCATACATTAAAAATTGCGAAAAGGATAGGCATTAATTAAAAATTGAAAGGCTATGTAGATTTATGCAAACTGGCACATTGTGCAGCTTTGAATCAATAATAAATAGGCAAATTAGGGGTGACCCTGGAGCTCCTGGCAGGCTGCCCGCTCAGGAGCTGCAAAGGCTGTACAGTGCCAACAGGTTGCGTAGCACAGAGCAGCAGCAGCATCCAGCTGCCTGGAGATCTCTAACCGGGCGTTTGTTGCCGGTGCTCTGACATTCTGACTGCAGGGGGAAAAATGTAATTTAAAAAAAAAAAAAATTTCTTTATAGCAGATTTTCACATTCTACGCTTCTTGAAGCTCTAATGATATAGCGATGGCTTTTGGCTTCCAGTCAGCTGTGTTTTCTCACTCACATATGCGTGCTGGGAGCCGCAGACACTGCCAGGGGTGGCTCAGCCCCAGTGCCACAGGACCCTGGGCTGGCTAGAGCTGCGAGGTGGGACTCAGAATACAGAGGTCTTCCCAGAATCCTGAATTTTTTAATTAGAGAGACCTCAAAGGCTATGTTTCTAATTAGTAACTCAGATGTTTCCAAGATGATTCCCAGGCCCTCAGACAGCTTGGACCAGCTCACGTCTGTGCCACCAAACTCTCCTACCATCCCAAAGTCTAACCTGGCCCATGGGGCTCGTCCTGCACCATGGCTGACTCCCACATCATCTAGGACCAGCCCGGGCCAAAATGTGCCAGGGACCCTAATCAACAATTTAACAGCAAGGGCAATCCCATTCCGCTACGGGAATATTGACAAACATTGTTTACGAGCATGTATGCAACCAAAGTGATTATTTTAAATCAAAGAGAGATTATGCATCACACATTCACAGTTTCCTTCAGGCCCATCATGGGAGGAGAGGCTCCACACTTTAAGCCACTGCTGCTTCTGACTCAGGGACCCTCGGAGAACAGCAGACCCCACACCAGCACTCCTGTTCCCTCCTCCCTGCTCCTCTCTGAAACTCTCGCAGCCTGCCCACGAGCTGCAGGCTCCCATCTTCTTTCTGTGATCCTTTCGCTTGTCAGACTTCGAAGTTTCTCCTAGCTTTTAGCACCTTCCGTTCTCCATAACGCGGGAGCTCCCTCCCATCTCACCCCAGGGGCTCCATCTGGCCCAGTCTTCTTAAAGGAGCTGAAGATAATGGTGAACAACCAAGTAAAAAACCAAATAATATCTGTCGCAACCAGGACTAATTTTAGGCCTTTTTAAATGTCAGAATTAAACCAGAATAAACTGTTTCTCTATGATCCTCTTTCCAGAAAGCTCTAATTTCGGATCTGTATCAAGGTGACATTTGTTTCTTCAAAATTGCCCTCTCCCTGTACCCAAAATAGGACAGTCATCAAACTTTTAGCCCTCTTGCAAATATAAAAAACATTTTAGCACTTCCACAAACATCCTCCCTTCAAGGACAATAATTGCAACACACACTTTACACCCCCGGATTAAGGAATCAGGTACATATCAAGCAGGTAGCTAAGGGCTGGCCCTAGGACTGCTATCCCAAAACAGGACCCACAGACATGGCTATTTAACTTCTCCCTTGCTAGTCAGTCTTGATCCAACTCTTTTATTCACCCACCTACATTTCCTCCTGGGTTGCATGCCCTTAACGCAGGGCACAGTCTCCACACTGAACTCCTCAGCTTGTCCGGCTGAATTTACTACATTGTTCTGTATCATTGATCAGCATGTCAAGCACCTTGATGGATAGGCCCAGAGTCCTTAGAAACTAACAAACTATTATCATTGTATTCCCTCACAGCTCTGGTGAAAATTCAGTTACCTTCTGCTTTCAAGTAAAACCCACAATTTCTGTTAGCCACACATTGGTACTTTCGAGCCTCTGGGCAGAATTTGCCACTCAGACATCCCAAGACAGAGGAAGAGGAGTCTGTTGTCAAGGTTTTGCTGGGTTCAGCTGAGGAGATAATTTTGCCTCTATCCTTACATATGGTTTGATGGTTTTTTTCACATATAACCATTCAAGCGAAAACTACAGCAGAACTTGCCTCCAGAGGAAGGAAACAGACAACCGCCAGGCACCTTCCCGATATGTAAAAGTGCTACCAAAAAAGCTACTTTAATGCCATGGATGCAAGCGACTCTCATCAGGGATCCCCCTTAACATTGGGGCCACAGACACAGAGTTTGAGCACCTACAGTTATTATGCATGTTGCTGAAAAGTTGGCCAGGCCTTCAGAGAGCATCATACCGGGCTGTGCCTATGGATCCTCCAACTCTCTGCTCTGCCATTGCAGCTCCCAATGACCAAGATTTAGCAGCGACAGCTATGGCTCTAGAAAGGGCTCAAACACTCTTCCTGGCTCCATGGTGAAATACAGGCAGCCGTCACAAATAAAAAGAAAAAAAAAATCATCCAGTGTAAATCAAAATGTATCAAGTGTAGATAATTTTAATAAGTTCTAAAAATATCAAAGAAATATAGCTGGTAGGACTAAGAACAATAAAAAAGGCCTGATTCAGTCTATTTGGACAAAAAAAGCTCTGAATAATGGTGTAGATCCATCATTAGGTGAAGATACTAAAATTCTTAATAGTAACGCAGAACACAGGGAACTATTCACTAAATACTTCTATTTAAGTTTCAGAAAGAAATAGGATGATGAACTTTTTTACATGAAAGGGATCAAATACCCACCTGTAATTAGTAGAGTGCTTATTAAGAACAAAGTAAAAAATGAAACATTATTAACTTGGAATGGAAGATTATATATAAATAGACATGATTAATTGATTAATTTCTAAGACTTTTGAAGCGACAGATGAGGATACATCTGGTTTATAGATTTTCCCCCTTAGAGCACCTTGGACTGCTGAGGAAACTCCAACAGGCTGAAAGAATTGTGATCCAGATGGACAGGAAAGATGCCTGGGTAAGCACAGGGTAGTCAGCCTAATAGCAGTACAATTAAAGTAACCACAAAAATTTAAAGACGAGAAAATAATACCATTCACACAATTTTGTTGAAAATAAGTCTCCTCAAAAAAGCCTCATTCCTGACTTTAAAAAGATGACAAATTTAAAAAACTCTTGAAATGTAATAGTGTTCTGTGAAGTGTTTGAATCATATAGTATCTGTAAAGCCCATATTAAATTACAAGAAAACGGTTTGTTTCTCAAAATGTTATTTAAAAGCACAAAATGATTCCTGAATGAAGGTGTTTTCAGTGGTGTTTCAGGGGGATAAATACAAGAACACACATTTTTCAGCACTTTAATCAAGAGTTTTGAAAGTTAAGCCTCTTTTGACTAGTTTTGAAGCTAGAACAAAGACACCAGTCTCAGAAACACCAAAAAAGGTAACAATTAAAGAACACCAAATCATTTTCATCTGCTTCATTTGTTAAGCTTTTCCCAGTTGTATGAAATCTGTCTGAATATAACCAACTAATATGAAAACTAATATAAAGAAACAAAGAACGAAAGCCATTGCTATGAATGCTTGAAAAGAGTGACTCTAAAAGGGATTTACAGTAAAAATGGCTGGACAATCCACATGGATTAGGTGTGCTTAGACTGAGCAGAAAAAGGAGTAAAATGCAGATTAGAAATGTGTATTTGGGTACTGAGGACACTGGTACTAAAACACTGGAAGAAATTCTGTTGCCCAAAAATGACAGTGAAACACTGGGACAGAAGCCAAAACAGCCACAAAGACAAATCACTGAAGAGCTGAAGAAATTGTTATAAAGGTTTTTAGCTTGGCAAGGAGAAAATAGAGTAGTTCTAACATAGAGCCACTTTTGTGGGACAAAATATTAGATACGTAATGACTTTCATTTATAAAGGCATGAAAAGAAGAGATTAGGAATTGGGAGACAGAAAAATCCACATGGGAAATAATGCACACATTTTAATATCTGTTAGAATGAATAATCACTGGAAGAAATTAGCACATGAATTGCTGAATTCTCCATTTCTCTACGTCATCAAATCAAAACAGGATGAATAAACTTCTCAAAGACAGTTTTCATCTTTGACTTTACCTTCATGCAAAATAGTTTTGTTCTACATATTTTGAGACGTATTTTCAACAATTTTTGTCCTCAGCAGTGTGGTGCTGTTATGAAAATTAAGAGCACGTGATAGCCTGGTGTAACAGAGTAGGTGATCCAAGCCCACATGGCCTTGAAGACTATTCACTGAATCCTAGGAGAATTACAACATTACATTCCTTTAAAAAGCACTGAGGGATGTTTTGCCTGCTTTTCCCTTAAATAGTTTAAAAGAAGCTTTAATTCTATAATAGTAAAATAGTATATATCTTATGTACTAGTATAACAGTATATATCTTATATTGTGTTTTCAATACTTTCATAGATTCTCCTTTTTCTTTCTCTCACTTTAGAAGTTAGGATGTTTTTGCAGCTCCTCTTCATCCTTTTTCATGTGTCTGCCATGCTGTGTGTGCAGGGAATTCCATTTATGTGTCTAAATACCTGATCTTGTGGGTTCTAAGGCCTGGCAGTTTGCATTACAGCTCCCAAAAATGACAGCTCCCAAAAATGTGGAGCAAAATTTCTCTGTGAAAAAGAGAGGAGCTGGGAAGAAATGAAAAGTTCAATACTATTGCAAATTCAGTTATCATGTATTAAACTCATTCCTAAATGATGAGAAAAAAAAATAAAAGCCAACAAATATATAATGGGGAAAAAAGAGATTTGGAAATTAGCTACAGTTTATGACCCAAAGAATGCCCACATGGAAACTTTATAAATATAAACCATAAAAATATATTCTTAACAAAATTTCTAGGATTTGAAAAGCTTTGTGACCTATTCCTGCTCTAGATTTTTACACCTGTGGAAACATAATTTGTGCAGCCCGCATCTGACCTTATAGGAATTCCCCAAATATGGGTTTTATTTAAATGTTTGTGGATTATTTTTTTTCACATTTTAACAGTTTTAGTGTCTCAAAAGCAGCATTTTGACTTAAAAAAAAAAGAAAGACCATCAAAATTTGCTTAAAATCTCTTGCATTAAATGAAATTAGTCTAAATTATGGTCAATTTTAGGCAAAAAGTCATAAAAGCCCAATATATATGAGAACTCCTGGAATACATGAGCAATAATAAAGTAGCCAGAGTGCTTCCTCCCAACTTTGCCTCCTTGAAGTCACCGGTACCACCATAAAGGTGCTTTGGGTGAGCTCTTCATCTTCCCCAAGCACAATCTCTGTTCCATTTTCCATATAATTCCTAGTCCCCTTTGCTCCTCTGTACTTCAGCAAGTATAACTTAATCCTTCATCCTCCAAAGCACTTTGCGATCATGAAATGCAATGTATTGGAGATATGTAGCACTATTACGAACTAATTAATGATATTTTAAGGAAGAGAAGTGCAGGAAGCAGCAATGTGGTTTGTTCTTTGCTACAGTAAGGTTTGCAATAAAAGGAGCAGTCACACGGAACAAAGATGTTCTCTTGTAACCAAGCAATGCACATCTCTTCTGTCATCTACAATCGGCAGTAATTCATGTCAGAGCTCCACAGGGCTTTAGGATAAAAGAAGACTGGCAGAGTTGCCCCTCTGCTCAAAAAGTGAATTAGACACTCGGTACAGCAGGAGATCTACCTTCTCATATGCAGTTTACTTCAAATAACCCCGTTGTAGGCATTCATGCAGAAGGAGAGGCTGAGAGACTTGGATTTGCTCAACCTTAATAGGAAAAGGCAAAGAGAGGATCTTGTTGCTGTGTGCAGCTCCGTAATGGGAAGGTCTGGAGAAGATGGAGAGACCATTCTTTGAGGTGCATGGTGAAAGGACGAGAGGCAAAAAGCACAAGTTGCAGCAAGGGCTAATGCTGACTAAATCTAGGGAAAAATTGCAGCAAGGGCAAATGCTGACTAAATCTAGGGAAAAATTGTCACCATGAGGCTGGTGAAACACTGAAATAAGTCACCCAGAGCAGCTGTGGATCTGCATCCTTGGACATACTCTGAACGTGACTGAGGAAGGCCCTGGGCAGCCTGGTTGAGTTGGCCCAGCTTTGAGCAGGGGGTTAGAATAGGTGATCTCCAGAGGCCCCTTCTATCCTGTATTATTCTGTGATTCCATGTAATTCCTGGATAGTTTTCAGAGCATTTCTTATTGGTGTAACTCTGCTCCTGTTAACATCAGATTATTGAATATTTTTTGAAAACTCCATCCCCCAGCATTAGTAATATATGGCCTTAAAGAAAACAACTTCATCACACTATTTTTCTTTCTTCAAAGAAGTATTTATATATATTTTTCCTTCTGATTTTCAGCTAGAGACATAATTATTTCCACTGTATTTTACTGTGATATCAAGTAAAGAAGTTGAAGAGGTTGGCACAACCTTTCAAAAGAGGCTCTACCTCACACTGACATCTTTTCAAACAGGTCTGCTTCCCTTTCTACATGCTTTTAACTGATTGTTGTGGGTTTTTTGCTCTTCGTCCACAACTTTACTCAGATTCTGATCACCTGGGATGGTGTCACACAGCTCTGAAGAGCTAATGTCACATCTGATGCTTTTAAGGAAAGGCGCTCCCTGTTTTCTTTCGCTTCCCTTCTGACAGATCTGATGTTAATCTGACAAGTCACTAACACATCAGAATTTGTTGTTTATTTTGGCCTCTTTTTTTTTTTTTTTTTT
>VXBO01006464.1:270819-355816 GCA_013400135.1 Rhinoptilus africanus | reverse complement strand
TTTTTTTTTTTTCTCTTCTCTTCATTTTCTGGTCATTCAGAAAGCTGAATTAGCCAGTTCAGAGGCAGAAGAACACCAGAGCGCTGAAAGGGAGTGAAGAAGAGCAAGAACCTTTTCAGTATTACATTACCTTGCACTGCTTAGCATAATTTCACCTTTGGGCTGAGATTCAATGATGCGATGATTTCTACAATGTCTGCAATGAAGACACATATATCTAGCCCAGTCATTTACACTGCCCTAATATTCAATGGATATGAATTAGTAGATGCTTAGAACAGATCACATGGATCTTGGTCTACAACTGACATTAAAAGATGTGTACAGGTGTTGCTGAGGGACATGGTTTAGTGGTAACTTGGCAGTGTTAGGTTAATGGTTGGACTCGATGATATTAAAGGTTTCTTCCAACCATAACGATTCTATGATTCTATGATTAACTGTGACCTGAACCCCATCTTACATGTAAATGACGCATTTCCATGCAAGTGAAATGGCCCAAAGAATTTTCCTTTCCCTCCTCCATAATTTTGAGTATCAAAATAATGCCTACTCTTATATGGTTTGAGCTATGCAATTTAGGAGATTTCCCTTCTTTTTGCCAAAAAAAAAAAAGGCAACAAATTGAGTAAATTAACATATTTCCTTTTCTGCAATCAAATCCTATATTCAAACTGTTCCGGAAACTTTCAGAAGAACAAGATAGAAGTAGAATTCAAATGCTTTTTTTTTTTTGTGGGAAAACTTTTTATTAAACTGACTTAAGACAACATATACAAGCTTTAAAAAATAAGTATGTACCTCATATAAAAATTAGCTTATAGTTATAGTTACATAGGGGAATATCTCCAGTTTTGCACATTCTCTGAACCTCCTAATCCTGAAGAAAATAGATGAAATTTTTCTGCAGTTTACACCTCCACATTTTGAAAATCAAGATACAAGCTGCTAAGTGTGTACAATCAGTTCTGAAGAGTTTCGCACATGATACCGACCTCTGCTTCTCCTTTACTGATCACAGCCACCACCACTGTTTTCTGGGGAATCATAGGACGCCAAACATTGCTTGCTTAAGTCTTTAAATAATCACCAATCAAGTGCCTCTCCAAAAAAGCTCATTATGCCTCTAAAGTGTAGTAGTCTGGAAAGATTATGACCAGCACTTTTAAACATGCCCAGTAATGTAAGAGCTCAAATTACCCACTTTAGGTCTGATTTGCATAAGTACGAACATTTGCAGTTACTGGACCTGCACGTACTCAGATCCACCAAACCTTGGTTGAGAATATGAAAGTTTATGGGGCTGGAATTACACCGACATAGCTCATGGTGAGCTCCCAGGGGGTGAACTGCAATTTTACAGGTCGGCCAGGGGCTAAGGAATGAATTCCCAACACAACTAAGGGTAGTCACAGACCTCGCCAGATTTGCTTTTAAACATTGATGTTCATCTTGCTTTAAATAATGTATGTAGTAATATGCATGTACAAGTTAACTTCAAAAATCCAACCGAAATGCTTCTCTGCCCACACTGTTTTCCTTCAAAAGGTGAGATGAGAAGAAGCATGGCTGGCATATGTTAGTTACACTAATTAATGCAGACCTGGAAGGTGTTTTGAAATTGCAGTGATGACACAAAAAATCACCAGCTTATAGCTATATAAAATCAATAGCCTTTTTTCAAAAGCTTTCTGCTTTGCCAAATGCTTGGATACATGATATTATACAACCCATGTCTCCAGTAAAGGAGACTGATGCTAACCACAGACAAGATCTCATAATTGTCTGTAAGTTTGATACAACTGAGTAATCATACTCAGCCTCAACCAGCACACGTAAGAATGAGTAATTTATTTTCTAAATAAGATGCTAAGAGACAACACTTCCTACAACTATTGTCCTATAAACATCTGACTTCTGGACACAGTGGTTTTATTGCGTTGTCTGAATAGCACCACTTCGGCTAAAGCTTAGGAAAAATATTTTCAGGATTGCTGCTGCCACAATAGCATTTTTGATAGAATAGATCAAACAGATGAAAGTCACAAGTCAACTCATATCACAGGCAGAGCCACTTCTCATCTGCCTAAACACAGTATGCAGACACTTTAAATTATGAGCATTTTGTGTTTTGGTTGTTTTTTTAATTCTCTAGCAAGTCAATTAACCACCACAAAGATGGAGAAATGAGCATTTGATGGGAACTGCAGGGAGAAGACAGCAGCTGCTTGATAAAATAAGAACAGAAAACAAATTATGAATCCAGCTTTGCAAAATATTTAAGCAGCTCCACAGCCCAGCCACAACCTGTAACAACCTACATAAAAGCTTAGGTAAAAGCCAGAAAAAAAAAAAAAAGAAACCTGAAATGGTCTTCACTCAAAAAGTTTAAAAGTACTCAGAGTGTGAATATGCAGATTTATGAAAGCATTTAGGTAGATATCTAACCTGAAATCAATAGCTGTAACTCATCACACCTATTTGGTGGATTCTTGGCCATATTTTAAGTACTTAAAAAGAAATAGTTGTAATCTGGTTCTTAGACATCTGTATTTTTACTCAAAGACAAAGACATACTCACTGCTAGAAGCTTCAGCCATTTTTAGAAATGGAAAGCATTCTCCATGGATGCCGTAGTCTCATGGATGCTTTTGAAAATTTTAGCCAAAATCTTCTAACTAAATACAATCAAAATTATTTTTCCTGACCTATGTAGGATTATTAATGCTTAGCAGAGTAAATTCTGTTCCACACAACTAAATCTTCTCCTCGAGCTTTCATATTATGTTTCAATTATTCTAATTTCTTTTTCACTGTCACTGGCAAATAAAATCTTGTTTCACTGAAATCTATACAAAATTAATTTTCCTAGGTCTTTGCTTTGATCAGCTTTTCCGTGAGACCTACAAAACAGTAACAGTGTTTAATTTGGCAGTATTATTGGGTTGCAGTCCATCTTACTGATCATTATTGTCTTACTGTTTCCTTACACTCTGTCTTCTGCCTCTCTGCAGGCATCTCTAATCGCATCTTGTATGTAAATATAACCCTTTTGGGCAGAGGTGGTAGATAGGTTCTTTGTTTCTAAAAAACTTGTAGCAAAAAAGGAACCTGTAATTAAAAGTCACTGGGATAATACAAATAAATAGTAACCCTTAACAGCCTCTGGCCTTTGAAAAGAGCAAGTTCTTTTTGGAAAACTGGATATATATAGATTCATGTGTGTGTGTACACATACACCTATATGAATGATGGGATAGCTTTTATACCATCTTCTCACATTCAGCCAAGTGGACATAGTCAAATATTATTGTGCAAATATTTAAAGATTGTTTCATCTAAGAAAAACATCACATTGGATAGCAACGTGTTCAAACGTTCGCAAAGCAGCCCAGCTCTGAAACATCTGATGGGTTTGCAAAAGACTGTGTCATTACAATCCAAAAGCTGCGAATGGGAACATCCTGTTGATTTTATTTGTGATAGACTTGTTGATGGATTGTGAGGGCTGACTGGAGGAGGTGATTGTTATTGTGAGAGCACAGTTTATACCTGTATGTGGAGTAGCAATGGCCATCGTACTTAATGGAAGCCCAGAGAGTATGAACTAGGATCCTGTAGTCCCTGTGTGCCACAGACCAGCGCCAACCTCGTAGTGCCCAATGGCCTCTGGAAGATGGTGTTTTCTGCAGCATCCTTTCATAACCAGAACACTAATTTCAAAGATTAGTGATAAATCTTATCTAGACTGCTGAAGATGACTGCAGAAAGATTGTGCCTGTTAAATATTTCAGTGGTAGGATGTGTGGGAATGGTTCAAAGCTGCACCAGGAGAGGTTTAGACTGGACATGAGGAAGCATTTCTTTATTGAGAGCGTGGCCAAATCTTGGAACAGGCTTCCTAGAGAGGTGGTGGATGCCCCAAGCCTGTTGGTGTGTTAGAGGCATTTGAGCAATGCCCTTAACAACATGTTTTAACTTTTGTTCAGCCCTGAATTGGTCAGGTGGTTGAACTAGATGATTGTTGTTGCTCCCTGCCAACTGAAATTATTCCTTTCCTTTCCTTTCCTTTCCTTTCCTTTCCTTTCCTTTCCTTTCCTTTCCTTTCCTTTCCTTTCCTTTCCTTTCCTTTCCTTTCCTTTCCTTTCCTTTCCTTTCCTTTCCTTTCCTTTCCTTTCCTTTCCTTTCCTTTCCTTTCCTTTCCTTTCCTTTCCTTTCCTTTCCTTTCCTTTCCTTTCCTTTCCTTTCCTTTCCTTTCCTTTCCTTTCCTTTCCTTTCCTTTCCTTTCCTTTCCTTTCCTTTCCTTTCCTTTCCTTTCCTTTCCTTTCCTTTCCTTTCCTTTCCTTTCCTTTCCTTTCCTTTCCTTTCCTTTCCTTTCCTTTCCTTTCCTTTCCTTTCCTTTCCTTTCCTTTCCTTTCCTTTCCTTTCCTTTCCTTTCCTTTCCTTTCCTTTCCTTTCCTTTNCCTTTCCTTGCCTTTCCTTGCCTTTCCTTGCCTTTCCTTTCCTTGCCTTGCCTTTCCTTTCCTTGCCTTGCCTTTCCTCACCTTGCCTTGCCTTGCCTTGCCTTGCCTTGCCTTGCCTTGCCTTTCCTTGCCTTGCCTTGCCTTTCCTTTCCATGCCTTTCCTTGCCTTGCCTTGCCTTGCCTTGCCTTGCCTTTCTATACTATGCTATGCTATTCTACAAAACCATGGTTTTAATTGCAAAACACATCTTCATGTTAAAAAAACCCACATTCCCCCCAAACAAGTAGGTTTGGCCCAAACGCCCCAGTGAGTCAGGCAGTATCAGATGGGGGGTGGGGTGTGCTTAAGCCTTCATTAACTAGAAGAGAGCCTGATCCAATGTTTTTTATGCTGAAGCACAACCTAAAGCGTATATGGAAAGTGTGTTGCCATAGGAACTACTTTGCTGAAATGAGTAGGAGAAGTGAAGTGCAGGGAGGGAGAGAAACGTTTAATGAAAGGGGGGAAGTACTGAATACTACTGCGTATGAGAAGCTGTTGAATTTGAAAGATATTAGCCAGATGACAATAAGGCGATTAAATTCAAAAAAACCTACCAGAAAAAGTAAACATAATCCACTGACGGATTGGGAGAACAAGAGCTAATTGTAGCAGAATAAAGCAAAACAAAAGTATAGTCAGCTTTCTGCACATACAGCTATGCAAGCACCACCACAAAAGTACAACATCAATTTTATGAAATTGTCTCCAGACCAAGATGGCATGTAAACCTTATACCGCAAGCAAAAATGAATAAATGAATAAATGAATAAATAAATAAGTCACTATTTGTTTTGAT
Organism: Rhinoptilus africanus; assembly: GCA_013400135.1. Lineage (NCBI taxonomy): Eukaryota > Metazoa > Chordata > Aves > Charadriiformes > Glareolidae > Rhinoptilus > Rhinoptilus africanus. The sequence goes on along the minus strand of VXBO01006464.1, from coordinate 350,514 downwards.
TTTCTTGCAACCGTAATTTAAAAAAAAATAATTCCGAAACCACTTCTAAACAAGGTAATTTCTAGAATTCAGTCACTTAGTCCAAATAGTGGGTAGTAGAGTTGGATAACAAAGAGTTGGTGGGGAACATGAAATCGGGGATATATTCCCTCGTTGTATCTCCCTTTGGACTCTGAAAGATGAAGAGTGTCACCCTCTACTTCAGTTGCAGTAGTAAGGAAAAAAGCAGCTCTAAAACACTGTTATCATAGATAACCACGTTACTAACGGTTAATCGCTCTAGGCTGACTAAAAGTAGAGCCCTGCTGTGCTATGAATTATATACCTAGGGAATAGCTGCCGCCTCCTTAGAGATAAATAGATGAAAAAGGCACAGGCTGTGGAGACAGCATAACTTGCAGAAACAAATATCAATTATCTTGGTATCGCTTGTGCAGAGAGTTAATTAATGGCCAGGGAAGCATGTGGGGCCTTTCAAGGGATAATGAGGGATGAGGTGAGGATTAAAGAGGAAGGTGAACAATCCTGGAGCAAAGATGAAGCACAATGACCAGATAGGGGGAGAGGGTTGGAGATGAGAAGATTCGCGCAGAACTGCAAGGCCTGCAAGGGGCTGAGATGTCCATGTGGTCCTTGGGGATGCTGGGGAGATGGAGACCCCAGCTCACTCCTTCGGGCTGCTGCTGTCTCCTCTGTAGGAGGACAGAAGTGATGCAAGAAAGGTCTTGCCTGCTGGCAGCGTGGAGAGGTGGGATCCAGGCCGGAGAGTGGCGGAGGCTCAGCGGTCCTGCATTGCTTCACTGCAGCATCACACCACGACAAACCCTAACAGCATGTGTACCTGGAGCTTCCAAATTAAAACATACAGGGCTCTGCCCTAATATAGAATCACAGAATCATAGAATCTTCATGGTTGGAAAGGACCTTTGAGATCATCCAGTCCAACCATACACACACAAAAAACCCTCTACAACCTCTGCCACTAGAGCATGTCCTGAAGTGCCAAATCGACATGTTTCTTAAATACCTCTAGGGATGGTGACTCAATCACCTCTGTGGGCAGGCTGTTCCAGTGCCTGACCACTCTTTCAATAAAGCAATTCTTCCTAATATCTAATCTAAACCTCCCCTGCCGCAACTTCAGATCTTTTCCTCTGGTCCTGCCATTATTCACTTGCGAGAAGAGGCCAACACCCACCTCTCTACACCCTCCTCTCAGGTAGTTGTAGAGGGTGATGAGGTCTCCCCTCAGCCTCCTCTTCTCCAAACTAAACATGCCCAGTTCCCTCAGCCTCTCCTCATATGACTTGGTCTCCAGATCCCTCATCAGCTTGGTAGCTCTCCTCTGGACAAGATACAAGATTATGATACAAGATTAATGAGCATGCAAAACCAATCCTTTATTGTTTGCTTGCAGTAAAGGAAACACCCAGAGGTAGAACACTGGGTGCTCTATTTGTGGTACTGTAAGGGTGGGTTATATAGTTTTGATTTATTCCTTATATCATAAAGGAAATGCTAGGACAATCGTTACAAAATACACTGCAATAATATAAATTTCAGGTTTGTGGGGTTTGGGTTTTTTTTTTGTGGTAATAGTTATACCAATAAAACTGTTAAGATTAAATCAGATTTTATTATTTCATTTTAAAAATGGGCCCTGTTCTTAAACTGTATCCTACAGACTAAATCTGGAATTCTTTATTTTATTCTCAGTCAAAACTTTTATTTTAGATCACAATTTGCAAAATAAGTGCTGAATGAAACCTTCAGTTATCCTGTCTATTTCTACTATAATTTTATGTTCACTGTAGAATATAAGTAGTCTAAATCACAGTACTTGAATGTATAGACTAAAATAACATCAAATATGTTGATATATTTGAAAATCTACAAAAATGCATATTTATTTAAATATATGTATCAAGTGAAGAATCTGAATAGTTTCTTAAACTGTATATTATCATTTGCAAATAAAGATTCCATACAGTATAAGTATTGCATAGAGGAGATTTTATCATAATTTTATACAGGGAAGTAAGGGAGGAGAAAAGAGAAGGATTGTACAGGCCTTAAAGATCTATGTTAGCTGCTCAAATTTTCAAGGCAACTAACCATTTGAAGTCATGAGGCTTTGGCAATTTACAAACACTAACCATCTGCTCTTCAGTTTCCAGAAACCAACTGCATTGAAAAGACACCCAAACCGCATATGAAACAATGCGAAACAAAACGCGGGAGTCACAGCTAGGAACATCGGTATGGAAAGAAGGTCACAGCAAGGACCAGTGGTAGTTTCGCACATGTCGAAGAACCCTTTTGGTTTCCTACAGTGAGAAGCTTTGTTCCCATGGAGCATGTGTGCTTTCTCATTAATTTCCATGCTTTTAAAGGTCTGGAACTGTATCTCAGTAGCAAAACTTCATCAGTATATCTGCATCTTACATTGCAGATGTTTTCCCACATTTTTCTTAACTGTACATTTCAAAGGATTGCTAGCGTTTCCTTTCCAAAACCTGGGATAGCATTTAAAATAGTAATGAAATAACTGAGTCTTGGTAAACTATAATCCCCACAACCTTATTGAATTAGCATTACCAGCTGATGTTTCCAAAAAGAACTGAAACTAGAAAGGCTAATTAGCAGTGCATCATTTCAGAAAGATACTCCATTATGAAAGTTTCTCCTGGAGAAGTATCTGAAACTGGTCAGAATAAATTGCCTTAGGGTACCTCTAAACTTTACCTTTATTTGTTACCAACTATCCATCCATCCTAACTAGGGATTATTTCATTTCCCCTGTAATTCTATATGAAGAATTTGTATTTGCATGTTTGCTGTGATTGCAGTGAAAGCTCACTGACCTGCACTTAAAAGAAACAGCCACCATAGGGCAGAAAAAACAGCTGTAGAAAAACGACTACCACACAGATACCCAAATAATTCATCATGATTAATGTCATTATCATAAATCCCACAGAAAGGAATAACGCTTTGCCACTTATAAAGCATTGCCCTCAGCAGAAATTTTAACGTGAAGTTAATACAAGGCACATCACTGTACTCCACGGGTACCTCATCTAAATACATTCCCCACTGGAAAATACAAATTACAGACAGAGGGATTTTAGGAAGAAGAAAGCCCTTCAGAGCCAAAATCCACAGCAGGAGGATTTTGCAATAAAACTCAAGTATTAAGTAAGACTTCAGTAGTTAATTGAGACTACAGCGTGGTATAACTGGAACTGATTTCCTACTGCAAGTAAATAGTAGTTGTTGCAGTAATGTAGTAGTATAAGACAATAGCCACAGGACAGATTTCCTTCCTCATCCCCCCTAAGGAGAGAATGGCATCTCTCCCTGAGAGCAGACCCATGCAACACCTTTTCTGTGCCAGCACCGCCACTAAAATAGCCAAAAATTTCCCTAATGGAGGTTTAGCACAGCAGCCCATCATATCAAACATTGTTGGTCAAAGGGAAATTGCAGGAAAACCATCTCTTGGTCTCCCCTGGCTTCAGTCAGAAGGAGCTCATCCCACTGGGAAACTCATAAAAGTCCTGTTTAAATGACCTTTCACAGGCAGAAGTTACATCACAACCCACGGTTGGGCAGATAACAAACTGTGCTGACCTTTCCCATCCTCTTCATCCAGCTAGATAGGATTTCTGCTCCTCAGGACAAGGATTGTCTAGACAGATGTTTTTATTCTTCTTGTTCCATACAGTATCAAAAAAAAGAAAAGCACAATCTAACAATGGCTGTGCTTCTTTGTCCCAGCCCTTCTAGTCACTGCCCTTCTTCCCCACGTATTTGTTAATTGTGGGTTCAGCCATCACCTGTATTTCATAGGCTTATGAGGCATCATGGATGCTCACAGCATGGCTCGAGCATGCAAAACCAATTATGTTACTAGTGTCTTCTACCACCATAGTCTGATTTCATTAGCTTTTAACTTGGAACCTGCTAAGAGCCACAATGAAATCTGAATGTCCTCAGAAAAATCATAGCAGTGGCTTTCCAGTGCCACAGAGCATTGAAATCACAGAGCTTTCTACTCTGAGAGTACTGCTTGCAAAGTCACTGCGAACACGAAAGAAGAAAACAGTATTTGGACCTATTTTTATTAAAGCCAAGGAGACAGTAGGGAGAAAAGTTAGGTGCAAATCTACCAGATAAAACTTTGCAAATTGTAAGAACTTCCTAGAGTGTACATGCACAAATCAAGACCTTTGGAAGCAGACAGAAACAAACCATTTCAGGCATATCTCACCAACCTCTCTCATCACTAAGCTAGTTTTCCTTTTGCAGACAGGAGGAGCGGCTGAGGGTGCTGAGGTTGTTCAGCCTGCAGAAAAGGAGGCTGAGGGGTGACCTTATTGCTCTCTACAACTGCCTGAAAGGAGGGTGTAGCAAGATGGGGGTCGGTCTCTTCTCCCAAGTAGCAAGTGATAGGACAACAAGAAATGGCCTCAAGTTGTGCCGAGGGAGGTTTAGACTGGATATTAGGAAACATTTATTCACTGAAAGGGTTATAAAACATTGGAATAGTCTGCCCAGGGAGGTGGTTGACTCACCATCCTTGGAGATATTTAAAAGACTTGTAGATGTGAGGGGCATGGTTTAGTGGTGGTTTTGGCAGTGTTAGCTGATGGTTGGACTCAGTGATCTTAAAGGTCCCTTCCAATGTAGATGATTCTATGATTCTATGACAGACCCCCACTTGCTCTGAAGTCTGTGAGCTAGCCAGATGTGAACCAGCTCTGAAATAACAGCTATTGGTAGTCCTACTTGCACCTAGACATCTATTAGTGTTTCTAAGAGGAAGGATTATTTGCCTGCCCACAGTGCTCTGTCAATGCTCCTGAGCAGCTTTTGAGGTGGAGCTTGCTGCTTCTCCACTGCTTTGGGGTGGCCAGTGCCGCCAGTGTGACCTTGGCCTCTGTCTTGGCATGTTCACACACCCCAGGGTACACTAGTACCGCTCCTCCACTGTACGAGGCCAGCTCCAAGAGATCATCCACGGAAAACAAACAAACAAACAATTCTTAATTTTTTCTTTTTCTTTTTCTTTTTCTTTTTCTTTTTTTTCTTTTTTTCTTTTTCTTTTTCTTTTTCTTTTTCTTTTTCTTTTTCTTTTTCTTTTTCTTTTTCTTTTTCTTTTTCTTTTTCTTTTTCTTTTTCTTTTTCTTTTTCTTTTAACTAAATAAGTTTAGTTTTCCATTGGATTTGTTCCCTGGGCTGGTTCCACAATGGCATTGCTCAGCCCTAAACTAGTTGTTTGGGGCAATTAATCAAATAAGCCTTGGATGTGTTTCTGAATAAGTAGAAATGCACTATGGAGGTGCTTATCTCTGGGTTGTCAGCAAAAGATAATTAAATGACTAAGTTACCTATATTTTATACAGCTCAAATTAGGGGAGATTAATATTATCATCTGAGTTCCTTTCTTCCTGCTGCTCTTGGTATTCCTTCATGTATCAGAGAAACTTCTGGAAGTTTCAGTTCATTAGGATAATCTCATTTTTTAAATCCTTAAAAATCCTGATCTGTTTTACTTTGGAATTATCTTCTTTATTATGATTTTTCAATATTTTGATCTTCAGTTGTAATTATTACTGGCTTCTCACTAGCTTTGCTCCCAAGTTTTTTTGATCTCAACAGCACGCAGAAGAAAACTTTTTTCCCTAGAAGCATCTGGTAACTAGGACAGTTGACATAATCAGAAAGGTTTCTAAGGAAAAGGCAATACTGTTTATCCAATTAATAACAATTTTGCGAATTTGAAAACATTGTTTCTGAGGGCTGGCTTTCTGCCAGGAAAGGAAATTAATGAGAAACACAGCAATTAGCAATCATGAAAGGATTAATATCATGAAATGACAAAATATGCACGTAGGTGAACAATAAAGTCTGCCTTGCAGTGCCATATATTGGCACAGAGTAAAGTGGGGGGGAGGATTTCCATTGTTTGCACTTTCTCTTTCATCTTTGTATTCCCCCATGAAGATTGAACATCCTATAACTCTGATTCATTTATGGGTTTTGTTGGAAGGTATCAGGCTCTAGGTGAGCTTAGTGGAGAGGAAGGAAAGAGGAAAAATACCATTACTGATGAACACAAACAGGAAGTCGTAAATCGATTACAGTGATTATAGCAGCAGATTGTAGCCTCCACCAGCAACACAGGACCAGCCCTCAGCTGGCCTCTGTGTGCTCTGTCGCTTTGCTTCCTAGCAGCTTGTAGGAAGGAGGTTTTAAGCAAAGAGTTCAGGTTACTTGCAGGGGTGGGAAGGGCCAGGACCCACGTGGGATTTTTGTGTCTGGTAGATACAAACACTAAGTTCCAGGATCTGTACCTCTGACATCTGCTTGGAGAGGAGCTACATCCCCCCATGTGCTTTTCTCCTCTCCCTTTTGCTTCTTCCTGCTTTGCCACATCATGACTTAATACTCAGATTATTCCCTTCTTTCTGGATTTTGTTTCTGCTCATATTTCTTTAGGACTTAGCATTGCTTCATTTCCCTTTCTACAAAAAAGCACACAGAGCTTTTCCACAATTACCTCTGCCATAACATCCAACTGAGACAAACTCCCTGATTTCACATGCCATCCAAACGTCTTAAATCTCAAATCACCCCCTAAAATTACTCTTCCTGCACAAGCATGCACAAGTATATCTGCTTAGCCTGTATCTCACTCAAAACAAGGGCTAACTACATTTTAAACAAAAGAAAGTATTCGAAGAAAGAAGTAATCCAATCAATTATACCCTCATTAAACTTTTTACTATTTCCTCATTTTCTTAATGTTAGAGACAATGTCTTCTTTATGTAATTGAGCTGACAAACTATTTTAGTTTGCTAAACCTTCACAGCTAGAATTTCCTGTCATCTGTAAACTAGTTAAAGCTAATACAGGAACATAACAGATGCATGGAAACCTATGGTTGATTCAGATCTTGAATCAGAAACTTCTGCATTCTTGACTGAATCATACACTAGCATAAAGAACAATGTGCACTTTCTGATTTACCAAAAATAAATATTTCCATCCTTTCTTTCTCTAGACTCTATTCATAACTCATAATCATCACCTAATTGCAGTAAACAAACCAACCCCAAACTCACTGAGACTAAGAGCACGGAACCAGTAGCAGGGATACTTCAAAAGCACTTGCTAGTGATCTAGAAGCGTAATAGATAGCGATGATTCAGTGCCTTTCAAAGAGCCAGTCTGCAATTGCAATCTCTATGCTTGGAATGAATGGGGGCAAAAAAATAAAAAGACTGGCAATAGTCCAGACTGTCAATCTAATTCTGTGTCAGCCCTCTTTAGTTGGGATTGACGGCCACGGTAGGTGATGGAAAATACAACACTTTCTCCCACAAGTGCACTTGACAACATCTCCCTCTGTTTTGGAAGACAGTCACTGATGTCTCTGCCAAAAAAATATGACCAAGCCTTAAGTGATGCTAGGCTATGAGGATCTCTCTGTTGGTAATCATTTAGACATCAATTTAATGTTATAATAATACGTTATAAGGATTATCCAAAATAGGATTCTGTGAGTTCAAAAAATCCTCCATTTTCCCGTTTCCTATGCAACATTATGTTGTCTTTAACTGATACTCTGATTAGTCACTCTATTCTCTCAGGTCGTAGCTGTGAGTCTCTCTGCTTATTGCTAGAGTCTCTGTAAGATTTGTGAGCAGCATAAACAGGAAACTTTAAATTAGTCATTATAAACAGAATGGCAGCTAATTTGAGATCCTGAGATCAAACAAATTAAATCTTGTTTTCAGAGTTAGCTGAAGTCTGATGTCTAACAAAATTTTAGCTACAGATTTAGGAGTGGCACTAGCTACATATTTAGGAGAAAATTATTTCAAAGGTGAATGAACAGCCTCTCTATAGTAACAGACAAAAAAAGCCTAAATCTGTTCTGTTAAAGAGTGGGGAGTCTGCCTTTTCTTAATTATCTGCTTCTGAATCTAGACAGACAAATATAGAGGACAGGGAGCAAAAACAGGGTACAGGTGGATGACTTCTCACCTTGTTTCTCCGTGACTTTCTGTGTCAAGCTGGCCTAGCCAAAGAACCCATTTCTGTGTACTTATGCCTTTACAGAGCTGTAGAAGAGGAATCCAGTACCTATAGCCACGCAGCAGAGAAGAAGCCACATGCTGACAGGTATCTGCTTGGTAACCATATCCACACATTTTTCAGATTTCAGTTTTCTTTCTCTTTTTAGTCCCCGCCAATTCATTAGGGGACAACAAAACACCTGTTTTGAGTGTGAAGTCATATCAAAGGTAGACATCAGATCGCATCAACTATCAATATATTGACAGTCAATGAGGCAAGGCTTCTAGGAATTTGGACTTTTGGTCACAATAAATGCCATCTTTGTATTCTGGTTCATGGTTGCTTTATGGAGCAGTGTTATTTGCACTTATCAAATGTTGTGATCACCATGGCAACTCCCCACTCATTTTTTCTACTATTTTGCTTGTCAATCTGTTAGAAGTACAGAGTTTTAAGGCACAATCCTGCAAAAGGCTGAGCAATTTTGACATCCTTCTTGCGCTCAGAAAGGGAATGTTCTCAGCACCTCAATAGAGCAGCGCAGCCCCTTACCATGGAAGTCATCCTGCACTCCTTTGCATGCAGGAAGAGTCTGTCTCAAGTTCAGCCAGGGTGAGATACAAGAATTAGTCATTTATACACATATATAATTTCATTAGCTATGTTACAGCAGCCCCGGATGCCCCAAACAACATGGCATTAAGACATCATTTAGAGTTGGTAATTAATTTAATATATTTTTAAAAACAAGGCTGCTAAATTGTTTTGTATTTCTGTCTTTTGTTCCTGCAACATGAAGGATGTCATACTTCCTTCTGGCCATCATTCTGACATGGTAAGAACAGCGGAGAAGGTGTAGGAGTATTTTGCTCTGACTGCATACTACTTTCTCATTTGCAGCAATTCGTAGTCAGAGCACTCTAAACCTGGATTGACCTGTCACAATTTATCTTCTCTGATTTCCTACTTGTGATAGGAAAAGGGAAAAGAGAAGAACATAATGAATGAAATGAAATGAAATGAAGCCCTGAGCCCAAATCTGTCCAATCCAACTATCACTTCTTCCAGGGAGACAAGCTTCACAAAAGGATGCCCTGAACTCTGTATCTCTGCCAACACTCCTCCAGGATCTGTCTACAGGGCAATCAGAGATGCGAGTGTCACCCACACAGCATCATGCAACCTGCTCATGCACCACTAACAGAGCTAGTGTATGCTTTAGTGACCTGAAAAACCATAGAAACACATGTGAAACCCAGGTGAGCAGTTGGTAGGAGAGCTTATAGCTGGCTTGAATGTATGCACACAGGCTTCTCAGTCCCGTTGGATCAGGTGTTACCTGAGAGGCTATTATTTCTTCTACCTTTCCATGTTGTACCACTGGGAACTAAGGAGTGGGAGCTTCTACATGGGAGTTTTGTCCACCCAGCACTTGGCGGGATAGGACTTCCATTATCTAAATGAAAATGTAAATGCAACTCAAACAGTATATAATTACGTTCTGCTTATTTTTTTCACACAGTGGTGATGTTGAACTCTCTTCTGGCTTATGGTTGTTTCTAAACCTATAGGAGCATCTAACATGACAAAATGTGCAAGTCTATTTTGTTTTAATGCGACTAAGCACAAATAGCTCCAAAATGCTGAGCAAGTCTGCTCCAAAACTGAAGTTTAGATGTTTCCAGATTAAGTCATCCAGCCATCACGACATCATTTGTTTGGCAGTTTAATGAAATATAATGTTTGGAGCCTGAACAAGTGTGAAAGAAAGATGTAGTTTTTCAAACTTGAAAAAGTGATGAGAAATTGATGGATTTATTTTTTTTACCAATCTTTCTGGAAAACATGATCTTATATATTTAACACAAATATGGTATATTTTGGTCCAGAAGGATTTTGTTAGGAAAAGTTATGTAAGTTAAAACAGATGCTAGAATTCAACAGCAACCAGAATATTCGATGTGTTGACATGGTAGAATAATGAGTTGATGCATTATAATACAGATGAATAATTAAGAAGACAGAATTTGTGGTTTCAAGCTAGAATACTGATTTAGGTTTAATGCTGTACCTTTGAAAATACCAGTTGGGGCGTTCAAAAACTGTACTTGCCCAGTTCCTAGGAAACAAGCATCAAAATGCTGCTTGCAACTCAGTAATGCCATATATCAAGAGAAAAGCTCTGGATACCTTGCCAAGCATCTAAAAGTTTGAAATGGGAAATTTCCACTGTGTGTTACAAGCTGATTAGTAACCTTACTGCAAAATCATACTTGAAACATCTGAAAAACAGCAATCTGCATTACCCTCTTGAAAACCCAACAATCTCATTGCCATCACCTGTATTTCATCACTCTTAAAACTGACTACTATCATTCGCAGCTTCTGGTAACGGAAAGCACAAAAGACAATTAAATGGCACTGTTAGGGCTCAAGTTTGAGTCCTTCCGATGATAAAGCCTCACTACATACTGAGATGTACTACTGAGAGAACAGCAAGAGGGTTAAGGAAAGGGATTAATCCCTGCTATGCAGTTTCATGAGGAATCTGGAATACTGTCCAAACAGAAGGATATTAATAAATTGGAAAGTGCCTGTCTGAGGGCAGGAGGACATGATATACAAGGAAAGGGCAAGGAACCTGGGTTAATTTGACCTGGAGAAGAGATCTAATTGCTTTCTTCAGCTACCTAATAAGTGGGTACAAAAAAGTCAGAGAAAAATTCTTATTGGAGGTACTCAGTGACAGGGCAAGAGGCAATGGACAGAAGCTGCAGCAAGGAAAAATCTAGTTAAGGAAAAAATGCAGTCAGTGTAGTTAAAAAATGGAACAGACTGCACAGCATCCTTCCTTGGAGATCTCTCAAACTACATGGATAAGGCCCTGAGCAACCTCATCTCATTATGAAATTAAGGGCTTTGCGCAGGAAGATGACCAGATGATTTTCAGAGGTCCTTTCCAATGTAAGTTATTCTGTGGTTCTAGAAAAGCAATGTTTCAACTGAAATGAATTTATTGGCTACTACCAAAATGTCTCTGAATAGACTTATTTTTAAAGTTTAAAAATAAGTGAATCACCCAGTATAATACGAGTAAATATGGAATGTGACATATGTACCTCACATACCGAACGGCAGGTAACAGCTGTGATACTGTCAAACACTAAACTGGAGGGTCCAGCACTGCATTGGAGTCCCACCAAGGTACTGCACGTTTGGTACATGCAGTATCTCTACTGCAGTCACCAGTCATGGGAAATTCTATTTCTAGACTTTACATTTAGCTTTTGAAAAGGCCTTTATCGCTGAGAACTAAGCTCTTATTCTATGTATATAGAGGACATAGTAAAAAGTAAAGAGAGGCAGAAAAGCAGCAGGAAATGTGAAATCATTTTTCTTAGGGAAACTGGAGACAGGAATATAAGAGATATTTCACCCAAAAAGTTAATAACTATTTTTTTTGTTTTGTTTTACTAAAAAGTTATCCTTTTGCTTGTCAGGTACCTAGGGAGAGTGAGGATTAATGCTGGCACTGAAAGAAGGATAAGGATTTGGTTACAAGGAAGATGACAGAAGATTGGGTTGCAAAGAAAATTATCAGGCTGGAGATTCCTAAGGCCAGACTGTGGGACGTGTCTTTGAGCACAAAGAGAGAGATGTATCTTCACAAAGCTTTCTCAGGACGCTTCACAGCAGGGATCCTGAGAAGTTCAGCACAGACACAGGTGGGAATATCACACAGGAGAAGCTGGTGCACCCCACTGACTTCACTAACAGACCCCCTGAAGTTCGAAGGAACTTGAAGCAGATACTACAGCTGTTGGAGGAGACAGTGCCTGGTTTCAAAATCACGTTCTAAATAATGTCCTCAGCTCGGAGGATATTTCATCCTAAAGGGGTTAGGTTTATGATCAGACGCACAGATTGATATTTCAGATCTTTGAGTTTTTCTATGTTTAGTAACCTCAGTTTTGAAGAACTACGACAGCAAACATGAGCTGTGATTCTCACCTGTCTCGGCAGAAGTCTTGCAAACTCGTACCACAATTGGCTGTGCACTGCACTCTTCCCCACAAGGAGTTTCACCTTTTGTCAGCTGAGCTGATTTTTTACCCCTCTGTTCTACTGGAGAAAGGTTGACTGTGCACTTTTGACTGGGCAAAGACAGTACCAAATGTGAGCTACGTTATAAAGAACATGGTCTGACTTGAACGTTTTGCTGGATGATAAATGCAGTGCTTGTGACTTTGATGGGCATCAGGCAGATATTAGAATTTGCAGGTTGCTCTGAGGGCAAAGTGTATTTTTGCAGCAATCAAATACCAGTTTTGATTATGCCTTCAGAGTGGTTCCAGCAGGGGCAGAAATTTACAGGAATTTTGAGAATATATGTCTACTTGTTCAGGGAATAAGAACAAGAAAAACGATAACTAAAAATGTCAAGATTACTATATTTAGAAAAACACTACGTTATTACAGCACAACACTGCACCAAACCTAATAAGCAACTACAGTAGGAGTTTCTCATGAAGATTTTTTTTTTTAAAATGGCATTTAGTATGTTTTCTCTTATAAGTGTTATTTGAGGGGCTAAAATAATGTTGTGGAATATTATGTTGGAACATACTGTTTGCTCAGGTCAGGCAAATCACAGTTCTTTTGTCCCCTGTCTTGCTAAAATAACAGTTCTGCCGGCGTCTCACAAAATTTCATTGCTCAGTAGTTGTTAGAATCCTTTGAAAGATTCAGATAGAAATCGTTACTGAAAATTTAAGAATTATGGTTATTATGGCAAACACCTGCCCATTTATTTTCTAGAAATATATTTATCAGATAATTACTGTACTTGCATAATTTTCAAATTCTTATTCCATGGGAAAAAAGAACACAGCCATTACACATGCATATGAATTCATGACATCCTTGAAGAATTACTGGATGCTTAAGAGGTCTGGGCACTGCAGTTCTTGCTACTTAAAATGGGATCAATTTCTTTCTCAGTTTAAACTGAGAAATATTTTAAATTCAAGAGCAGACTATATCCAATGGCAGAACCCCCACCCCCATAATTCAGAGGAATGAAAACAGTTTCAAACTGAATCAGAATACAATACATTAAATCCAAATGCAAACCTTCTTCCAGCTAATTATATTGCCACAGATGGAGGTATGCAATTTACCGAGCATCTGTGCATAGCAAAATTTTGGACAACGTGGGTGGTGCAACTTTTAAATCATACACATGCTGTGACTGAAGCAAAGCAAAAAGACTCATTGATGAGAGTTATTTTATGATTTCAAACAAACCCAAACTATTGAATTTCATAGTGCAATTAAATGCATAAAAGCACAGTGGAAAGGCAAGTGCAAACCTGGTTTCATATTGGGAATTAGAAAAACAAATGTGTCCTTTCGGCATAATTCCACTCCATTCTTGTAAGTCAAAGAAATACTAAAGAGAAGCATCTAGAACCAGACGAGAAGCAGAGCTGGTCAAAGAGCAGAAAATCCTGTTCACAGACCATGTGCCTTCATTAGAAAATGGACTGTTCTTTTTGTCATCTTTGCTCTCTTCTACTATTTACTGCTTGCAGATTTCTTACAGCTGCGTTTTTTTTCAGCTTAACTCTTCATCTGGGGAGCTGCTACCAAAAGATTATGATCAGATACGTAGACAATACTTCCTGCAGTGAACCCCCGCTGTTTGTACCTGCTGTGGCTCAGGCATCCCAATAAAACTTGAGAGGCCAGGAAAGAAAGTAATATGTGCTCAAATATGCCCAAGCACAGTCATTTGGTATCTAAATCCCTGACTTCTATCGACTGAATATGGGCTATTAAATCTATGTCGATGCACCTCATACGATGAGCTCAGAGGATGTTTTGTATCACTGGCATTTTGAGTAGCATTTAATATGCGTGCATGTCTAGCCCCCCTCCTTAAATTTACTTCACTGATCTAATACACCTGACAGGGGCATCAAGAATATGTTGTCTGTGTGGTGAAAACTAAATCCAAGCCGGAAAAAAAAAATATCCAGAAAAGTCACAATCCCATGATGTCTGCACTATCACCAAGTGAATTTGATTATGGAGCAAGAAAGGTAAACACTTACCTTTCCAACCAACCAGCTAGTGCCTGCGCTACAGACTTTCCGCTGCTGTTACGCGTTGTTGCTGGCTTTATGCCTCCTGTGGGAGGACAGATGATATTTGTTCTGGCATAAAGTTAGGACTCGAGCACAGAGGGGGCCATACCAACACAAAACCTGTCAGATTTTCTGAATATGACTGAATGAGAAGCCTAGGCTTACAGGGCATCGGCATTTTACATCATCTTGCAGCAGGAGGTTTGGTCCACAACTCAGAGCCCTACAAATGGATTCCCTGTAACACCAAGCCACAACCTGTGAGGCTACACATGGTGCCACAAGCACAGCACCCTCTTTGCTGAGGGTAGACCCTCAATCTTTGCAAATTCCCATAAGAATTGCTACTTTCCTTGAGTACTCTTAGAAAACAGGACTTTCACAAGTACTGCGTCTGTGCAGAAAACAAGGACAACTTACCTGAAAGGGGGAAGGGTTACCTCATTCAATTGCTTGTAACAACAGTAGGAAACTAACAATATATTTATGCACAATAAGTCATGATGAGCCTGTTTCCCATCTGCTCCCATGGCAAATATGCTTCCACATGGCGTTTCTGCCTGTCTTCATTTTTGCAGGCCCCATGAAAGCTTCAGTAAAAGGTTAGTGGATCCCAGACCAAGGAGTCTGCGCCAACAAGCATATCTCTTGCCCCTAGTACCAAGTCTTTCCTGATTTTCATGGCAAGCTGAGTTCTCATTGTCCCTGCTCTTGTGTTTCACTTTTGCTACAGGGCCAGGGTTTTGCCTCTTCATCTGGCTCATCCCTCTCCACAGTCCCACCTCCATAGTTGTGGATCTCACCCTACTTGGTGCTGAGACAGAGAGGTATCAAGATCTGAAGCACAGGAATTGCAGCTGTAAGAGGTAATACTTATGGTCCTTCTTCTCCCTCACACTGACACCGTCTACTGCCCTGACTAAAACAGCAAACGCAGTTTTGCAGGGTTTTTCTCACTGGCTTTTTATCCTGCTCCCATTCTTATCTCCAGTCTTTCCCCATCCCATGGATGGAGCAGCTTGGATGTTGCCCAGTTCCATCCCCTTTTCTGTGGGGCAGCAGAACTGAATCTTGCTGTCCTGAGAAGCCCCTAGCCGCCTCTGGAGATGGATGCAAGCTAAACAAAGATTAAGCTAATGAGCTTAATGAGGAAAAAGCAACAATACCAGGATACACAGATGACCTGCCATAAAAATCAAACAGTGAATTTCATATAATTGCCTGAACACCTCCTGTCATTAGCTGGCAAACAACACAGAGCTACACAGTGATCGCAAAAATCTGTTCACTGAACTGTATCAAGTATGAAAAAATTCATAAACACTGTCATCTGACTGCAAACATTTCATGAAGAGAAGCAAGCCATATTTTTTTCGTAATAAATTGCTTGCCAGTAGAAATTTGTGATAATGCAGCTATAGAAGTAACACACAATATAATCTCATGTATGAAGAAGATGATCTGAATCCATCCAAGGTTACAGTATTAATCAAATAAAATAAATAATTGAAAGGTTTATCAAAGAGTACAAGCTGAAAAGTTGAAACTACTCCGTATCTGGCCAGAGCACAGTCTTTGTGAAAGAAAATTTTGCTGTGAATAGCTCTGAATACTTATTTTCATGGTGGTTAGTCTTTTCTGTATAATATTTAATTAACAGCACCTAATTTTTCTCCTTCCTTGGAGTCCACAAATTAAAGTAACATGATGATAATCCACATGAAATGGAGACTGTGCAGCACAGCCACCATCATATAACAATACTTTCAAGAACTTTCAGCTAGATTTATATACTCTAAAGAGGAGAAGAGTAGTTTTGCATTTTGGATCATTTTACTAGCTAACTGTGATACCTATACTGACCATTTTCTTGAAGGGGTATGTAAGCCCCAAATTTCACAGGATCTCAGGACACAAATTTAGAAGAAAATATTTTTGAAGACCTCAGTCTCCTAAGGTAAGATATTGCTAGGTATATCACTACAGATCTTGATATTTGAAATTTGGCCCT
The DNA here is from genome assembly GCA_013400135.1 of Rhinoptilus africanus. Taxonomy (NCBI): domain Eukaryota; kingdom Metazoa; phylum Chordata; class Aves; order Charadriiformes; family Glareolidae; genus Rhinoptilus; species Rhinoptilus africanus. The sequence continues at coordinate 334,265 of VXBO01006464.1, read as the reverse complement.
GATACCGGTGCTTCTATGAATGGTGTGTGCCTTTGAAAAATTAAGGCTTTCTCATGATAGTGGCTAATCCACACTTTACTTTTTAAAATGCCACTTCCATTGTTTTAATATGTTAATTAAAAAAAAACCACAAACAACAAAAAACAACCCAAGACCTAATATATAATATACAAACCTTGGAAAAGTCTTGTAACCTACCTGGAAAGAAGCCAAGAAATGGCTTGAAATAGCCATGATTTTTTTTTTACTGTACTTACAGATACTTAGGGGTTTGCAACACCTTACATTCAGTGTGAACATCTGGGCCGTAAAGAGAGTGTTTAGGACTTCATGGCCCTATATATTTCACTTGTGAATATGGTTAATTTTAGCATCTTGCAGTGTCTAACGTGGTCTCACCATGTCATGGGATGGTCTGCAAGCTCCACCTTGCCCAGCTTAGGGCTGTCTCATGGGGTAGAGACAGTGAGACAGCAGGGAACTGGGAAAAATTGAAGGAGGTGGGAGAGAAAGCTGGAGGGCATAGAAAAGGCTGGAAAGTGGGGAAGGGCTATGTTGATATTGATGGTTGATGTTCCCTCCTTGACTGCACTACTGCCAATCTGATCGCTCTGCCCATGAAGGCTTCACACCAGGGTGCATTGAGTTGTGAATTGCAGGATGGACCGAGAATCAACCTGAGGACAGGCTATATCAGGTAAGTATAGAGAAAGCTGTAAGGAAGACAGCACAGCTTTGTGTCGTCCCTTAGTGCATGTGTATCTAGAAAGAGATCAGATAAATCAGATTAAATGCTAGAACTATTCTCATTTTCATTCCAAATCATACTCTCTCCCTACTTAAGCTTTCTCACTTGTGACACAAATTGTTGCCTATTTCACGTGCATGGATGAGAAATTGCTTGTTGGTGTTCTGTAAAATGCCTGAAGATCCCTGGCTGAAGGGTTCTGCAAAAATGCAAATCTTTTTTACCTTTCTCTGAAACATTGCAATATAATCAGTGGACAAATGTAGGGACGCCTAAAGGTTTGTATCAACCAACAAATCCTTTCTTAAAAAAACCCTACATCAGCAGCTGAACTGTAAGTAAAAAGATAAAATTGTTGGTCCAGGAAAACTGGAGGAAGCAAGTAATAAACAACAGGATGAGTGGATCTGAACAACTCTATCAATTACACTGAAAATAAAACCAATGAAACCTGGCCATATACATAAATATAGCAGTTCTCATCATATATCTGCTTGAAAATCAAACAAAAACCATTAAATCCAATAAATTTTACCAAGAAACCAGCTTCTAGCATTAGTTTTCTGAAAGACTTGCTTCTGCTGAGTTGGTTTTCATGGGGATGCAATTATGTCACCTCTATTCTGTACTTTATAGGGTCACACCTGGAATACCATGTCCAGATTTAACCCCACTCCAGGCCAAAAGAGACATTAAGAAATGGGATAAAGCCCAGTGGAAGGCCATGGAAATGATTAGAGGCTGGAGAACCTCATGAAAAAACGTTGAAGGAATTGACTTTGTTCAGCCTACAAAATAGAAGGCTTGGGGGCATTTAATTGCTCTCTTCCAATACGTGAAAGTCTGTTACAGAGAAGACTGAAGTGATCTCTTCAAGAGGTGCACTGTGACAGGACAAGAGATAAGGTACATGACTTGCTTTGGGGGAAATCCCCTCTGGATATAAGAAAAATATTTGTCACCATGAAAACAATTAACATTGGAAGAAGTCACCCTGAGAAGTGTTGGAAATGCCCTTGCTGGAAATATTCAAGACTTGGCCTGACAGGTCCTTCTGTACCATAATCTAAAGCCCTGCTTTAGCCACAAAATTGGACCAGGCAACACCCCTTCCAGGATGACCTTTACTGTGATTCTGTGATTTATGGCCATGTAATGATTGCTAAACAGAAGAAACATGACGGTGTAATGAGGGAAAATCATTCTTTAATGATTTGGGGCATAATTTCTGAAGGCTGTGCTCCATACATTTCAAAAGCAGTTTATTGGTTATCAAATATTTGATGATATTTCAATAGAAGAGCCAGCCTGAATAATTTAAAAGGGATTTCAGGAAAAATTTGTTAACAAAATGCCCATTCATTTATCACCAAAAAACAACTTTTTTTTTTTTTCTCTTGAGAGTTATTGTAATTCAGGCTCTATTTCTCTAACTTTCTCTATGCATTGTACAGCTTAAGAGGACTGGAAATTTTATTGCCACTGTCACTGTAAGTAAAAAGAAATACCCAAGACTGATCTTTGGAGAATACCAAAACAGATGCTAATACGTTAAAATAAAGATTTCCAGGGCATAATGACAACAAACACCACCAGAAGTCATCTGTACTGTTAGCAATTCTGCGTGCTTTTAATTTTGCAACTAATGATTTTAGACAATCTAGTCAAATACCTTTGAGAGGTATGAAGAAACAAAATTAACTTACTTAAATTCATCAAGGGTAAAAGAAAAAAATATGATTCATGGGAGTATTCCCAGACCTAATGTGTGGATAAAGAACAAATTACTCTCCTCTCTAGATGCCAGTTTTTACAGAGGGAAAATATGTTCTCAGCATGTTAAACCACAACTGTTTCACCAAAGTCAGCCTATACTGATACAATAATCATCTTTATACAGGGTAAATGTTCTCATTTTCTCTGTAAGTCAGTGAAAAAGGTAAAGGGAGACCCAGCATTGCCTCAAATAGAAGTCTTTGGGAAAGGACAGTTCCTGCAGGTTTAATTTTTCAAAGCCTGAATCAGTGACAGTTCCTGTTCTGGGGATGCATAAAGGAATCCTCTTTTTACACCCATCAGCAGTGTTGATGCTGTCAAGTTTTATCAGACAGCAGTATGTGGGAAAGATATAATGCATCCTCTGGGAGCTGCCAGTTATCAAGTGATTTTCCTCAAGCCCTTCATTTCCCCGAAAGCTGTGGTCTAAAGAAACACAACTGAAATCAAAAGTCCCGAATTTCACTTCCACTAAGATTGCTTATACAGCTTTGGCAGTTCAGAGAGGTTTGAAGCTGCTCTTTTATGAGTGTAAGTATAAATTTCGTTCATATGTTTGAGAAGATGGTACAGAAATAATTTAACCTATCATGAGTTGTGCCCTATTTTCCACTTATTAGTGATACGGAGGCAGGCTGTTTTTTGTGAATTATTCAATTGTCTTCTATTCAGTAGGCAAATAGCCCATTAAATTTAAATGACAAACTGAGTAACAGATCAGAGATTGGGATTTAATTTTAAAATGCTGCAAAGGCCCATTCCACCATCATCTGTTAAAACACACTGTGACAGAGTGCTACCCATGGGAAGGATCCATCTAAATTAAGATTTAGACGTGAAAATTCACATAAATCCTAAACCAACGTGAATCTCAAGCCAGTGATGATGCCATTTTACTTTCTGGGGCTGCCCTGCCATATAAACATCTAAACTCATTAAATACTTCCCCAGCTGGCCAGAAGGTCCCTGTGGTTATCTATACCTGTTTTGTCATGCCAGTTCAACAGCAACCTGAATGGATAAAACGTTTCACCTATCCTGTTGCCTCCTCATGTTTTCAATTGCCAAATCCATACCTAACTGCAGCAGGCCAGAAAGGACAGTGTTCCCTCTGCATCCAGTAGGGTATACAAGGCGCAGAAGAACGTTCTGGATTTACGTTCCTGAAGGAACATGACTTAACCTGGATTCCACCCTAGAATAGTATTACTCCCCAATTGACATTACTATCTAAATATTTCAGATCATCTATTCTGTCAAGTTCTTACTATAGTTCCAAAGTTATTAAAGCAAACCAGTGAGTAATAATAAACATTACTGAACAAAAGCTGGTGTGGAAAAACTTAGTTACTGGTTATGCAGTGTAACAGAACACAGAAACTTTAAAAAAAATTCTTATTCCAGAGTTATTTAGTGATGACTAAGTCTCCATTTAGAAGATTTCCTATTGTTTAACCTAAATATTAAAGAGTCGGTAATAGAACTTGGCTATGCATTAAAAATTAAAACTCCTGTATTTGCCAAAAATAGTGAAATCATCTAACCCGCATGTCAGATGCTCTTAGACACTCAACATTTATGAATATAAAACTTTCATATTATCAGTGATTCACAAACAACTACATTAAAGCAGCAGCTTAGTTTCATATTAAGTAATATGAACACAGGCAGGGCTGTGCTGAATCAGAGGCAGTCCTTCATGTAACTGCTTTAACACAGCAAGAGAGACATCCCAAAGGGAATGCAGTTGCTGTCTCTCCCGAATCTCTCCTGAGTTTTGCAGTATTTGAACTGTTCTTTAAGCTTACGCATCCTATTCTCTGATTACATGAAAATGTCAATTCTAATAAAATCATCGTACATTTTTAGCCTCATCACAATGAGCTTCCTGGCTTGTTCATAAATGGGAGCTGCATTTCTATCTCTCCATATACTACATTTCACAGCTGACACCTGATGATCCTGGTATCAATACCGGGATATGCTGGATCCTCAGTGTACAGTTCCCCTCCTTCTCTGCAGATACATGTGGGGTGTCTCACCACAGAACCTCCCACTTTCTCTTCCACTTTCAGACACCCACTAAGTCTTTCAGCAGCCCCCAGTCCTCCTTCAAACACACAAACAGTGTGTACAGGCACCAACACCACCCTGCAACAGAACTGTAAAATTTCTCTTTTTAAACAATATTATGAATTCTGGGGCTCTTGGCTAGTGTTTTTACTGCTGTAAATAAGTAAGTGAAAAGAGGAACAAATAGAGCGGAGATTATATTGAAAGTTGTGGCCTAAAGTTTCCCACTATAGGGTTGTACACTTGCTCTTATACTGTTAATGTCACAGAGTATCTATTGTTATTGAGTATCTATCGTTATGGAGTATCTATTGAGTATCAATGCTATATTGTTAATGTCATGGAGTATCTGCAGGAAACATAGGTTACACATTCCAATACAGTGGATGATATAAGCAATTTAAAACTCAAACTCATCAATCCCATTCTATATGGATTAATTTCTGTTAACTGACAATCATGTGTCAGTCTCCGAAGACAAAATCCCATCACTGGAAAAATCTGATCTAAAATTGCTAATAATTTGGAAGGCATGCAAGCAGTGTGGAAAGTAGATCCAGACATAAGGGCATGGATTTTCCAAACTCATAACCATTTGTCCTTGATTCTGAGTCCCTGTCCTCTGACATGACCTCACCTTCAGAGACCTGAAGTGTTCTCAAAACAAGTAGTTAATGTGCATTACAATTACTTTGCACTGTTAAAAAGGAGTCTGCTAAACCCAGAACAACTAAACCTTTTTTTTTTTTTTTTTTTTTTTTTTTTTGTATANNNTTTTTTTTTTTTTTTGCTAAACATGGCTCATACCATCTCCCTGAGATGTAAGTAGGTTCTGAAAAAATAACTTTCTGGACACATTACTCTTAACCGCATTAACTGGGAACGTAGCCATATTGGCTTTACAGCAGTTGAATTCAACTGAATTTAATGGTATTTCTCTTGGTGCAGGAGAGAAAATGGAACTGGAAAGAGAGCACACAGTCCTACTATGGAGGAATAACTGCCATTTGTGGACTCCTATGCATCTGTAAGCACAATTGTGTTGAGTTATGGGGCTCAGAAGGAAATCTCCTAAACTATCATCGTAACCCCACTATTGGTGCTGAGATGGAAGGGAAAAAAAAAAAAAAGTAAGTGACTGTGGAGAACTCTTCCCAACACCACGAAGAAATGCCACTGGACTCCTTGGACGTAACTGTCATGGTGAATCACTTTTGTAGTCCAATAAGCCCTTTCTCCTTTACCTTATTTAAGAAATAGAACAGAGAAACAACAAGCAGGATGAATAAATAGAAGTTTTAAGACAATTGTTCCCTTTAAAGTTTTTCACTGGCTGAAGGGTTGCTGTTATCCCTGGAGATTGACTGTCGTCAAAATGGAGAAAGTCATATCCTACCCCCTGGGGAATAAATACATGCAAAGGATCACTTAATGCCAGAGGAGATATTGCCTCAACAGTTCCCAACACAGAGAACAGAGACACACACCGGAGGAGCTCAACAGAGCTTCTGCAGGATGGCAGAACCCTGCTTTCTGCTTCACAGGGTCCCTATATATCTATCTGGAGTTTCTACAGATGGGTCAAATAATGTCAAAAATATTGTTCCATCAATCCCTTGCCTGAATATCTATTCTGTATCCATTTCAGGTGTTTTGCATTTTCCAAAGCAGCATACCTCCTTCATCAAAGTTCAACGCATCCCATCTCCATGTACTTCAAGATTTTGTCTGTAAAGATTAAGTTTAACAGAGTACAAAGAAGTCAGAGTCACTCATCTGTTGAAGATAAGTTACTGTGGTTAAAACCCAGTGGTTCTGAGAGGCACTAACAGCAGTCATCTCACCTGTCACCTCCTGATATTTATGTGTGAAACAGATTCCTTATATGGATAGATTTCAGTCTCATTTCTCATTATTCTATAAGATATAGGATATAATAACACATCTTGTTAAGGAAAAATATTTAACAGCAAAATCTGTTATAGAAATCTCTCATTTTGGTATATTTGAATTCTGTTTTCGTCCCTTTTATTTTTTGAGTTTGATGGCACAGTAAAGCCCACATTTCTCAGTGGCAATAACTAAGAGGGCTGCAACCTGGAAAGCAGGTGCCTAGTACTTAATTCTTGACTTTTTTTTGCATTTTGCTACCTGTGTTGTGTTGGGGTTTTTTAGTGGCTTTTCATTTAGTGGCTTAACTTCTATCTATCTACTTTTTTAACTTAGGCACAGATCCATTCAAGATGATGATGATGACAACAGTGAAAACAATTGAATAAAATCCCCCATTTGTAATATTGATCAACACTTTCCTGTTTGCTACAAGCAGAATTAGAAACCAGCAATGTATTTCATTGGAATTCAATGCTAATGAAAACTGAAAAAAAAAAAAAAAAGAGTTCTATGGTCAGCATGAAACAGGAAAAAACCCCATTATTGCTTACTTTGCCCATTTCTCAAAAAACTTTTTGGTACTCATACATCAAGACACTAATGCACAGAAAGACTTATTGCCCCTTGTTCAAAATTCACTCGTAAGTCTCCTTCCTGACTCATTCACCTTCTTCTTGATTCTCTTTATGTCCTCTCTGTCCTTTCAAACTTGCCTGTTGTTCCATAGGAACGGTGCAGAAATTTAACCTGCAGCCTAAAATTTATAGTACAAAAACCAATTTTGGGTAAACTTCACTTCAACATAAAATCTGAAAGCAAAGTCCCCGATATCTGATAAGCCAGCCTCATTTCTGCCTTCGGTTTGTATTTCCTCACTGTGCAAAGAAAAGGAAGATTAAAAAAAAAAAAAAAGAAGAAAAAATGGTTAAATGGTACAATCAATAGGCAAGTCTTAAGACCAGGAGCTCTAAGTTCTTCCTGGCTCTACCAGATTTACCATATGACCAGGCCCTGCTCCTATTCCTATAGGTAAAAATAGCAGCTTTCGTGTTCATGTGCTAGAAAATGAAAGGGCATTAAAGCTTGTGTCTCATAGACACGCCAGATGGGACAATAATACTCATCTACCTGGGAGCTGCTACTTTCAGATATTTTCAGATATATTCAGATAAAAAAATCAAAGAAATTCTTCCATGTTTTCCCTTTTAAAAACAACTGCTTTTCATACCAAATAATAATAACTGACCTTCCTATCTGTAATTCACCCTTTCTGGCAGGTGTATTACAAGTTAATGAAACAGAGGAAGATTGAAGTTACATTACATCATTTATTACTGAATAAGAATAGTCCTAGAATAAGTTATAGAAGCCCTGAATATAGCAATTTCTTTTTTTTTCTTCAGAGCATAAATACTAACATATTCTGGTTTCCTATTCTCCAATATTATATTTATCTGACATAAAAATTCATAAATAGGTAATCCAATACAAAGCATACTGGAAGGAACTCCTGCTCAAGGAAAACTCTTACCAATATACAGAAATCCTCATCATGTTACTTGAAGATCATCTCAATTATTAACCGATTACAGAACTGATGGATAACTCCTGACTGTTGCCACATCTATTGGAGGTGGAGAGGTAAGCAATTCCACCTAGTGCTTTCTAAATTTCTTATTATATGGGTTTCATTTTATGTAGATCACGGCTAAAATATTTCCTGTGAAAACTAAGTATCGTTTGAACAATGAGTTATTTCATAGCTAAGCTGCACTAGCAAAACTTTAAGACTTCTAAGCATAATTCATAGTTTTCTTTTGTTACCTACAAATGTATTTCCTTGCTAGGGGTCATAGCATGACCAGATATGACGATATTTGACATCAGCTGAAAGTAAGTTCCACTGTCATTGGATTTTAAGCATTAGTTAAAAGCTGACTTGAGCTTGTAGGTACTCCATGTTGTCCAAACCACATAATTTGAGAATGTAATATCTGAAAGTAGCAGCTCCCAGGTAGATGAGTATTATTGTCCCATCTGGCGTGTCTATGAGACACAAGCTTTAATGCCCTTTCATTTTCTAGCACATGAACACGAAAGCTGCTATTTTTACCTATAGGAATAGGAGCAGGGCCTGGTCATATGGTAAATCTGGTAGAGCCAGGAAGAACTTAGAGCTCCTGGTCTTAAGACTTGCCTATTGATTGTACCATTTAACCAAGGGCAGTTAAATACCAGCACAGCAAAGATTCACCCATTGGCAATATTTTATAAAATGAGATGTGAACTGCAAATACATTATTGTAGAGGGTACAAAGGCTTGCTTATAATCGTTCTTCAGAATGTGATGAAATAATATTGAATAAAAATTGCATAACTTGGAATAACAAAGAACTGATGCCATTCCTACAGGACTTTTCTTCCTGAAAGTACAAACTAGTGTAGTGCCTCTACGTGAACTTTCAAAACCACTCAAAGCTAATCTAATCCTACCAGCAAGAGTGAGAGCAAGGGTAGGCAATGTAGAAATCTTTAAGAAACCCACCAGGAATGCTTCAAACCGCTCTTATTCATTGTATTTATAAATTGTTCAGAAATGCACAGAAACTACAGCCAGGAGATATATATGGGCACAGGACCGCACAACACAAAGCGGTGCACTCCTGTGAGAAGGGAACACACAGATTAAGAAACCCACTTAACACGGCAGACACGATGTACCGGGCTTTTCTTGAGAAAGCAAATTTTAGATCGCTCCTCTAATGACAAGCGTTACATAAAGACCATCCTCAGCATCCTGACAGGCGTTTGTTCGGGAAAGCGTGCTGCGTGTTGACTCACAGGGCTGGGACTACCCCAGAGCTTCTGCGAGTCCCAGCGGTATGCATATAGCACAAGTGTTTACAGCGAGGGAGGGGATGGAGGGGTACATTAGCAAGGGAGGTGGGAGGGAAGATAACTAGAGGCGTAGTGTGGTGAGATATAGACTTCATCCTAAAGTACTTTCTCAGTCAAGCTCGCCACTCATCTTTAATAGTTGCATTGCAATATCAAGGCAACACGGGCGTTTGTTGACAAAATAAAGATTTTAAAGCAGGTCTCCAGAGCATCAGGCTGGTGGTGTGCTGCTGCGGCACTGTGCTGGTCCCTAAATGCATCCAGAGGAAGGCAACAAAGCTGGTGACAGGGCTGGAAGGCATGTCCTGTGTGGAGCAGCTGAGGACTTTGGGCTTGTCTAGTTTGGAGAATAGTAGGCCGAGAGGAGACCTCATTGCTCCCTACAGCTCCCTGAGGAGGGGATGTGGAGAAGGAGGTGCTGAGCTCCAGTGATCCAGGAGATCCAGTGATAGGATGCATGGGAATGGTTCAAAGCTGAGCCAGGGGAGGCTCAGATTGAACATTGGAAAGCATTTCTTTACAAAGAGGGTGCTCAAACGCTGAAACAGGCTTCCTAGAGAGGGGCCAATGCCCCAAGCCTCAGTGTTTCACAGGCATTTGGACAATGCCCTAAACAATGCGCTTTAACTTTTGGTCAGCCATGAATTGGTTAGGCAGTTGGACCAAATGATCCCTGTATGTCCCTTCCAACTGGAAATATCCTATCCTATCCTATCCTATCCTATCCTATCCTATCCTATCCTATCCTATCCTATCCTATCCTATCCTATCCTATCCTAAATAGGCACTTGAGGAACAGTGAGGAAAAGCGTTGAAAGGCAAGGACTTGTGGTTATGGGCGAGATGGCTCAAGGTGAAAAGCACTCTTTTCCAATCCAGCTGCTGTTTACAACCAGATAAAGTAGGAGCGAGCTACGTTTTCTAGCTAGCGTGGCTCTTTTCTGAAGCAAATTTTGCAGAGCATCAATGAGTACAAAGCTCTCACAAAGCACAGGTTTTCAAAGGAAAAATGCACTGAATATTCTCTGCAAGAATTAAGGGGCTGCAATCTTCCAAGGGGTAGATATGTAGATATTTTTATATTTGATATCATACTGAATAAATGCCATCCCTCTTTGCAATGCAGCTATTTTTGAATCTTAATGAATTATTTGAGTGATAACCAGCAGCTATATTTGTTGAGAAATGAACGCATTTAAGTGATATGATTCTATTTTAATATTTATGAATTTTAAGCTTCACAGAAACACTGAAATGTGATAAATATCAGCAATTTTTTTTTCCCCAGTTGCTAAAACTGAGATTAGAATAATGTTTTGGGCTGTGGTTTATTCATTACATTTCAAAGGAAAAGACAACAAAAAATTCTAAGACGCTCTCCCTCCTCTCAGGCCTACAGCAGTAATGAATGATTTACGAGAAACTTTCCCAAGATAAGAACTACCAAACTCTTATTTTTTAAAACATTTTCCTTTTCTCTGTTTTCCTCTAGTCACCTATGCAAGAGAATTACAAGCAGAATTTATAGGGCTGGTTAAACACGGAAGTAGCAGGCTGTGATGTACCTGTAGCCAAGTTTTCACAATACTTACTGACTTATATTAAGTAAAACAATAAAATATTTATATATGCATAAGATTTTAAAAATATTTTGAGGGAATCCACTGAAAAGGCTCATAACTTTCATTATGGTACAATTTGAGAAAGCTCAAAAGATACTTCAGCTGCCCTAGCAAGCCTTGTGCCCATACCATGACCCCTCCAGTGGCATACCCAATTGTCTGTCTTCCAGACTCTCCAACCAGGATTATTAAATCAACCAGTTAAAATAAAATAAAATACAAAAATACCCATATTTAATTGCATTCTCATTTTGCCTTTTTTTAGAAATGGCTCATGAGCAACAGTGTGAAATTATATCACTACACACAGGGCTTGTGGGTGTCCCACCTCTCACAGCAGCAGAATACTAATGCTTCCCAAAAGCGGTTATTATATATTTATGGAAAAGACAGATAATGGAATGAATCAATTTATTCAGCTGCATTGTCTTCAAAACTGCCAGCTTAAGCCTAAATTTTGCTGCGCAATTCTTCTGATCAGGCCAGTCTGATCGGTGTCTCTCTCAAGCAGCAGTGACTGAGCCCCGGTGTCTCTGAGAAGGTGCCTCCCTAAGCATGGGCAGTGCTTAAAAACATGAAAACACCAAACCAGGTTGGCCGTAAACTGCCTGTAGGTATTCTGTAACCTGCCGGTATTTCCATGGTCTGAATCACCATCTTCCCCTTACAAAAGACCTTCCCAGAGCAGGAACTCCACCCAGCTTAGATTTACCAACAAAATTTTTCTATGCAACAAAAGATGATGGTTGCAGTGACGGAAATAATTTTTGAGGAAATAAAGCTGTGTTTTATCAACTGCTGCTGAGGACACATTTAGCTGACTGAAGAAAACAGGACCAGATTCAAGGTCTGATGTACTCAGTTAAGTAAAGAATAACACCCTCTGCTCTTACCTTGTAAAAACTGATTTTAAAAGATTTTGTAAATATTGTTAGAAATATGCTTTTATAACTGGAATATTTAATAGACAACATAGGTTCATGAAGACTTGCTGTAATATTCTGTTTATCAATTTTTATACTGAAACTAATAGGTATAACCTTAATCTAAGGAATATGAGGGCAGTATTTTATACTTCTATGAGATTTTTACCAATGTTTTATTTAAAGTTCAATTTCCTAAATAAATCCCCATATGGTGTTGATGAAATAAATTTTTAAATCCAACAAGGCAGCTTCAGCACTATCTTACAAGAAGTCACTGTACACAAACTATTAATACTAATGACAATACCTACTGTTTCTATAGAGCTGTCATTGCTGGAAACATTGTGGTTTTTGTTGCACCAAGACCTTAATTTCTTTTAAAAGAAAGCCCTTCCCTTTAATACTTTAATATTTTATATTAGACAGCTTATTATATAGCTGTTATCTTAAACTTCTGGCATCTGAGCAGCCATTATACCGTCCCAGCACATCCTGCTAAGTAGAGCTGGATAATTTTGACAGCAAAATTAATATAAATGAATAAAAGTTCTAAGCCTTCATGTTCTTTTAAAACTATAAACAGGACCAAATCAAGATATTGATGTAATAGCACTCACAAATCACTACAATTTAAATATTTTCCTTTCCAAATATTTTTTCTTTTTATTAAACATTAAGTCACAAGAAAAAAAAAAAAGCAGGAGCAAATAAACACAGTGAAAAGCCTTTCAGAGTGAAAAACTAGTATTTATCCAATTAATAACCTTTTCTCAGGCAAGAGAATCACAGTATGACTGAGGAAAAGAGACGGAAAAAGGGGAATGATGAAATGATTTAGATCCCAGAAATCTATAATCTGGTTTCCATTCAATTCCACTTGCACAGGCTGTAATCTTTCTTATCACCATAGCTCAAGAAAGGCTATTCTTCTCAGAAAAATAAATGTAATTATGATTATAAAGTATTTTTTCATGCAGAAATATACTGGGTTACTCATTGCTGAGCGCATTTTCGCAGTTGTTATATGGTACTAGTTAAAGCCCATTAATTGGTAAGTTATAATACAATCTAATTTATTCTTGAAATATTATGGAATGCATAAATATTTCTATTTTATTGCTGCATCTCAAAAAGATAACTAGTCCTTCAATCAATGTACATTACAGTACTGAATAGCTAGTCCAATTCTGTTTCATTTCCAATAAAGCTTACTGTTAAGAATGGTAGGCATGTTAATGCTGTAGCATCTCTACACATTAGAGGAAATTAGGCAAATCTAATATTATGCTATTTTTCCACATGAACAGAGATATATTCCCACACCCCAGAAAATCCTGAAGGAATCTCTCCCAGCTTTCCACACACTCCTCCACTCCCTCCTCCACCTCTCCCAAGCACACAGTTACGGTTTGCTCTGAAGAAGGGAAGGTTTCCTTGGTAGTGGTGACCTTAGAGCAAATACACATGGATAGCTGGTTTGAAAAGACAAATTTTAGCCAAAGGGACATTCTGAAGTGAAGGTCCCAGGTGGAAGAGGAAGTTTTGTTGACTTTCAGAAACACATTACTGAAAGAGCAAGTTTGGTGCTTCCTGCCATCTGACTGCCATCTGACTCAACTGTTGGCCGACAAATCCCTCTATCTCCTCCCATCCAAAGCCTGGCTTTCAGATCTCAATTTTTGTCTGGATCCAAGTGAATAAAAGACAGTGCATTTGTTTTCATTAATTCCAGTTTGCTTCCCAGGTCATGCAAAAATTTCACTGTCCCACGAGCTGCTGGAGCATATAAGTTGAGCTTCAACCAGCTGGAGTCTCCTGCTTCAGCTGATGTTTTAGTTAAGTGCTCTACTCCCTGCAGCTGAGGCAGGTTTTCCATGCCCATATGGAGGAAAACAACATCTACATATGGGATATAGTGTCCGGGGAAAATTTTTGATGCAAGATATAATTTATGATGACATTTAACTCTCTTTAGTATTGATTTGTGAAGGCTGGAGGCCAGGCGTTTTCAGAAAATGATCCCCCAGTCAGGGAATACATTTCTTTTTCTGGCCCAAATTTGACAGTTCTATGTTCCTCCGTCAGACTTTGTCTGTCTCCATGACCGCTAGGTGCAGATGAAGACAGATGTTTGGGTCTTGCAAGTTTAGTTTTCTAAGTGGCCTTTTTTCACACTTATCAGACTGCTTTTTCTCCAAGAACTCTATTGTCTCCTAGTTTATGGCACTTTGAAAGGTAACCACAGCAGCCTGTTAGAGAAGGGACATGCCTCCATACTACCAGTAGCTTTATCTTGTCTGCTTTTCTTGCTTTACTGCATGGCTAAACCAGAGCTTTCTAATTCACTTTCTTGAGGCTGAATTTGGTGACTCCCAGTTATTCTGAAGATGTCTTGGTGACACTGTACGCCTGCTCCCTCAGTCCCCAAACCCACAATATCACCCATGCAGCTGGCCCATTACTATACTCATCATCCCTGAAGGACTGGGCAGCTACAGTCCAAGATGCTTACTGAAACCAGTGGCAGTCATTGTGCTAATGTCAATATATTTTAGATCATACCATGTTTTAGAATAAAGGATTTCTGTCATAACTAAAAGGGCTGCAGAATTGGGATGGAAAGCTTTCAACTTTTTTTTAAATCAATTTAAATAACACAAAATATTGCGAATATCATAACACTTGGAAAGAGTTCTTGTAATGGATATCTTACACCCCTTTCACGCATCTTCTTAATTCCCCAGGAAAGAGAGCTCTTACTAAAGCTAACCAGGGCAAGCTGTGGTTTACCACCACGCCTCCACCCTGGATTAAGGCACCAACGCATACCCAGCTGAAAAATCACGTCTGAACAGCTCAGAATTCCCACTCCCTACCTCAGGATGTACCACAGGGGCACAGGATATTTTCTGCAGTGCTGCTACTGTTATAAGCACAAGGATAGAAACATAAAGAATCAAATACAAGATGCATTAAACTCACTTGCTCAGGACAAGGACTATAGAGTCATAGAGTCATAGAATCCTAGGGTTGGAAGGGACCTTAGTAGATCATCTAGTCCAACCCCCCTGCCAGAGCAGGGCCACCTTAGAGCAGGTTACACAGGAACGCGTCCAGGCGGGTTTTGAATGTCTCCAGAGACGGAGACTCCACCACCTCCCTGGGCAGCCTGTTCCAGTGCTCTGTCACCCTCAAGGGAAAGAAGTTCCTCCTCATGTTTAGGTGGAACTTCCTATGCTCAAGTTTGTGCCCGTTACCCCTTGTCCTATCACTGGGCACTACTGAAAAGAGCCTGGCCCCATCCTCCTGACACCCACCCTTCAAGTATTTATAAGTGTTAATTAGGTCCCCCCTCAGACGCCTCTTTTCCAGGCTAAAGAGACCTAATTCCCTTAGTCTATCTTCATAGGAGAGGTGTTCCAGTCCCCTAATCATCTTAGTAGCCCTATGCTGCACCCTCTCCAGCAATTCCTTGTCCCTCTTGAGCTGGGGAGCCCAGAACTGGACACAGTACTCCAGGTGGGGCCTCACCAAGGCAGAGTAGAGGGGGAGGATGACCTCCCTCGACCTGCTGGCCACACTCTTCTTGATGCACCCCAGGATGCCATTGGCCTTCTTGGCCACCAGGGCACATTGCTGGCTCATGGTCATCCTGTTGTCCACCAGGACTCCCAGGTCCCTTTCCTCAGAGCTGCTCTCCAGCAGGTCAGCTCCCAACCTGTACTGGTGCAGGGGGTTATTCCTCCCCAGGTGCAGCACCCTACACTTGCCCTTATTGAATTTCATGAGGTTCCTCTCCGCCCAGCTCTCCAGCCTGTCCAGGTCTCTCTGGATGGCGGCACAGCCTTCCGGGGTGTCAGCCACCCCTCCCAGCTTTGTGTCGTCAGCAAACTTGCTGAGGGTGCACTCTATCCCCTCATCCAGGTCATTGATGAATATATTGAAGAGCACTGGGCCCAGTACTGACCCCTGGGGAACACCGCTCATCACTGACCTCCAGCTAGACTCCACGCCCCTAATCACAACCCTCTGGGCTCTGTCCTTCAACCAGTTTTCTATCCACCTCACTGTCCATTCATCTAACCCACTCTTCCTAAGCTTCCCTAGGAGGATGCTGTGGGAGACCGTGTCAAACGCCTTGCTGAAGTCAAGGTAGACCACATCGACCGCTCTCCCCTCATCCATCCATCCAGTCACGCCATCATAGAAGGCGATCAGATTAGTCAGGCATGATTTCCCCTTGGTGAATCCATGCTGAGTACTTCTGATGGCCTTCTTTTCCTCCATATGCTTTGAGATGACGCCCAGAACGAGCTGTTCCATCATCTTTCCAGGGATGGAGGTGAGGCTGACCGGCCTGTAGTTCCCCGGGTCCTCCTTCTTGCCCTTTTTGAAGACTGGAGTGACATTGGCTTTCCTCCAGTCTTCAGGCACCTCGCCTGTTCTCCAGGACCTTTCAAAGATGGTGGAGAGCGGCCCACCAATGACATCCGCCAGCTCCTTCAGCACCCTCGGGTGTATCCCATCAGGGCCCATGGACTTCTGAATGTCTAACTGACCTAACTGATCCCTCACTTGGTCCTCCTCCACCCAGGGGAAGTCTTCCTCTTTCCCTGTTACTTTCCCCAAGGCCTGGGGCTCTTGAGGGCTGGGCTGAGTAGTAAAGACCGAGGCAAAGAAGGCATTCAATAACTCCGCATCCTCCGTCACCATGGCTCCTGTGTCAGTCAACAGTCAACTGTGTCAGACTATAGGCTTTTGGTGTTTTAAACTCACCACCAATCTTAGTCAACAGTGTGTTGCACAGCGATATTGAATTTCCAGCTCTGCTCTGTCAGGACAGATGATAAACAGATGCAATCTGGGGCACAAAGATGTTATGACACTGGAGATGGGCAACGCGAGCAACAGGAGTGAACTGGAAGGATTTTTTGCAGAAAAATTGCAGATGCCAGATAGTGTAGGCTATTTGCACATGTGAAATCCAAGCATGGTCATAATAACTGTCATTGCAGCCTGATTTGAAAATGGACATCAAGCAAACTTGAATAATATGAAGGAAGCATAGGATGAAGAGTTTTGTGGGATCTTTCATATAGTAAAATTTCTACAAGGGAACTAGATGCAAACCCTATGCCTGGGACATTGCTGTAGTAGAAATGCACAGCAAATAAAACATTCAAGACCAAATTTCAGTGGTAGGAGGATGAGCTACATGGGATGCCCTTTCTGTTTTTCAAGCCCCTGAGCCTTTCCAGTTCCTGACAATGCATCACAGCATCTTAGGAGAGTGTTTCAAGGCATTAGAGGGACAGCATAACCCTCCTGGCTCCCACAGCTCATTCCTCCGGCACCACTGCAGAGTACAATTCCACCTACGAGTATCCTTACAGCAGCACAAGAGCTTTCTTCCTCGCCCTTCTCCATACTCTCACACATTATTGCTCCTTCAGTGATGCTGACTCAACTGTTTTTGCACTAAACTAATTTTGTGAAATCTTTTGGGTTACATAAATCCTCCCCACCCACTCCCCCTTTCATTTTTTAAAAAAATAAACCACACTTGTGATCTTTTCACTAGTCTGATGAATCAGTAACGGGATGGGGTAATAAACTATGGTGGCTGTTGCGGGAGGAAGGGATAGTAGTGGCTGAGGACAGTAAAGAATGTGAAAATCCAACCTCCTTTACCATCATGTTGCCACTGTGAAACTGTATTTTCTCTTTGTAGTGCATCTTCCTCTAAGTAAAAGAGACAAGCAGAATATATTCATTTTGGTTTTGAGTAGCCTGAATGTGCAGATGGCACAAGGAGAAGCTGCAGGCACCTGCCAGATGAAATGCTGGGTGGGACTGAGACAGCCCCTGAGCTGTTCAACCCTGCAGAGAGACTCCTGCCTGCTCTGGTGAGCTTTCTCCAGCTCCCTCAGTAACAAAGAAAATCATTAAAATGAAGGAGTTTTAAGAACAGTCGGTGTATTAGTTTCAGATTCAGAACATACAGCTCCTCTTCTATCAAAATTTGTCGTGGTGAGAAGGTGGAGGCACAGCTGCTACGCTACAAGTGAATCCCAGGAACGATTCTGCTATTTACAGAGTATCTACTCTAGCGAGTGACAGAAGTGAATAAAGTGGGATAATTAATGTCAAGTACAATGCTATGAACTGAATCATTCAGGTGCAGACCATTTAATGCAATATTTGAGTTGCTTAAAGCCTGTATTTGTATTATGAGAGACATGATGTTATGTTATGAGACACGACTGGATAGGGTGACGTGTTGTATGACCACTGAAAAGGAAACCAATCCTTAGCTTACAGGAGGAGAATAAAACAATGGCTGTATACAGGTAGTTGTGGGGAACAGAAGGAAACAGGACCTCTGGTCAGCTGGACGAGCTGCAGTCTTTGCCCACCTAATACATTTATCCTCTGTTTTGTTCCTTTTACATCAAAAGGGTTTTTTTTTTTTTCAACGTGAGACTCAAGGAGGATTAATAAGACGTTACAATAATGGGTACAGCAGAATCAGCAGAACACAACCACATCTAACTCAATTAGGTTGATTATACCTGCTCTATAAGTTGCTCTGCCTCTTCACTCCTGTACATGTAGTTGATCACTTCTGAAGACAGGATATTAGTCCAGAGAAATTTTTGGTCTTTCCTCTTACAGGCACTCTCTTGCTTGTATGGTCTCAGAAATGCATGAATTAAGAAAAATAAAACATTCCTTTTTCATACTGAAGATAAACTACAGCATTTTTATAATGTTTTTTATCTACTACCTTTAAATTATCCTGGAAAGAAAAGCATTCATTTTCTTTGCTGCTTTTAGGCCTTTGCTGTCATTACAGTGTTCCCTAAGGAAAGCCTCAAGGCCCTTCCACATTAAGTGTCCAACATCCTTCCTTCATAAAGTCCTTTGACGTGGCTGAAAGTGAGTGGAAAAAGGAGATAAATCTCCACATTTTCTAAATGAGCTGCTGGCAAAATCAATTGCTAGGTTCATAACTGGTTATCATAAATAATTAAATTAGTGAACTATTATTTTCAACGGGCATCTCCTACGTACTGTGCTGGTACTTACTAGATGGGAACACAGGTCTCATGTGAAGTGACAATTTCTGTTGCTGTTTTGTGTGTAGCTGAGACTCTAAATTAGAACTCCCTCTCCGTCATTCTGCCACATATGAAAATAAATCAAATAAATACACAGAGAAAATTATTAAGCCACTCTTTCTTTCATAGCGTTTGTTGAATGACTGCCACTTATTCTATATTGCCCTTCTTGCAAATGTCATCTTTCCTGTTTTGAAGTATTCCTCAGTTGTTTTCCTCTCCTGTACCATATTTGAATGTTTCCCTATATATTGTTTTTAATCTTTTCAATAATGCACCAAATGTTTTGCTGCTTTGGATGAATATTGTATAACCTCAAATCCCCTCACTGTTTACTTTCTCCTGTCTCTTATGCCCAGGAATTTTATCCTTTCCGCTGTATGTATATATGATGTGTTGATTTGGCACATGACCCCGAGATTAACATATTCCCAATGTCATCATCCAGTCATACTGCTACTACTTACATAAAATTGTTTTATTCAAGAAAATCTCCGTTTTGTGAATAACTCTTTTTAATTAAACAGAACATAGTCTCTAATTGGCAGTTTATTTATTAAGTTACTTTGCCCATCGTACCGCTGAGTTTTTCTCTTTCCCTTTCTTACTTGCTATTCAGGTGATTGCAAACTGAAGATTTTGCATGTTTCTCAAAATTTGGTACCCAAGATTTTAGCTGGGGCATTGAGAAATCTCTCCATCTTTCCAAGAGAGTTCTTTCTAATTAAAAAAAAATGGTCCATTTTCTTAGATTTTTAAGGATAAACTTTGCTTAGTTTTGGAGCTGAATAACCTTTTGCCACTCTCTTATTTCTTATTGATTCTACTTGGATGTTAATTTCCTTTGGTGTCATTACATGTCTTTTCACACATGGAAGATGAACATTGGGTTCTACTGTTCATTCTTTTTATTAAATATTATAGGAAAAAACAGTTCAATGCAATGTTCCTCTCTTTTTAAACAAATTGTCATTACCATCTCTAGAAGCTCTTTTAGGTTGTTGTGGTGTTGGGTTTTTTTATAATACATAATCTTGGTTTTTAAACAACCTTACTTTCATTTTTCATATTTATTTTTCTCTTCCATGTTGTTAAATTTATTCTGTCACACTTCCAGAATTAATCTCCATCTGCTTTTCTTCAACTTATTTTATTTGCATTTAGCTCTTTACACTTTCTACAAAGGCAACATGCTGTATTGCTGCTGTGGATGAGTTGCATAATTCAGGAGTGCTTGTTTAATCATGAAACAACAATTGATCTGATTTTTCCCCCCACTACTTTCAAGCATCCATCAAAATAACACCTTTTTCCAAAACATGCCCTGCTGAACCATAGTAACTATGCTCTGGAAAGGAACAAAAATGCTCATCAATTTGTATGTGAGGGTCATGATCTTCTGTCATAACTGCACTACTTTCCTGAAAAATTATTGGATTTTGAAATATTTTTATGAAATTTCAGCTGCCTTTTCTCTAGTTACAATGAATCTCCCTTTTCTCTCCTAACATAAGTGTTTTTTCCTTGACAGGTTCCTCTTCTGTTAGTAGTGGAGATGTTGAGATGTTGGGGGAGAGTTGTAGTATGACCCAGAGCACATATTGAAACACAAAGGACAAATATGGGGAGAACATCTCTTTAGCTTTTATCTGTCTTTGGAAATGTGCTCACTTCATACAACCACAAACCTGAAAACTTCTTTTAGGGCCATCAGAGCACACTGGAATTAAGGTTTTTTTCTAGAAATGCAGCTGTTATTTACGAAATTATGATGCAATTTTTTTTTACCATGATACATATGATGATAAAGTATAATAAGAATTACTGTAATAGATTTAGAAGCATTATCTTCTTAAAATCATAGAATCACAGAATCCTAGGGTTGGAAGGGACCTTAGTAGATCATCCAGTCCAACCCCCTGCCAGAGCAGGGCCACCTTAGAGCAGGTTGCACAGGAACGCGTCCAGGCGGGTTTTGAATGTCTCCAGAGACGGAGACTCCACCACCTCCCTGGGCAGCCTGTGCCAGGGCTCTGCCACCCTCAAGGGAAAGAAGTTCCTCCTCATGTTTAGGTGGAANGCCCAACTCTCCAGCCCATCCAGGTCAGGATGCCTACTGAGGATTGCTTACACTCCTAAATATTGCTTAGGATAAGAAATTGCTTCTTAAACTCCTCTTTTGAGTTGCCATCCAAAATTTCAAGAGCATGCACAACCAACACTAGCATTCAGAATAGATGAGAGGCTAAATATAAACAACCTGACTATTTCAAAAAAATATATGCTTGCTCATTGAAATAAGGATTTTGGCCACACATTTTCCTCATATTGTAGAGCTTTGTTTCCAGTCAGTTTTGTTAGAGGGCACAGAAACAATGAGAAAAACCAATTGAAGACAAAGATGTCAAATACATGTTAATCAAGTCAAAGTGCCTCAAAAAAAAAAAAAACCCAAAAAAAAAAAACAAAAAAAAAAAACAACTTAGGAAAATACAGCACAGAAAGTAACTTTGTAGACAAAGAACAGTTCATGCTCTGTTGAAAGTCTGGGTATATCAAGAAGTCTGAAAGCCAACATGGAACAATATTTCCTATTGTAAACCGCAATATGGTAAGAAAATGATTTCTGAGTCTACTTATTTTATGTCAGGACATTTACCTTAAATTATTGGTTAAATTATGCAAGATAATTTCTGATCTCGTGTATTTCATAATTTTAATTCCTCCAGTTCATTGGGCACATCAGGAAAGGCAAGGAAAAGTACAGTGATACAGAATAAAATCAAGGTATTTTTTGAGACTCTGATCAGAGTATCACCTAATGTTTTAATAGCTGATAATTTTTTGAATTCACATGGACTAGAAAAAGGCATGAAAAAAACTTTCATAATCTAGGAACTGAGGTAAAAATAATATATCGTTGCTAAGATTAGGTCTTGAAGAGATATGTATTGCGAGCATTTTGTATAATTAGCAAAATAATAAATTATTAAGTCTAATGGAAACCTTTATTGAAATGCTTCAAAATACCTTCATGAAGCTTATAAAAAAGTGTATCTGTCTGTTTCATTTGTAAAATAAATGGAAACATTGCTTGTGTACAGAAAATTGCTGCTAGGTCATTATTGCTTTACTGAAATGGAATAACTATCATGAAATTGACTGCAGTTGTCCAGTCTTAAAGTTCTCTTTCAACCTTCTTATCTTCTGGACTCTGACTAAACATAGATCATATGCAATCCTCTACAATGTCTTCAAAATATTACAAAATTATTTCCTTCGTATCTCACACCCTAATATTACCTTTTACACACACTCACAGTACTTCACAGGCACCCAACAGAGAGCATTTATCTTGCAAAGGGAGCATGCAAGTTCCAGAAACAATAAATGTGTCAGGAGAGAATGGGAAAGAGCTTCCTAGCAGAAAAACTATGAACAAACCTGGCAGTCTCTGCATATTAACTGAAACCCAAACAAAACGCCACCAAACAAGCATGCAGATATGGCCTGATCTTACACATATCACAGGTCCCTGTGCTGCTCCCTCCTTTATACATCTGCCCCACACTGAAGACAAGGACTACAAACCTACAAATCCCATCCACAGCAGCAGCGGAAGTGGAGAGAGATGGATCCATGTCCCACTCCTGGAATAAAACCCACACAGAAGATGAAAACTACCTGTATTAAGGAGATATTCTCATGCTCTCTACATTGACAAGTGCTTCCTGTATTTTAAAAACAGAAAAGAAAATTACACAACTCTGCCCCAAAAACTTCTTCCACACTTGTCTCCAATTTTTTAGCTCCTTGTCTTGGTACATGGGATAAGCACCCTGTGGTCCTTTCTGTCAAGAAGTGTCTTTGTTCCATTCAGCTCAATAAAAAGTGCACATGCACAGAAAATGTATGACATACCATCTGCCAGCCATGACCTTCATGCAACCTTCGTAAGATTTTTCTTTTATGTTTCGTTTTCTGTTCACATTATTTTTCATTCCACCCTTCTTGATAGAAGATATCTATATTATAAACCATATTCATTATCCATAACACAATACTGTTCAAACATTTCATAGGTAGTTATGCATTTTCCTTGTGTGTAAAGAATATTAAACTCCTGTGTTGTAACTAAGTGTTTTTCAGTACACTGGTGCTGTGCCTTTTTACTCTGTATGGACAACCCTTAATGCAGGGTGATTTTGCCTCAGTTTGAAATGTCAGCTATGATTGTGACCAAAAGGCAGGTCAAGCTATCACGCTCTATCCCTTGAAATTCCTTGATTCCTACTTCTAACAGAGCTACCACGCTATAAAATCAACTACTTCAGTCTAATTAGAAAGGTTTCCTGTAAATCCCTCAACCCATCAATGTGGGTTTTCCTATCACGAGAAGAGACCTGCATATGAGTAGCTCTTGCCAGATGAAGCACAAAGCTGCAATGGAAATCTTTTGTATGTCCATGGGAAAACAATAAAAGTTCCTGACAGCATCTTCCACTGTTTTCCAGCTATCGCTGCTCTTCATAAGGCTCTGTAAGTTTTCACAGAGAGCCGGATTGGGAGCTGGACTCCTTGGGGAGTTAGTAATGAGCTCTAACGCCTTTTGCTCCTAAATGGCTTCTGCTGACTTAGTTAAAGTTTCATTATCATCTTGACAGTAGAGTTAAGAGGCCCACCTCCAGCCCACCATCACCACTTGCCTTTGTTTCTGCAGTGTCACGGAGACAGGTGAGTCAGTGCGACATCTCTGCCTCCTTAGGGCTCCTTTGCCTTGAGAATCACTCTGGCTGCCGAAATAGCAGGGACCTCCATCCTGTCATTACACCTCGCTGCCGTGATGCCCCCGCTGTTTGCAGTCGGTGAGCTGGTTTTTGGAGTGGGACTAAGCAGCCGCTCCCTGCGGGGTGGGGTAACCTCCCTCTGCTGAGAGGACCTCAGGGCTCGTGTAGTCCGCTTACACAAACTGCAGACTGATCGCATAAATCACAGGCAGATTTTTTGAAAGCAGAATCACGACTTTAACGTTCAGAATTGGTTAAGAAAAAAAAATAAAATTTGCAGTTGATAAAAATTCCCCACTGCAGAATAAAAACCATTCCCTGCTCATACCAATTTCTTTGTTCCTTTTTGATAAACAAACACATCCCAAGATAACAGCCTAAAAAAACATCTCTGCAGGCAGGAGCACAAATTCCCTTAGAACAGCTTATTTCCCCAAAAAGTCAGTTCAGAAATGATGTGATTTACCACATTTCTGGATGGAACTGTTGTGCCAGCTTCTTGGGGCTGGACAACACTTGAAAACCTGATGTCAGGTGAGTAAAGGTGAATCGACCCTCTTGCAGAGGGCAGGAGGGGTGCCATGCCCCTGGGGATGTTGGAGGCCAGGGGGTGGTAGGAGGGCAGGCACCTCTGCTCCCTCTGTCCCACGGCCATACCAGGGCTGGTAGAAAATCAATGCTTTCATCATGCAGTTACTGCTCCAAAAATTGATATGGGTATGACATTGTGTCTTGTCAGGAGAGTGCGACCCACACAATGTTAATCCACAGAAAGGAAAAGTCTGTGAGTTTGGAAAAAAAAACCCACAAGAAAATTCAGAGGATTTAGGCAATTGAGCAGAAATGAAGTCTTGGTTGTTGACGAGAAAATTCTGGCTCCTCTCAGGAAGAGCATCAAACCATATATCCCCTCTCCCAAATAATTCCTGCATTTGTGAGAGCCTCCTCAGAAGAATGAAATAAGCTTCAGTTGAGGCTGCCAAATGAGATGCAGCACTGATGCACTGTGGACCAACAGCCACGGAAAAGAGAGTGACCTGAATGGGATCTAGAAGAAGCAGGGAGCGCAGTCATTAACAACTGCCATGAAACCTGCTTTGAATCCTGATTCTTTTGCTGCCACTTTCCCCTTATTATCTCTTAAGTTCTCTGTGCTGTAAAAGGCAAAAAAAATAAGCAGCACAGAGTTTCTGTGTTGAAGCCAGACTTGTAGCCCACAGCAGAAGAAAGTCCGTGCTGGGAAAACAATGACTAATAACACTTGTGAGACGTGTTGTGTCAACACGCGTGACAGATGCCCATCAGTAGGACTCCAGCTGAGCCTCAGCTACAAATTTAAGACCAGGAAAATTCTGGAGGAGGGCTGAAGACAACGTCTTTTCACAGAGATCAGTTTGTGCTGTTTGCACCTCCTAAGCTCGTGGGAGCAAATCTGCCCCCAAGCACGTGCCACAGGTACCAAACAATTTGAACACAGGGCATACGCTCAGTTGCTCAGCAATTTCAACTAGAGTCATCTTTCTCATAAAATAATACTTATTTTAAGAGCTATTAATTTTTTAATGTGACCCATCAAAGCCAGCCCATGCTGCTGCCTGTTGCCCTGGCTTTGCTCCTCCTTCTTTCGTGGCCTGCAGCATCCCCAGGTGTGAGGCTGTGAGATGCCAGTGTCTGCAAATGGCCCTACGTCATTTGTTCATACAGCGCTAAGCCACAATTTGGTCCAACAGGCAACGCAGCATTTAAACCATGCCATTAACCAGCTCTAGTGGCAAAGCACTTGGGAAACTTGGTCAGTACTGGGGAGATATTATATTAAAAAAGGAGCAAGCTCCACATGGAGGAGGCACTGAGAATCACCTAAACTGTCCGTTAAGTTCAAATTCAGCTTGAACTATATTAGCTTTCAGTAGACCTTTGAGTTGGCATGTTCAGAAACAAAACTGGTGTCATTCATTGTGTCAGGGGGAAAAGACAGTCTCACACTGGGGCCACAGACCTTGGACACAAACCGATGAGAACTGGAATGGGTAGCTCAGCTGGTCCGTCCTTCTGCCAGAGCAGCGCTGTTTTGGATGACTGGCTCCCAAGTTGATGCACTCAGGAGAGACTCAGGTTTGCACAGCATTAGGAAGCCCTTTGGAAACAGATGAGGTCTGTTGGGATACATCTTAACAGAAGAATCAATAGAGAGAGCAGGGGAAAGAAGGCAAATTACAAGACAGCTGGTGAAGCACAAACATATGGTAAAGGACTGGGCCAAGGCAGGAAAAATGAAAAGAAGTCGAAGCAGAGATTTTTGAAGAGGAGGCCAAGAGAACAGAGCAGGAGAGAGGTGAGGGAAGTCTGTGGGTGAGCAGGGACTGAGGCATGGAGGTTACGTACACCAGAGAGATACCCTGAGACTAGGTATGCAGAGATAATACGGGGTATAAATGACAATGTCAGAAGCTCAGAAGGTCTCTCCATTAGCACCCAGTGTAACACACGGTCTTTCTCAGTGGATTGGAGCGGTGTTCTGCCCCATCCATATCACAGTTGTATATAGTGTCAGGATGGAGAGGTTTGCAGGGCCAGAAACATACTGTCCATCTTAAGAAAAAATTTGAGTTCTGGAGGCAAATTTCTCTCAAATTGGAAGTGAAACTAAACTAGCAAAAAAAAAAAAAGCAAGATTTTTCTTTTTCCACTGTCAGACTTGATCCTGAAACTGCTGCTACCACTTGAATTGGACGGTCTGCAGGAAGAGATTACTCTGAGCAGAGAGAGATAATATGGGAATAAGGGAATTGGGAGCCGTAAACTCTTACTCCCATATGTAAAAGCAATATTCCTAATTTCCAGTTGCCATATTGAGTTTTCAAAAAGCCAATTCTGCACAATTGACATTTTCTAATAAAACCTACTCCACTGAAAAGTTATCAACCAGTTTCTACTTTCTCATTAGAAGTAATAATAAAAAGGCAAAACAGAACTCTCTTAAAGGACTGTGGGGAAAACAAATAAATTAAGAGTAATGCAGAATTTGAACTAGTTAGACATAAGGATAGAGACAATAAACAGAGGCAATACATCAAGGAAGATATTTGAAAGCATAACACAAGATTGCTAATTTACACAGAAAATTGTGGAGGATTGCTAGAGATAAACCAGTTCTTGCTTAGACTTTAGTATAGAACAGAGGTTGTGATGCGAAATGAAGAAGTAAAATCACGCATGGATAAAGCGCCTTCCATAAAAGTTTTGGTCAGGTAGTCACCAATGGGTTTAAATGACTAAAATGAGTCTGAACACAAGAAGAATAAAATGGAATATTTTAGAAGTGATGACAGGACTTGTAAAATGGAACCTGAAAAGAACAAAACTAAACAAGATGCAGCAGTATAAGCCACAGAACAAGTAAATGAATGCTGAACAAAAGCTTTGAATACCTGGGGTGCAGTTACACCTGAGCAAGACTTGTAAAGGTCATTGCAGTTCTCTGATGTATCTCTTATCTGGGTTGTGCTCAGAACTGGACGAAAGATGTTTCAGATTAGAGCTGTCAAGTTCTTGGCATTTCTGCCATTTTCTTTGGATTCCACTCTCAATTAAACAGAGGAGAATCAAGCCTAATTTAAAAATACTGAATTAACAGAAGCTTTATCTCAAGGATGAGTAGAGAAAAGCTGTAGTATTTATGAAAGTTCTCCATTAAAGAACTCAGATGATTTGTTTCTGAAGCCAAAATCCTCCAGATTTAAATAACAAAAGATAGGCTTAACTCAATACAGTAAGCACTATACTGAAGACATACTATAAATCCATTCTTTTACAAATCAGTATAAAATCAGGATACAATATGAAAAAGAAGGAAATGAAAACTAGTGAGGGAAGACGAAGGAAATAAAGACAAGACCAGCCATGTGGCATCTAGAAGCAAAGTTCTTATAACATGTGATATTGATCTCATCTTGACAAGCAGTAATAAGCTCCTTTTCAAAGTCATCTGAAAGTTAATACTGATAGAAAAAAATATTTGAGTTTATATATAGAATGTCAATTTAAGTATGCTCTGACATCTAAATTGTTTCATAAAATTATGAAACCAAGCTGTTAGAAATATTCACCTACAATCAAGTAAACATTTGCTGCGACATCCACAACCCAAACATTAGCAAATGTTGGTAAAAGCATGAGGAACAGACAGTGAATTAGTCAGCTTCTGGTCAATAAGCAAAACAATTACTCTGTACTCTTTGCTTACTTTGGCTAAAAGGAATCACACAGGGAAAATTAATTGGAATTTGTAAAGCACCAGGGTTTGAAAAAGATCAAAGTATTCTTTAAAATAAAGTTATTTTTAAGGTCATGATTTTATGATTGCTTCTTAAATGTGAAACACTCCAAGGAGCAATTGTTTTAGAAGAACGATAGGTCAGCAATTGAACAGAAACTTGAAAATAGCAAAAGCAAATTAGTGACAGAGGGGGACATAAAGAAAACGGAGACCAAAAGAAATGGATGTGAGATAAAAATAACCATAGAAGGTAGCTTTTTGTCCAAGTCTGATTTTTTTTGTTGTTGTTTTGGTTTTTTTCCTCTTTTTTTTTTTTTTCCCCATGAGGTAAATATTGATTTAATTCTCAATTTCAGAACTGGAATAATAAAGTATAATTATAATAAACTATTTTTCTGTTAGTAGTAAAAGATTATAGCCAGAGCAAATTATACAAACTTAACTAAACAGTCCAACTAAGATGACTTGCACAATGCCTATAGCAGAGGGTTCTATGCTATATATACCCTATATTCTGGGCCAGGAACTATTTTCTGGCTTTTAGAGCAGCTGATGCATGTCCATAAGGCTAAAATAGTCTGGCTGTGCTTCAAATGCTGAATGGCAATGCCATGTGGTTTGAGCTAATGCCTACACCATGGCCAACATTTGTTTGCAAAGGTATCTCTTTGTCCAAGCCAAAAACTGTACCAGGAACTATGATATCAGTTTAAGACTTGATGTAGTCCTATGTACTTTATTTGTATAGATGTAATTAGGACTATAGTCATATACAAATTACATTTATATGGTGTTAATGCCAAAAAATGTTTAAAATGTATCTGGATATTCTAAAAACTGCCACAAAGAAAATCCGTTTTTATTGCTTAAGGCATTTAAGGACCTGACTTGTTATTACAGGCCTCCCTCAAATTCACAATTGTGTCTTACTGCAACACGACAATAAAGTGTTTTGCTTGCCACAAGTGCATTCAGGCAATCAAGGTGTTATGGCAACCAAGCGTTGGAGCTTCTGCCCATGGTCATGTAGAGCTCGGTCTTGCAAGGAGGTGGGAGCCTGTTGGCATACGGCCTTGCAGCCTGAGTACTTTAATTCAGGACTAAGACTCAAGGCTGATCTTGTGTAGGAAATCCCTCTGGCCATCAATGGGTCAGAGTTCTGCTTAAGAAATGTAGCTCTGGGTAGGGGTCTACAAGCAGCCATTGATATAATTAAGTTCTGCAGCTTACAAAAGCCACTCCATTTGTACTGTCTTCCCTAGGAGGCAGATTAATTAAACTCAAAAAATACTCTTTTCTGGAGTGCTAAAAACAGTAAGAAAGATCCTAATTTAAAGCTAATTATATTAATTGAAAAAATGGCATATACATTGTCTTGCTCTGTTATAATTAATGCTGATTTCAAAACAACTTGCTTTTTCTTTGATCACATATAGTGGTTTAAAAATTCACACAAGCATATCCACATGTTATGTAGCCATGTGTACGCACACACAGAGTTATTGGAAGTTCTGCAAGAGGAAAGAAGACCATGACTGCAGATCAGATTCCATTCACTGTCTTGGAAATTCCTTGCAACAAAGAGAAAAATAAATGTATTTTCAAAGTTAGCTAACAAATTCCTCTAAGTTCCTTTCTAAAGCTTAATGTGATGTCTGTCAGATTCACGAGGCCATTCAGAGACACAAGCTATGGATGGCTTTGCAAAGGCTGACCAACAACACAGTCCTTCTATGTGGGCTGTGATAGACTGGTCACCCTTGAGCAGAAGACAAAATGACACCGAATCTCTCTGTTTATTGTTCCTACTTAGCATATTCCTGCAGCATAAAGCGAGATGGGACATACAGCGGGATAGCCTTTTTGCACTAACTAACCAATGTGTTTGGTAGTTAAATCACAACAACCAAATCTGACAGGTTCAGAGAGACTCAGTCAGAAATCTGAGTAATAGGAAAATCCACACTTTGGTTGACACATATGCCCATCATTATGGATGAAGTTGCACAA
Source organism: Rhinoptilus africanus (assembly GCA_013400135.1). Classification (NCBI taxonomy): domain Eukaryota; kingdom Metazoa; phylum Chordata; class Aves; order Charadriiformes; family Glareolidae; genus Rhinoptilus; species Rhinoptilus africanus. The sequence continues at coordinate 304,132 of VXBO01006464.1, read as the reverse complement.
ACTCCCAGCGTGTCAGGTTGAATTATATCTTTTCAGCAGCATTTTTCAGTTGTCAAAACAACCTGTAGAAGAGGTTTTCCTTTTGCTAAGCTTCTAAATCAATTTCTTTGGAGTCACTGGAAATTTCTGTCCGTCTCTTCTGAGTTGCATCTCAGTTAGATATCTCGGCTAGTCAGACTAAAACTTGAAAGGAAAAATATAAAAGGCTCTAATCTGACACATGCTTAAGCTGAAAATCATTGTGCTTTGGAACAGTAAAACCAAGAAGATCCTCAAGGAAAATGAGTCTGCTGGTGAAATAGGAGGACTCAGAGTAAAATCATTTACTTCATTATTTTCAAACAAAACCTAAATGAAATAATTTTTATCTCTATAGTTTTCTTTTTCTTGCTCTTGTATTCATGAACACATCATAATTTTTCATTTGCTTTTCATTACCATTCTATTGTTCGAAGTTGCATTTTAATTATTGAGACAAATTAATTGAAATATAGTACAAATAATAGACAAAGCAATTTTCTACACAGCTTTTGTATAAATAATTTGAGATATGGGAAATCATAGTTTTTTATTTTATTATCTGGCTCCCGTTGGTTGCTAATTCTGTAGGCTTAATAAGGCAAGCAAAAATACCAGTTTTGAACTTTACTCTCTATTGATTATTGTGTATTAAAAATTCACAGTCAGGAGAGAAATAACTGAGAATGCATTTAATGTGCTATAAATAATTTTAGACTATTTAATAGGAAAAGCTAAGTTTAATTTCACTTATTAAAAGCCTAAACAACAATTGCATATTATATATTAATACTGTTTATTTATTTATTGCCATTTTATATTCATATTTTAAAGAACCTCCCTATGACCAAAAGCATGACAGGCCATCAATCACAACAGCACCACCAAGAGATCCTTGTAGTCTCATGGTATAACTCCAAACGGCAGCTTGCAGAAATGATCTGTACATCAGCTCTCTACAATGATGAGATACAAGGTTGGGGTTAATGCCAGCACCGACACTGGAACGGGATTATGTCAGGTTAGCGTAACTCATGTTCACAATTGTTGACTCATTTTAAATTTGTTCTCTTCGCTGTTATTATGAAATTCAAATATGAGCCATGACTGTAAAATGTTTATAAGCTGCAATGAAAAACTTTACAATTTTGATTTGAAAGATCCAATGTTTTCACAGCATAAAAAGAAATTGCATCAAAGAGTTTATAGGGAAAAAGCCAGTAAAAAGCAGACAGAGAGACAGGGGATCAGAACTGGGAAGGATCTACGTGCATATGCACCCGCACATCTCGCATTTAGTCATGTAACCCTTCTTGTGTGTCCATGGGCACTGTGAAGGACTGTCATTGACTTGGAGAAATTTACTTGTCAATATTTTACCTCTTCCTCTTCACCACACCACATTTTGTCACATTTGTCACCGTCCGACATTCGGGCAGCCTTGAAATCCTCTGCCGCCCTTTGGCCTCCACAAAAGCAATCACATCCCTCTGGACCACTGCACAAGAAGATCACTGATGTGCGAGTGGTCAGTCTGAGATCCCCTCTGTGCCCCTCTCCTTGAAGCACCAGATCTCTAGCCCAACACTAGTAATAGCTCCAATTAGAGTTCCAGACAGTCCTCTGGATACTTCATGAAGTGTCTGGAGGACCTCCCTACCTCTGCATGGCCCATGGCATTGAGTGTCTGATATCAACCTGTCAGACAGGTCCCTCACACTTTCCTTCAGGGAACCCCTAACACTTGGAAGGATCAATTTGGGAATATCATTACATTATATTCATTGTTCAGTATTATATTCATTGTATCAGTACATTATATTCATTGTTCTTCAAAACTTTCTCCTTTAACTATGCTACTTGCAGGAAAACCTGATGTGGTTGGTCTCCCACCCTGCCATGTTGGCCAGTTTTACCCACTGCTTCCTTTGGATCCTTGGCTGTCTTTACCTATTTAGTGCTTTTTGTCAGCTGCCAGAGACACACAGACTGTTTATACTCGGTGTTTTCACAATGCCTTACTGCTGTCTTTAAGAGGGTCTTCTAGGGACTAGAGCAGTACAAATACTACATGCTAAATTCAATAAAATGTAGCCCCATAAATGAGTGTTACACAAGCCCCAGCAACCTTTATCACAGACATCAAGAAGCAAATCTCCCCAGTCAGTAAGAATACAAAGAGTACTCTAGAAATTTATCTCACTATTTAATATCTAAATATCTTACACAAAACGCAATTGAGGACTTCTTGAATAGCATTATATCATAATTCCCAGACAAAAACTGCATTAAGATAGAGTTACAATTGAACATACATATCAATAATTTAAGGAAAAACACATTACAGGGATATATATTTAGCCCCAAGCAAGATTTACAAACCTAGGAAGTTTACAGATCTGGTTATAGTGTAAAGAAAACCAAGGGTGTTTAAGAATTGAAAATGGGAAAACAGCTGCCTCAGAACAGTGAAATATGATGGCCACTATGGAAAAGGAGGCAGCATGCCTTTGGCATCAGATACCTATTGGAAACATTGCTTCCATTTTCTAAAGAAGAAAATTCTTTGTGGAATTTTGGAAGGAAAATATTATATGGCAACCTTTATCGAAGAAGGCACTCAAAAAATCTGACTTCAAGTATTGAATAATTTAAGAGACCTATTAATAAACTGTTTTATAAGTATGTTTACTTATGAATTCTCAAAAAAATGTTTATAAAGTAAGTTATGTCACTTTGAATAATACATTGCCGTCTTGATATACAAATGAAGTCCAGCTTTAGGCATTAAAACTCAACTCATTATAGACCATTAGTTGCATTTCCAGACTTCATTCATTTTTTCCTGGAAAACATACTAATGTGTAATCTAAGGGATTTAAGACCCCAAGCTGTATTAAATAAAAAAACTTAGGGGTCCTATATCTTCCCGAAGTCATAGAAGGATTTTTGAAAATTGCACACAATTAACTGAATGCATGAACATAATTAAAACTCTTTAAATAATGAAGTATTCTTATACTTAATGCAGGATTCCTGTCCAAAAAAACCCACAACATTGCTAACCGTGGTGCTCACAAGCATTACTTATGCCCAAACACAAGATCAGCTCACTCATGGTCGTGCATACTAAAGCTTGAATAATAGCCTGGTTCTCCAGCAGATCTCAAAGTACTTTACAAATGAAAATGGACCGATATGACAATTGTTGGACATGCACAGCTTCCACTGAAGTCACAAAATGCATCTCAGGGTTAAGCCATAATCAAAGAGCCTGTTTTTGCACATTACTCACTAAAACTCCCCCTGGCCTCAAGACCCAGTGAACTCAGTGGGGACGCTTTGGTGAATGGGAGGTGCTGAACAGGACTCTCATGAAATTTCACAACGTTCTTATTATCATGCTTCATTGCGCCTTGCTATGTCACACCTCATTTTACAAACAACACCGTATAAAGGAACAAAGTGGTCTGCAATACCATAACAGTAGAAGAACCTAGAGGAAAAAGGCAAAAAAAAAAAAAACCACCAAAAAAACCTGGATAAGCAATGCAAATGTAAGTGGTAGACTTAAGAAGAACCCACGATGCCTGGTTGTCAATCTTATGCTTTAACCGCGAGGTCAAGAAGCCCTCTTCTGCTGTCATTGCCACAACAGACCATGAACTGAGAGTGAAAATCTGTGGGGAAACAAGGAAAATATGAGAAAGCACCTCTTTGGGCTTGGAAAAAAACCCTCTCAGAACTCTTCTTTCTGATAATCACATTGCAAGACTGGGGACAAGTGTCTTATACACAAAGTCAGTTCAAGACTCTTTTGAAGTACAGGAAAAAGTGATCTTTCCTGCCCCAGGAATGAAAGGCTGGGCTGCTTCTGCAATAAAAATGATGGTGAGAGAGAGAAGGGGCAGGGCTGAGATGGAGAGGAAAGGGAGAGCCTTAGAGAGCCAGGCTCACCCCTCCTATCAACAGGCGAGGGATGCTGATCCCTCCTGCGGCACTGGAGGCAGCTGCCTGCGTGTCTTTCCAGGGCTCTGGCACAGGTGGAAGGGGCAGAGGGGTTATTTTGCAGCCCTTTCCTTCTGCAGCCCCAGCCTACTGCCTGCTCTTCCTGTGCTTTAACCCCGCCTCGTTTATACGGCCCAGAGTAAAATTTGGTATTTGTGTTAGTGTTTAGCTAGGGCTAACTTTATGAGTGGTTATGGTATTACTTTCCCCTGGAAATAGGAATAGAAAATTGAACGCTGCATTCTCTCCTATGCAGAATTTGAAATCTAGGCTATTAAACAGTCCAAATCCTATTTTCTTTCTGAATAAATTTACCTACCTTTTTATTTTTCAACACTATTCACCACTTCCTTGGTGCTAGCCATTAATTATTTGGAAGTTTTATAGCTTCCTTTGAACTCATATTTGGTTTTCCAGCCATTATATTTTTAATTTCACAGGCAGAAATTTAGTGCATTGCCTAGTGCAGCCATAAATCACTTAATGTGTTAGAAAGCAGATTGCTCAGTAATTGCCATTTTATTTACTATACTGATGCAAGCAATTTAAATATGATTGAGTTTTCAAACTTAGAAACAACGTAAAGAGACTTAGGAGAGAATGCAGTATAAGTGTAAACAGCAATCAGCAGTCATTGTTTTCGCTTCCATTAGAATTAATGTTTTTTTTTAAAAAAAGGTACTAGGACAAATTTATGAACCACTTGTGACACAATGGCTGCTGTTAAGGTCTCAGTATCAGCCGCTCAGCCCACCTCATTTTTTTCCAGATCTAGAAATGCTAAAAGAAACTATATATCCTCCCTTGGATGTGATAAGAGAAGCTGAGAAACATGTGCTATTTTTCAGTCACTCTTGGCTAAGCTCGAAATACACTGAGAGATTTCAAAGGCATAATCTCTCCCTAGTAGAAGACCAGAGATTTCTGGAAGACTGTCACACTCACGAAGTGACAATGCAATACTCTTTAATTTCTTCACAAAAGTTAAAACTCTATTGCCAGAGCCAGAGCAATTACACCAGTGGTAAAAACTGAGTTTTCTGGTAGATGCTTTTTATCAATTTCTTACCATAAGACCCATCTTAACAGACAGCACGGTATCACACCTGGAACTTTATTCAAGCAGAAGAGAAGCAGCAAACATTCTGTTACTGCTATCGGACCCAGATTTGGGCAGCCTAAAGCTTAGCCTTTCCTATTGGGTGTCTTGGCTTCTTCAGAGAGATAATATTGAACATAATAATAATATTTGGCATATTGGTAGGCACATTGTCAGACACATTGACTTTAAGCCATCTGAATCTGGGCTTCGAGCGTAACAATCCAGTGCAGTGAATGTTAGAAAGGTGCTACCAGCAGTTTTCACCCTGAGAAGGAATTAGTAACATCAACAAAGCCATGACCTTTATTTCCTTTTGTATACATGGAAGGGAGTATATATACATATAAATAAATATATCATTTATTTTATCTATAAATGACACTCTTTTTTACCTTAGAGTCAAGCCTAACACTAGTAATATTGTTTTCCTTCTCAGCACCCTCAGATTTTTCCCATGCCTCTTTAGATGTTTATTTTGAGACATCACAGAAAGATCTCCAACAGGAGCATGTCAGGAAATGAAATACAACTTGCACAACATAAACTTGATGTACCCCTTTTTCAGAAGAGCAAGTTTACTAGAACTGATTTCTCTCCCTTACTCCTCCTAAAATGTTTTATATTTTGGCCCTCAGCCAAAAATATTCTAATTTGGAAAATAGTTCTGTTGCACTCCTGCACTTCTACTCTACTCTCAAGGCAAAGAAATGAAGCATCTTATGGGCTCCTGTCTAGGGGATAACCTGGGAGAAGTGACCACACTGTGAGGAGCAGAAAGTATGAAGATGAGGTACCCAAGTTGTATAAATCCCAAGATATCACAAAAGCACTTTCAAATGGAAATAATTTGGACTTTTTCTGAACTCCTGTGATTTTGAAATGAGATCTTTCATTTGGCAGGTGAAAATTTCCATGGAAACCAGCTGGATTTGTGAAAAAGTCCATTTAGTAAAACTCTCTAATTTTCCATTATGAAAGGATTTAAACAGAAAACAGCCGACGGCACCTCTAATTGCTTTGAAAACAGCTTGGAGGTGAAGCCACGGCTGCAGCCAGGCCTTCCCCTACCCAAATGCTGGACCTCAGTTCCTTTAGCCCAGAGATGATGATGAAGTCACTTCACTCCTAGTACTTTAAACTCATTTCATATAGTCACTTAGCAGAAATAATTGATGCAATTTTATCTCTTCTAATTGAAATAAAATAATCATGGGAAATGCACAAACAAGAAGGAATAAGGCAGTTGCTGTGCTCAAGATACTCAGCATTTTCCTTTGCAGAAGTTATTTTCATCATGCTGTGGATGATTCTCCTCTATTTGGGTTATCATATGACAATGCTAAATGTATAAAGTTTGTGAATAATAACATACATTTATGAATTCTTTATTCAAATGCAGGTTTACTCCTAACGTTGAAACTTACAGTTTCTGTACAATAATTAGCACTTATATTGCCCTCTATACTTTCAAGACACAACTATTGGCTAATCCATAATACACTTTTCTGATCCTTAAGGGCATCTGTGCTAGTTAACAAAATAATCAGAATACGACAGTTAAAATCAAGGTGAGAGTCAGTACCCACTGACCATTAGAACTCCAATGTTCCCTTTCCCAGCACCATCACCTATTTGTTACACTTTGCTTTTGAATTTTTGTAGCTGCAGACTGCATAATTTTAGATTTTTGCTGAATCCAATGAAAGAACAATAAGAACGTGAACTCTCTTTTGGTAGTAAGTACTGAGATAGGCTTACAAACAGCTGGGAAGGATTAGTAGCAACCCATCATAAAGAACATACTTACCTTACAGTGAGTAGTCTTCCTTTATAAAGGGGCTGAATTTCTAAGATAAATGCAAATTTCAGAGCATCTAGCAGAGATGCAAGGCATATAATTAGAGGAAAAAGTAATGCAGCTACATTACTCCTGGGACACAAGCTGGATTATCTCTGTGCTTTCCTCCAAGCCGTGTAGGCAGATCACCAGAGGCTGCTCGAATGGTTTAGGTGGTGGAGGTCTCCACACAAAACTTTGCACAAACACACACATACACATGTATAACACAGTATTGAAAAGTGTAGAGACACACACACAAAACTTTACAGCCAGCATTGATGAGCCCAGCCGTACAACAATCTTTCAACACTCACATCACAAATGAAATCACAAAAAAACCAGAGTGTCAGGTTCTTGTAGCTCTCTCCCCTGTCCGCCTTTCACACACAGTCCCCACTGCCACATGGCTGTCTCTGCACATCAGGAGACAGCCGGCAAAATCCCCACTGAGGGCTGCTCTGCAGACCCATGTTCACATAACTTTTGTTTGTGCTAGTGCCCAGAGTAGTGGAAAAGCAAACTGAAAAAAAAAAATCAGTTCTTGGCAACCAGTCTCATTCACCTGCTCTGCCTGCTCCCATGCGTGCTGTCCCTGCTCGGCACAAGAGGGAAGGAATACCCAGGCATGGCACTGCAAATCCATAAGGATGTGCTTAAGTTCTATATACGTATACATGGAAACTTGTTACATGTCACTATCAACACAAAGGACAAAGAAAGGTTTTATCAGTTTTTATAAAGTTCTTTTGGGGGTGGACCCCATGATCCACAAGGCAAGACGTGCCCTGACCTGCATGGTGCAGTTTATCACCACCTAAAGATATCCTGAAATGCTGAGTAGCGAGATTTGCAAAAGCAGCTGATGAGTTTGACACCATTTTAGGGGGCCCAATGAAGACAAACATAAGGATCCTGGGTGGAAAAAACTCAAACGAAAAAACAGCAACCAAAGCACCTACTCTGAGTCTCTCCAAGAAATAGAAAATTTCTTGTCTAGGAGGAATATGCATCAAACTGAATGCACTCCTATCAGGTTTGTTACACAGTTTTTGTGTATTTAGGCACCAAACAGCACTGAAGCAACAATTAAACTCAACATTTACAAATGTCATTCAAAGTTTGTAAAATCTAAATTTTCTGCATAATTCTGAGCTCTTCTGTGTACACCATTTAAAAGCAAATATGCAATATATTAAGTGCTAAAAGTAGTAATTATTACTTGTGTTTGTCTCACAGGTTCCCCTTGCAAACTGCAAATGGAATTAGAAAGTCACTAGAAAGTACTTCAAGATGTCAAATAACAAACTCCAGGGCAGGTGACTAATGCCAGACTTCTAAGTCCGTGTTTAAGCAACAAGATATGATTAAACTGAATTTTAAGAGAAGTGATCATTCACACAATTCATCAGTGCAGCAGATCAGGATATTTCTATTTTGGAGTTTAACTAAGCGCCTAGCTTAGGAAATATTAACTATAATATATTTGAAACCATCTTCAACGCTGTAACCAGGGGAAAAAAATACTTATGTTCAATAGATACTAGAGCTTCTAAAAGAAGATGGATTCTCAGCTAAAATATATAGACATTTTTTACTTTATAGATAAATGATGCTATATCTTTAAAGGCTTCTTCATACTGAACTATGGTTAATATTTAATTTATAAAAAAATATTCCATTTACTTCAGCTTTCACTTAAGTCTCTAATGTAGCCATTATACAGCAACCCATACAGTTGAGCAAGGATAAAATCAAAGATACTCTGTATCTTCAATGCATTCATCTAACATGTAAAAAGGTTTTCTTACTCAAAATTAATATTAAGTGGAGGGGTATTTTTGAAGCTGATGTGACATATGGCATTCTTTCAAAGATTCTGCAGTGAATTAAGTATTTTCAATGAGTCTGTAGTTAAGAATTGAGATTGAGAATGAAGTCTGAATCTAATTCTTATTTCTCTTGTCAACTGCCAGGTTAACAGCCATGAAAACGAAAGTGATGTAAGAAAGAATGACGTAGATCAAGATCATGGAAAAAAAGAAGATTTATTGTAAAGTAGCTCAGTAGTAAAGATTTTCAGAGGCCTTGAATTGACTTGCTGAAAAATAGTTTTATCTCAGGCACAGCTTAGTGTGTGATCTGATACTCTACAGATTCTTACTTATCCTCCGCACACACTTACAATCTAAGAATGTGTGGCATATGACAGCTGTGAAGAAATCTGTTGCAGGCATCCCATGCAGCTCTTAAGATCTGGCCGTGTGGATCCCAAATTCCAGTTTCCAGTGGCTGTATGTGTGCACGTGTGTGTGTGTGTGTGAGCGTGCATAAAAGTCTACTCAATAGCATTTCTGTTTTTCCTAATAACAACATGATCACCTACCCATTAAGTGCACCCCAAATTTATACTTTCACTAAATATCCCTTACGTTGCCACTCTCAGCAAGCAGACATTAGACTTAGGAAGGTAAAAAGAGCTGGGCAACTATTTGGTATTACAAGTGAAAAGCTTTAAAAATCTGTGCATGCAAGTGCAGTGCTCCAAAACAGCTGAGAGTAGCTCTTGCCTTTACTTGTTTGTCCCTCTACTTAAATAGCACATGCTTTATTTTTTACTTCTCACACTCTGCTATCATTCTCACCCATCGGTAATACATTCAAATCAACCAATCAATTTACCTAAAATTCAGGTTGCAAGTAAATAATTATCTTTAAATTTTATATGTTGCCTGGAAACTCTAAATGTTGTTATTTTTCTACTGGAATTACCGCTGTAAATTGTCTGTGATTTTTCCTATTTTTTTTTTCTCCCTGCATCTAAATAGTGATTGCACTAACTTGCCTTAAGGCCTATTTACGAGAGAAAGTGTTATCTAGTGACTAAACAAAAGGCGCAGAGCTCAAAGAACCTGGTGAGCTGGGGAAAGCAATTTCATCTGCCTGTGTAGACTTTAGTAGTAGCTACTTCCAGGGACATCAAAACAGATTAATTCATCTAGCCTTAGGATGGTTCATCCAGACTCAGTTAGCCATCGAAGTTCCCACTATATCTAGTGAGAAGAGACTCATCTCATCCAAAAAGGCCGAACAAGCTCAGAGGGGCTTCCATCTCTCTGCTGAGAGACCTTGGGCAACTAGCTTAGCCAATGGCCCCGTTTAATTAAAAAAATAAATTACTTTTGCATTTATATTTGCCAAGCTCTTTAATACTATTAAAAGAAAATCCCTGCATGTGTTAAGAACTCTAAACTTTAAAAATAAGAATTATGAAAGACTGTCCCTGGCACTCGCATTGACCTCAATGTGAATTTTGTGCTGACAAGAAGCCGCAGCACTGGGCCAAGAAATCCATGGTCTTCCGTGATATTTAGTAATGCTACTGTCACTTTACATCAGATAATCCCTAGACCCCTTGGGAAACCTTCATTCTTTCCTATCATGGATCTTGCTTCTCTTGTGTAGTTGCTCTTTTGCTCTTTCTGATGTTTTGCAAGCAAAGAAAATGGCACCAGAAATTCTCTCTACAATTTATCTCTAACTTAACACTGGAGGAAACACACACCGAAGTTACAAGATGGATTTGAAAACCATACATCTGCCTTTTTTGCTTTTTAATAGATTCAAGAGTTCTCTAGAAACCCTCAGGAGAACATACTATAAATTTCAAACCAGAAATATTTTGCTTGCTCTGCATTTTTACATAAGTTACTGCAGAGAAAGTTTAACTTCTAAGTGTTCATATTCTTTGGGGACATAAGCTGAACACACAGGGATGGCACAGAAGCCTGCAGAGCAGTGTTATTTTCAGCATATGAGGATCAGTAATATCGGCTACCTTGTGAAATCTCATCCAGCTTATGAATTGTTTTATATTTTCAGTCATGTCTATAGAGTAACTAATTCACCTGAAGGGTGGGTTTCTACGGAGCTTCTGAACTCTATTAAAATCAAACATGGTAAACTGTTTGGATAAAAAAAATAATTGAATAATCTTCATTGTCTTTAATAGCTATATCACCCAGGACTAGCTTCAAGGCCTCTAAACTTGAAGTTGTATAAGTTGTCATGAAGACTAGGAGAAGCAGCAGCAGTTACATAGGACAGACTTATACTAACTTTAAGTAAAGAAGGGAAAAAAATCTCACACTGAAGGTAATTAAAAGGCAACCTCACAAAGAAACAGACTATACCTTTGCAAATTGCAAAAATCAACGAGAAAGAAAAGCGAACACCTTTCAAAGTGAATAGATGGTAATAATTATGAGCTTCAAAAGTCTTACGAAATGATGTCACTGTGAAAGACTAACCAGCAAAATTTTGTTAGAATTTGTTGCTTAAAAAGTAAAAAAGAAAATAAGCAGAAAACGTCGTTAGCATGGAATGCATTTTCTTTTCCAGATGAAAAGCACAATTAAAAACTGAAAAAAAAGAAAGAAAGTGAGAGAAGAAAGAAACACTGAAACAGGTTCAGAAATATTTTCAACATTTTCCCTCAATCTGATTCTAAAGGAAATTTTCCCTGGGCTCCCTCTGCTATCTCAGCAGCACACTCCCAATTGCAGCTCCCCATTCCTTCCACTACGACGAGACTCAAACACACAGCTGTGAATGGTCCTCTGTTGCCAGAGACATAAACTGAGGGTATTAATTAAAAAGCGAAACTATTCCTGTAGTATTACTGTAGTTAAAAAATTGTTATTCCTCTTACTGCCAAGAAATTAATAAAAGGCCAGTACACAAATCCATACATCTTTTCCATTGCTACAAGGTCTTGTTTTCCGAAAAAGCTGTCATGTAAGGGCAAAATCACAGGTGAAATGGCTTTCAGTTTAGTGAACTCTAAAATGGGAAAGAAACGTGGGAAGAATTTGTAGCCCATACTACACAGTTAAATTAGCAGCTGCAAATATAACAGCTGCTGCAGAAAGTCAGCTCTTTATTTGTTTTCCCAATGAGACTTATTAATGATTATCTTAACAAAACAGTAAATAGAGGAAATTACTAAACTTTAATTAATAAATTGCTAAAGAAAAGCAATTAATAATCTCCAGCATGAGCATTTAACAGATACACATTTTTTCTGTGTATATATANAGGTGGGGCTTCACCAGAGCCCAGTACAGGGGGATGATCCCTTCCCTAGTCCGGCTCACCACACTATTCCTGATCCAGGCCAGGATGCTGTTGGCCTTCTTGAGAAGGCTGTATACGAACAACATAAAACTAAACAGGACGTGCACTATAAGCAAAGCTGAAAGAAAGAATTACAGAAGAAAAACCCCACATAACTTAATGTTATCACATTTAAAATGAAAACAAGAAAAGATAGGTTTTAAAAGGAAATTATGTTTTCCCTGCACAATTTCCTACCGTTGACATTGACAACTTTATGGAAGAATATACTATGTAAGTAAATTGAAAGCCATTGATAGAAACAAGAGCTAAAGATGAATGAACTACAAAATAAGTACTTGAACTGAAACATTTATGAAAATGGGTATTGAGAAAGTTCAGGAGTCTGTAAGCAAATACAGTCTAGCAGACTGGGATGACTACATTAAACACAAACAAATATTCACAAAAATATTAAGAAAATATACCAAAGCCATAACTTGTTTCATGCACAGTGAGTGCTGGCTATTTTAGACAAAGAAAAATAATACTAGAATTCTGCTTTTTATGAAATAGTCAATGTTGGATTAGTTACACTGTGTAACTCTATTGGGAATGTGATCTTTACATTTAACAGATGAATTATAGTATAAACTTTTGTATTTTAGGAGCATCCTAGAAAGATTTATCTTTAAAATAACATTTGTAATCCGTAGTGCTTCTTCAGCTGTGGCATCTATAGAGCCTCAGAAATACCTGTCTGTGTCGGGGCGATGCCCATGAACACAGGCAGAGTCACTTAGGGACGAGAGTTAATCTGCAGTAAAGTGGAAGCAGTGGTGAGGACAGCTCAGGCAAACAGAAAGAAAATGCTGTGATAAGAGAAAATAATTCAAAAGCAGATCAGGAGATTTTTTAAACTGTCCTTTCCATTTTAAACATGTTTTGGGTGGTTTTGGTTTGTGTTTTTTTTGGTTTTTTTTTTTTTTCACTTGAGGTAAAGATAGTGTGAAGCTTGCAATGAAATTGTGAAGTTCTTAGAATCGTGGAATCATAGAATGTGTTGGGTTGGAAGGGACCTTTAAAGATCATCTAGTCCAACCCCCCTGCAGTGAGCAGGGACATCTTCAACTAGATCAGGTTGCTCAGAGCCTCATCCAGCCTGGCCTTGAATGTCTCCAGGGGTGGGGCCTCCACCCCCTCTCTGGGCAACCTGGGACAGTGTCTCACCACCCTCAGTGTAAAGACCTTCTTCCTAATGTCTAATCTAAACCTACCCTGCTCTAGTTTAAAACCATTATGCCTCGCCCAATGCTACATATCTTCGTAAACAGCCCCTCCCCAGCTTTCCTGTAGGCCCCCTTCAGGTACTGGAAGGCCGCTATAAGGTCTTCCTGGAGCCTTCTTTTCTCCAGGCTTAACAACCCCAGCTCTCTCAGCCTGTCCTCACAGCAGAGGGGCTCCTTCTTCATGGCCCTCCTCTGGACCTGCTCCAACAGGTCCATGTCCTTCTTGTGCTGAGGGCTGAGTTGAAGACTTTGCTCCAACAGTGTAAAAATAAAAGCAGTATATTCTAAATAGTACGCATCACCTGGAGGCACAAAAGCTATACCTAAGATAAGGATCTTACATGGACAGATAAGTGGGGTACTGTCTTGGCAACTGCTGCATTTGTCCTAAGGGTGCCAGAGTCATATTTACTAGATCAAAAGAAAGAAATCCATCTCAATATCTAACCATGTAGATTAACTGCTGATGTAACATGCAGCCCTCAAGGATGACTTTAAGTGCCAGAGTTTTAGTTTTGAGCTCACAAATACCCTTCGGTATGATTTGGTACATTTCATGATGTACCACATAATACTGGTAAACATCTTAATTTTTACAGAAATCTCTGCAAGAAGGAAGCAATTTGTTGCTTAGTGAACTTCTGCACTCCTGTTGAAGTGAAACACGTTAAAATTATTAGAAGAAGGAGCACTAGTTTTGACAGCATCATCTGTGATCTGGCTAACCTCTCTTCAGCGGCAGTTCACGGACAAGCAAGTGAGGCACAGGCCTGACATTTAATCAGCTTGAGAAAACAGACTGCTCTTCTGTAACTTGGTAAAAAACATAAAATGTATCAGTAAATAAGGAAACAGTAGAGTTGGAGATACCCCTGTAAAAAAAAAAGGGGTAAAAAAAGAGAAAAAAAAACCCAACCAGCCTTTGATATTGCTACCTGAATGAGACTACAGTCCTTGTCTCCTACACAGGAGAACTTATCAACTATTATCAATAAATTAGGATCTGAAATGAAAACTCCAGAGCACCATTAGCATCTTCTCTGAGGATGTTAAGTTAAAAAATACAGGCTCTAGGACAAGAAAAAATAAATATGTATACTACCATAATATCCAGCTTTCTCATTTGTATTATTCTTTTCTTGTAAATTGTCCTAACTTAAAAAAACCACACCAAATTTCTCAATGAAATTCACTCACTGAACTTCAGAAGGACAATCTATGAAACATACCTCTAAACTGTTTTTTGCTTTAATTAATCTGGTGATATTTTCCAGCCAAGGACAAGGAGATGATTTTCCACCCCCCTCTGGTCACTAGGACAGTATTCAGTGCAAGGATCACTTTGTGCTTGCCCCGTTGTTTTCTCTTTCCCGAAGCTGTTGGCCACTTTTGGAAATAGGATCCTCAGCAAATGGGCCTTTGGTCAGATCCAGCTTGGCCTTTCCAAGATTAGGTTATAGTCTTTAATATACATGTGTGAAATATAACCCTAATATCTTGCATTCTTTGGCAATTGGATACAGCGGCTTCCAGATGAAAGCCAACTGCTGTAATGTAACTTTATCCAAGTAATTAAGCTACATTGATTTTCAACAGCTGGGAAAAGGGGCCTTTAACATGAGTATTCACATTTCAAAGTATAGAAGTGACCTAGACAAAGATGAATAAATAGAATTAATTATTCGTCCCATGTATTTTGTATCTACATTTTTCCCGCAGCATCTGGAAAGGTTAAACATCTGAATCCAAAATATATGTGACTGTTGTACCAAAACAGGAGAAAATTGTTTGCATTTTTGAGGCAAGAACAAGGAATGAAATGGAGGAAAGAGCCAAAAAGTATCCATGGCTGTTCAGGGAGAGACCTGTAAAAGTGGTACATGATTTTCACTCTGATATTTTAAAAAAAGTGGATCTCTGGCACCAGTAGGTCAGACAAATCTGTAAGATAAGGAGTATGCTTTCATAAAAGCTGATGCTGGTTATGAAAGCTGGGTCTCTAACAATGCACTGTGAGCCTCCCGGATTCAGGAACAAAAGAACTAAAAAGTGAATTTAGTACCGTAGCTGCCACAAAATGCTTACAACTGTGGGTGCAGCTCTCCAGTAACTTCCTTAGCTGAGAAAAAAAAAGAAAGGCACTGCAAAGAAAGGCACTGCCTATCGCAGCATCTCTCCGTCTGAAACTCTTTCTATCTAAACCTCAGCTCCTGGCAGCTCAGCAGGCGCAGAGCCCCGAGTCACCGAGCAGGCAGCCACGGGCTAATCCAAAAGGTGATAAAGCAGAAATCCTCTCCCTGTACCAACTTTGTGACCTCTTTGTTGTCGGCTGTTCTAATCAAACCATAATCAATGAATGCTTTGCCTATATGCAAGCTGTTATGAAAGCAATTTAATTGGCTCGCTTGAAAGGTTGAAAGCCCGTGAAACTTCGGAGTGGTTTAACAGTTTTCCAGGGAATGTTGGGAGGGAATAGCTGCAGAGACACTGCAATGCAGCACAGCGCAGCTCGCAGACCACTGACACGGGCTATTTTGCAAAAATCTTAGGGCTAAGTTCTACCCTTTCACGCTGCCGCAGGGGGAAGGAACATGAGCGTTTGAGACTAAAATGTGCAATAAAGCTTTTTAGCAGCTTCATTAGGAGTCTAGTCCTCTGTCTACCCCCACTCCCAGGCTGTGTCTTTCAGGAAAAACTCTCACTATTCCAACCAAAGTTCACCTTCCTTTGAAAATATATCTCAGTTTCACTGACAAAATGTTTTTTTCTTAACTCCTTCCATACTGGTCTGTGATTTGCAACAGTTGCCATTAAAATCAAAATATACTCTGCATAAACCCCTTGATGCATAAAAAGTGTTTCCCTATATAGTATATATTGCCATTTTAATTCCTAATTAATTGTTTAATAAGGACACACTTTTCTCCACGTTAAGATTATTTTCCCGGCTCAGGTTTTTATTTTGCAGAACAGAAGGGCCTACTCACTCACTCCATGTTTGTACAGTGTTTTAAAAGAGATCTAAGAGTTGCTAAACTGAGAGTTAAAATGCTTCCAAGAATATTAAAAATTGGAGAGTAAAGCTAAATATAAGTGATTGGTTCCTCTTCTAATTTTGTTCTAAGTAGCTCTTTGTCCTTGAATTGTCTTTAATTTAATTTGAACCATGTGCAGAAGATGTGAGCAGCACATGAATACAAATAGTCAGCTTTCTAGCCTGCAGGATGGCTACTGTATTTGAATACGTGCATAAACCTCCATAGGAAATATACCCACAATGATTGTTGGAGATCATGATGCTTAACACTACCTGACCTCCATTTACACAATACATGTGTACATAAGATACAGTACACAGGTTATTTTCACTTTTTTAAAATAAAAATAAGGAATGATTCAAAAAGCCCAGAATTATGGCCGCTGTTGAGCTCTGCTTTTTTAATCTCTGCGATTTGTTTTCCTCTTGCTCCTAATAATCTTTCAATATTTTTGTTCACAGAATTTAGATTTCTCTTTGGACTTTCATACCTCTTTTTTTTCTCTTCTATTTCTCAGAGAGGTGAAGAGAACTAAAGATGGTGCGTGTACATGAGGAAAGCAGGGACTGAAGACCAGAAGAGCTGAGGAGTTGTACTCCATTCTTCGTACCATTCCTTGTATTTCCATTCAGCTCCTCAGGAAATCACTGCTTGTATCTTCCGTTCTCCCTTTGCTCACTGTATCTGCTCTTTTTACAGAATTTACTCCTATTTCCAAGACCGTTTTCTTTGAAGGGACAGGCAGCGTGGTTGAGATAAGCGCCGTCACCAACAAATCTGACAGCATTCAAAAAAATGTTGTGATGCTAGTCTATTGTATCTGAGTTAGTCTCTGCATTTGTTTATTCCAGACAGGATGAGAAAACAAAGTGCCATAATGTCAAGAGAAAAAGTTATTCAAGTCGATGGCAAGCTCTAGATTTTTTTGCAGGATTTGCCATTCTCAAGAGATGTGCTGCCAAGTCTATACGCTTAGATGTAAGGAGAGTTCATACAAGGCTTAGGTGAACATTTGACTGATTGAAACAAGAAAAGGGAAATTTAAACTTTGAAAGCTGTTTCTGTAGTATTCACCTCATTTTCTTCCCACAGCACAGGATATATATATATATTTTTGGAGACATTGCCAAGATAAGTGACCTTAAGTGATAAGATAAGTGAGCTTTTCTCTATTGCATAAAAATTAAATTATTGGAACATACACTTTTTCTACTAATAATTTTAATTGCTAATTGTCAGCTGGCTTATAATATTGACTGGTACTTATCATCACGAATACCTGAAATATCAATAGCTAAAGGTTTCATTGAATGTTTTTGTTTGCTAAAACATCTAAAGGCTTTGTAAGGTACAAAGATAAAAAAAGGTATTAGTTAATATTTGCGGTGGCTACTCTTGGACCTGCCTAAAAAACCTGAAGCTGTAGTAACAACCCAGAGATTCCAGCATGAAAATGGAAAAATCAAGCCAGAAGCCTACTTTGCTTATGTACTTCATTAATTTTGGAAGCGTTTTAAAGTGAGGAGCCCCTGAAGGAAGCAGTCCTGTACAGTTGTAAGGCTTCATTTTAGCCCTGTGTTCCAATATATGCATCAAGATGAGATATGGTAAATAAGAGATCAGGTATAAATTACATAGAAGGGACAATAAGAGTTGTGCAGGATCTTTAGAATAAAATAAATATTTATGCTTATATAGAGTGTGTTTATTTTTCTGTGAGACCTGTAAATCCTTAAATAATTCTCCCTGGAGGTTATTTAAAGAACTGTTTTAAAACTCTTTCAATTTTCTTTGCCATTCGGGTTTTTTTAAGAAAAAATGCTTTGTTTCACATCTGTATTTACACAGTTTGTATTAACCAGCATCTCAGATTAAAATAAAATACTTCAGCAGTAACACAACACAAGCTGGACAACTACTGAAAGTTCCCACTACCTTAAAAAAAAAATCAATCATTTCCTATAAAAAGGCTAACTTTTGGGCCCTGTTCTTCACCAGCTCCACTCTCTTCAGTGTGTTTTGAATGATTTGGGCGAAACAGAAAACTGGCTGTGTTTCACTGACAAGAAGTCACGCAGTCGGGACTAGTCTGCCCTCAACAGGGTTTTTGATGAATAGAGCAGCATTATAGGAAAAATGGAATAAATATGCAATATAATACTTGATAGGTTTTATCAGCATCATTTGAATTGCATGTTCACCAAAACTGAATTTGACATATTTCAGGGCTGGTAATATGTAGGGGAAAAGCATGTCAACTAAAAGTTCAAATATAATAGGAAAAATCTGTCAAGGGATGTTTTTTTCTGTGTATTAACAATGGCACAGAACAACTCTGAAATGCCAGTGATTGCTACAAGTACTCAGACACCATGGTGATAATTGCAGTATAAAATCACCAGACAGCAAACAAGACTGCTGGAACTAATGGGAACATGGTTTTATTCAGAATCCAGTGTGGATGGCTATCTGTAATGGAATTGCTTTCCAATACTTTTTTCTTTGAAATAACTCTGATTATTACATTTTTATATTAATATGTTCCATTTATTTAACTAAAGATAGACAAGTGCAATTTCACCTGCTCTCATCTGCCCATTTCTTAATACGGCCTGATTTATTCTGCTGGGTGACTCAAGTGCAGATAAACCAGTATATGGATGCATGATGCCAGATCTGAAGCACAATTGTAAGTTTGACTAAAGTACCCGCTGTTTTTCTCTTTGCGTGCTATTATCAGGATTCAGAGAAACAATAGAAGGTATTGTGCAGGATAAACTCTGGCAGTCCTAATTTATCTCCCCAATGTCTCTGAAAAAAACCGTTATTAGAGCCGTACTGCTTCACCTGAGACCTACACGTGTTCTAAGCCGGGCACAATCAGGCAGAATCAACAGCTTATGTTGACAGGTCATCACAAGACTTGTGAATTGAGCTAGAACTGTTTACTGAAAACTGATAAAATGGTGTCAGCGAGTCTTCACAGGCACCTGTCATTGCTGAATTCACCTGGAAAGATGGAAAACCATCTTTAGTTCCCATCAGAAAGTGATATTCCTTTAATTAACTCCTTGAGAACCTCGGGTAGTCATTTGGGTCATAGCTTGTGGACAATAAGGAGTTCTGCCACTTAATGCTGGACTTAGAAAATCAATCAATGCCTCCTTCTTCCCATTGAAACTGACTTAAACTCTGGAAAGCTAAAAATTAGACGCCAAAAACTAGATGAGATACATCCCACTCTAAATGTCTTAACATTTTGCTGAATTTCCTGTTGATGCTTTTATTCAGAAAGCTGTCTTTTTCTCTACTAAGTACTTGTTATGTGGGGCTAATTGCCCTGAAGGTTCAAGGACATCATTGTCCAAAAGTCATAATGGGAGGCTCTGTGCATTTGGTAGGAAAGATTTATCTTTGTTTAATTCTAATCTGACTGTCTGAAGCAACTTCAGATCTTCCTGGCATTTCTCCTCATTCTTAACTTTTATTTTGAACTATCTGTCTCCAGAAGGAGAATACAAAAGAACATAAAATAAGCAATAATGACAATAAAATGATTAACTAAGTGTTGATTATTGTCTTATTATATGCACATTTAAAGATAGTTCTTATAGTTGCATAAAATACTTCTAAAATTGAAGTCTGTGACAAAATTACAGCCACTTCCTTGGGATAGAATTGCCATTTGTATTTTCATTCCAGATGACTTCTGATGATAGCTGGGAACAGCACTATCTACAGCAGCCTCCTCCTGTTAAATGGCTGGTTTTAAAGCACTTATCTTTTACCATATGCCTTTAAGTTACTATTTTGCTTACCCTCCGGCTGGTATTGTGCTATGATTGTTACCGTCTGCCCTGCTCCTTTTAGCGCAGCTGCAGCCTGCTCGTGGGTAGCACCTCGAAGATCGATACCGTTCACCTGCAGAAGGAACGCAAACAGCGGATCTGAGTAGTTTAACATTAGACAGAAAGACAGAAGTGGTTTGTTGTGTGGATTTTTTAAAAATCTTTGGTGGATGTAAAGGTCAGATTGCCCAGATGCAAAGCGAAAGTACAAAACTAAAAAGGCTGAGAGAATGTTACCTATGACTGGCCAAGAGAATCTCCACTAGTACTGCACACCATAGTTTATAGAATCATAGAATCGTTGAATTGTCCAGGTTGGAAGGGACCTTTCAGATCATTGAGTCTAAACATCAACCTAACACTACCAAAACTACTACTAAACCATGCCCCTCAGCACCACATCTACCCATCTTTTAAATACCCCCAGGGATGGCAACCCCATCACTTCTCTGGGCAGCCTGTTGCATTGCTTGATAACCCCTCCGGTGAAGAAATTTCTCCTATGCTTACCCATGCATGTTCTCTGACCGCTGCTTTTTAGGGGTTTCCTGCTCTACTGAGTTTATGGTTTTGGTAATCTCTTCATCAATTTCCTTTAATATATGCATTTTTGTTTAAAAGACAAATTTTCTACGGTGCCTGAAGGTCACTGTAGGATACTGCAAGCAAGGAAACTGCTCCTTCAGCCAGACTCTGCAAGCCCAGTCTGTAGTATCAGGGGCACCTGGAAATATAGAGAGCATCTCTAACAAATCCTTCTGGTTGGAGAACTTCCAGAGGAGAAATCTCATATACCATTTTCTTTTTGTGCAACCCCTCCTCCTATTGCCTAGAAATACCCCCATATCTTGCATGTGACAGTAACAGAGTTACTACTAGGTACAGTTTTGCCACCTCTGGCTTTTTGACACTGGTAGATCCCTCCATGGGGTTCCTCTGACTTAATGATAATTCTTTATACTGCATAAGCAGTGGAAATGGAGCAGATCAAAACAAAGTAGGGAACCCACCCCTAAAATTCATGAGCAGTTTCAGAACTCTCTTGATTTGTAGCTGTGATGTTAAATGTTTTGTCAGCACCATCCCAAGGAAGAGACAGAATTCATATGTAGGATTATTATATCCAGTAATTTCAATCTTGTTTTTCAGTGGGAGTCTTAGTGTCTGGTTATACTGAAGTAGGTGACATTTCTTTTATCTATCTATCTATCTATCTATCTATCTATCTATCTATCTATCTATCTATCTATCTATCTATCTATTTATTTTCCTCCTCACTACTAAAGGTTTCCACTTCATAATGTTTTAGTGAAGAACATGAAACTTTTGACATGTAAATAACCTCAGCACGACAGAAATCTATTTTTGATTGCTTGAGGAAAGAAAAGATAAAAGAAAGCAAATAGAGGGTGCAGGGAGGAGAGGGAANTCTTTCCCTTGAGGGTGGCAGAGCCCTGGCACAGGCTGCCCAGGGAGGTGGTGGAGTCTCCGTCTCTGGAGACATTCAAAACCCGCCTGGACGCGTTCCTGTGCAACCTGCTCTAAGGTGGCCCTGCTCTGGCAGGGGGGTTGGACTAGATGATCTCCAGAGGTCCCTTCCAACCCTATGATTCACAGGCAAACAGGACAAAACACAAGCTCCAAATTCTCAGCAATATCAACTCTTTCATGTTTATTTCTATCAAGTACTATCACAAGATGGGTAAGCACATATTGAAAATATGGATTATATTTTATTTAAATTTTAACAACTTTTTAAGGCTTGCAAATAGAAATCTGGTTTTATAGAACTTTACAAGTAATAACTATTGAATCTGTTATGTATAC
The DNA here is from genome assembly GCA_013400135.1 of Rhinoptilus africanus. Lineage (NCBI taxonomy): Eukaryota > Metazoa > Chordata > Aves > Charadriiformes > Glareolidae > Rhinoptilus > Rhinoptilus africanus. The sequence continues at coordinate 282,050 of VXBO01006464.1, read as the reverse complement.
CTATATTTGTATCAATTAAGTTTAGAAACTGGTCCATCTTAACTTGGTGTCTTTCACCAAACCTTAGAATGTGACCGTTTTGAACATGTTTGATTATTATTTGCATGAGGAAAAACTAGTCTTTACGAGTATGTGACCAGCATTTAGAGTATTACTCTTGGAAAAAATAATTTCTGATAGTGATAACATAAAACCCAGGAGATCCCACAGTTTCTGATCCAGAAGATTGCATTAAGCTCTGGAACTGTTGACTGTACACAGAAACATAATTGTCTAGCTGAGGTTTCAGATTTCTGAAAATATCATTCCATAAGAATCAAAGTTATCCCAGATCAGCCTGTGTAAATAACCATCTTTCCTCAATTATTGTTATTTTCTTCATAACAGGGAATGAAACCCCACATTTTTCCTAAGCAACTCATCCTTTCTTCCCTCACAAAGTTTTAAAGGCACCTTCTAAGGTGCCTGATCATCAATGTGATGATCGTTACAGATTTCTCCCCATCTAATTCACACTTCTAAAAAAGAAAATAGTTTGAATGTCAACTGTCTGTATTACTTTAATATCATTCAAAACTACAGAAGATCTAGAATTTTGGAGAAGTGTGATTTGTTGTGACCTTTCCATGTTGCACAAATATAATTACACACTGGCTTACCTTTAGATTGAGGAAGCAAACAAGTAAAAGTGGAAGTAGCATACCAGAAAAATATATCCTGTTGAAATCTTCCCTTACCCATATCCCCATGCACACCTATTACATAATCACGATAATGATGTGAAAGAGGATATTAATTGTAAGTTACCTCACAGAAAAAGAACTGATTTTTTTGAGTTAATTTTTTCATATATGTTTTCTGCAATGGAGTGTATGAATAATATTACCATGTTTTAATGTCTGCTTGATCCATGCATGGATCTTAGAGCCTTTGGAGCAGCATAAGAAGGACATAGGAGACAGCACAGTACCAACCCACCATTGCATTATGTGACTTCTTTGCAAAGAGAGAAATCCCAGCAGACAGGAGGGAGCACGACTGGTAGCATATATACAGGGGCAAAACATTTTAAGGAGCACTAAAGCAGCTTCTACAGGGTAGAGACCTTGTAGAGAAGTGTAGGAAGATGACCATACCTAAAGAAACGTTCAAAGCAAGTGCCTATGCCAGAACATAATGCCTTATGAGAATAGGTATGGATGGATCCCCGTGTTGTTACAATCATACAGACAATCTGAGAGTAAGCTGTGAGAATAATTCAGTGTCTTTGGCTCATATATTTCAAAGCATTCTATGCTGATAGATACACTCTGACACCTTCTACAACATTTCTGTCATCTGAAATGCGCAAAATTAGTGTTCCTTTTTCAATTTCTATCTAGATTGTGTAAAGGGAAAGGAATTTTTACACTGAAAGGGTTATCAAGCATTGGAACAGGCTGCCCAGGGAAGTGGTTGAGGCACGGTCTCTGTAGATATTTAAGAGATGGGCAGACATAGTACTTAGTGATATGGTTTAGTGATGGTTTTTGTCAGAGTGAGGTTGGTGGTTGGACTCAGTGATCTGAAAGGTCCCTTCCAACCCAGGCAATTCTATGATTCTAATAACATGATTCACACATAATGTTCTAATGCTCCTGAAAAGAAAATCTGAGCACAGGCCAAATGTAAGATAAAAAACTTCATAATTTGCCGAATACAAGAGTTCTCAGTTGTCCCATCATCCTGTTTGAAAGCAATGGCTGCACATGCTCATGAAGGTTTCCCAAAAAATGAGCCAAGGTTTCAAATCAAAGGTCTGAGTGGCTCAAATCAAAATAGCAAGGCAAAAAGATGTCGGAGACAAAGTAACTCATTAATTCTATCTTCTGCAATTTTTATCAAGATGATTAACAAACCAGACAAAGCAGATTAAGTAATGCAGAACAGGTAAATGACTTGACTACACTAGGTTGCCAAAACAGTGATCTCCCTCTTGAAGATGAACAGCTGCAGAATAAAATCAAACAATCATTGCCAAACAGGTGGGTAGAAGTCTGCATGCTATTTTGCTCACCAATAGCTGACACGATCTAACTGCAGCATAATAGGTGTTAAATTTAGAAAGGACTTACAACCTAGTTTGATTTTCTAAAGAACAAGAAGACTAGATGCTAACTTGATTTCTGGGTATTATTTCCCAACATTTAAAGACAAATATAAACAATTCTCAAGCCTTCTAGTTGAAAAGCAGCAAATTTATGTAGCAACATTGGATCTCAATAAAAGACACCATTAATTTACACATTTTAATCAAATTTTTACCCTCAGGACAAAATGAACAATAGTTTCTGAAGGGTAAACCAAATAATACTTTGTCTTGCCTCTTTCTCCAAAACAATGTCTTAATTATAACAATTATGTACAGTGATATTTTTCCCTGATGTGCTTGCATTGCAAATTGTTAAATCTGATTTCAGTTACAGCTTTCAACTAATTTAATGTTGTTTATGTTAAGAATAATTAGTAAAAGAAACAAAAATACCAGAAAAAGTTGCAGGTGTGTTCAGGGAAGTTTAATACCTATCAAAGGTGGGGTTTGTTTTGTTTGGTTGGGTTTTTTTCCTATTAGATAGGCTGGTTTCCTTTAAGGAGCATTATACAATAAGCAAAGTGTCATTGCTCTTCTGAGCTTGACTGCACAATCCGATGTTCTGGCCCAGAATGAACTTGACTGCACAATTTCTGATGTCTGACTCCAAAATGAATTTGACATAATGAACATAAGAAGAGCCTCCAGCTCATACAGACGTCTGTCTCTTCTGCACACTGAGGTAAAAAGCAGTAAGAAAGCTTACAAACAAAGAGAAGTGCCACAATGGAAGATTATAGCTTAATACTACAGGCAAAACCAAACTGAGATGGAGAAAAAGATGCAACTGTAGTTCACAGTAATTATAGTAATTGTCTATGCATTCATTGACTCAAACTAAAGCATGATCTACTTCATTAATACTGAATCATAGCCCAAATGAAAGATAAGATTTATATTTTGGATAGATCAAACTTTCCTAAAATTGGAAGAGTTACATTCCCTTTAAAATATTTGAATAGCCCATATTAGCACAAATTGGCTCAATTCCAAACAGTGCCATTTAAAGACTTACTACAGTCTGGTTGTCTTCTATTAGAATGCTTGAGCATGACTCATATGTAGGTCACTCAAATAGAGGCTAGCAGAATGCTCTGTTTTATTTAGCCACTCATTATTTGAGCCACCTTATTTTGTGTTCGTACAGTGATTAAATGGACTGAATTGGAAAGGAAAGGAAAAAACACATCCCTTCTCTGTAGGGGAAACGTAAAGGTTTTATTTTCATTTCTTCTTTGAGCCATCACTGACATAGTACAGTTCTTTACACAGAAAATTAAATGGTGAAGAAAGGGCACCTTTTTACCATGGAACAAACAATACAGGAGAGTTTTCAAGTTGTAGCTAAGTTCTTTTATTTGTTGAGCTCATAAAATAAGAGCTTTTGGTGTCTGGAAAAGCAAGCAGAAGTCTGACTACAGACATCTCTTACAGCCAGAACTGCCATTGTTTGCATTAAAGGAAGATAAAAAGTACCTTATTTATCTGCCTTAACTTTGCATGTCGACTTAGATATTCTCAAGCACATTAACAAGAGACGAAAGGAAAGCTGAGCCCTGTTCTCCAGCAGTCCTGCTTAGTCGTTAGAAATGGAATGTATAGGATCAACTCTTAGGTGATGGAAGCATCATCTTTGTCTTCCAGCAAAACAGGGAACATTGGAAAAACACACATTAGGCGTGATCGGCCCTGAACATATTGGGGGAAGAGTTTTCTCACAAGCAGGTGGCATAATCATTCTACACAATGTCCCACACAACTCCCACAACTGCTGTAGTCCAGCATAAAGGACAAGAATCCTAAGAAATTCATGCATGTTGCCCAAGTGCTGCCCTGGAGCAGCGCTCTTTTTCAGCTTAGACAGGCCACCTTTTAGCGAAGCAAAGCCGCACGTCCTGCTGGAGGCTGGAGCTCTGCAGAACACCACAGGAGGGAGCGGGTGGGGAGCAGAACATGCTCAGCACCCCGACACCTCTGGGCACTCGGCGGGGGCATGGCCATGGGAAACGGCACCCCAGGGAAAAAAAAGCCGATATGTGAGAGGTTTTGCCTTGCTAGTGAAGAAGAAGTTTAGAAATAGAAAGAAAGGAAAAATGAACAGGGGGAAAAGAGTCTTCACTCTCCAGCTTAGCTTCTTTTACATTTTCAGGCTCACTTTATTGCTTTTTTCTCACTTTTCTCACTTCTCCTAATCTTTTCTGTGCCTACACTTTCTTTTGATCAGTTAAAACTGTATAGTTCGGCACATCCAGGCACAGTGGTTGTCTCATCCTGAACTCCACTGGAAACACAATATCATGTCATGTCTGATGTTCTCCATGCCCAGCATCCTCCTTCTCTCTTTTTATGGGCCAGCAATTTCAATGACCTTTTCAATTTTCCCTGTCTTGCTACCCCAGATATATGACTTTTGCCTCTAGTAAGCGGGTCTTTATGCTCTGATGAGCTGGGCATCCTAGAGGCAAATTCTTCTCTCTCTGGAAACCAAGAACCAATGTGGGGGTATGAGCCATATCATTTGTGCTCCTTTTTCTGTCAGGAAGTTTAAGCAGGCAGCTAAACCATCCGAAAATGTATCAAAGCACTACATCTGTGAAGCAGGAAGAGAATTAATATTATGTTATTGAAGAGGTGTCTTGCACACACTGCCTTTTACAGTAGGAACCAACAAGCTTTATGACTCACCAGACCACACGAATCATTCCAAATGGTACCTGTTAAGCCTATAACCATAGTGAAAGGCTTATTTTTTAATTGAAACTGTACGGAAATTCTTCTGATAGAAGATCTCCTTCCTATATGATTTTAGCTTCTGTGAATGACGCCAGACTGGCAAACTTTGAGGCTGAAATAATTTCACTGAAGAGTTCACTGCAGTGACAGTTTAAGAGCCATGTTCCCTCAATTCCATCAGAATTCCTCCAAACTTGTTTAAACTGAGTTTGAAATAAATGACAGCTTTTGAGAAGGACACATAGTCTCACTGGAGCCTGAATGGACATGAAACTTATTTCATTCAGGTCACTAGCTACCTTTTTTTTCTGTTACCAGTCTGGACTGGATGTGATCCCGCAACTATGAGGTGATCAATGGCATTTTGTCTCATTGCTAAATGGTAAAGTCTAGACAGAGGCGCACATGTAGATTTTTTCTATTAAGACAACTGGTATTACCAGTGAAAAATATCATATATAAGTATCTTTCTAGCTAATAACACAGAACAATATTTATTACCTACTTCTTAAATACATGTTATTTGTCATTAATTTTATACATGAAACACTCATCCATCAAACACAATACTTAGTAAGAATAATCATTTCTGCTAAAATTGAGAGATCACCATTAGGTCTTAAATTCAAATCTAGCTGCTGCTTTTTTACCTCCCATCCTCCTGCATGGTCACTCAAACACCCTTATGTTTCTGCCACCACCTAATCTCATGGATCTCACTACTGTGTCATCTTTTTAACCCCACTGTGCCCTCACACATTCACTCCCTTTTGCTGTTCCTGCTATCTTCCTACTCCAAATTGATAAAATACCAAACTGCCCCTCCTCCCTCTTCCAGCTTTTACTTTACACGACTGTCACTTCCATTTACTTTCCCACCTTTCTAAATTAATCCTTTCTTCCTAATTCTATTTTCAGCACTTGGATTTCCCTGTCTCCTGCTCTCACCCTGGGTCATTTAGGCATTCCCCTATAGTAGCAGTTATTCCATATGCCTCGGTTTTCACACAGCTCTAAAAAGTATTTTTCCTTCCAGTATATGACTGTAGCTAAACTACCATTGATCAGTTTTGCTCATAATGCTGCAGGGTTCTTGTTTCTCATTTGAATTTCAAAGGATGGTATAAGCAGAAACAATTATTGCAATTCTCCTGCTTCTGAAATGAAGTAAAGGTTTCCTTTTTAACAAGTGCCTTATAACTCAAAGATGATAAGAACTCAGCTCCAGCTGAAGCCAATAAGTAATAGGTTGCTCAGAAACTGAAATAAAAATCTAAAATGATTTTAGAGGCTGCTTAGAGACAGAAGGGCTTTGGTGATCTGTCTGACCAAAGCACTGAGTTAGTGGTAAATTCGAAAACTGAAATCCTTGGCTTTACAGGTTTATCTATATTTCCATATCCACAGAATATGGCAATGTGGCCTTCGAGAGGTGAGATGGCCATTGGCTTATGTCATGGCAAATCTATGCTGAATTCAATCCAGTGACCATGAGGTAATGTACCAGTGGTTGAATGGTAGCTAACTGGAATCTTCAGCTCTAGATGAAGGAAGTGTTCAGTACTCACGTTTTTATATTAAAACTACCTGAATCGCAACATTCATAGTTTATCTGTGGCTCTACAGATTAGGACTGTGTGACACAGACACTTCGAATAGATGATCCTCCATACTCTCAAATAAAACATGTTTTTTAAAACCAATGGAAAGGAAATAGCTCTTGTATTCTGAAAGTGGTTTTGCTTTTGCTATTGTCCTGGTAGCTTGCTTGTTCAGATGAGGGGCATATCTATCTTGTTTTTTTTAAAAAGACCTCCAAAATCTCCTCCAACAAATTACTGCACATATCCCTCAAATATCCTATTTAATGGATGGCCAATTTCTATTATTTTGTAGCTTGCGTCATACAATAATTTTTTTAATCACTTAGGAAGCCAAACCTTACTGGGCAGTAGAGCAGAATGATGCCTGGAGTCTAGTCTGTTTAAGTACAAGGCATAAGTCCAGCCTGGGGCAAATCTCTGAACGAATAAAGCTCAGAGATGTAGCCATTCTGTCCAGCAGTAGCAGTTGGTCTTTCAAATCTGTTTTTTTTTCCATTTTCCTTCATTGTGTGGCTGACAGTAAGGCTACACTGAGGGGTGTAACGCTCACTCCAAATGTTCAATGTATCAGATGTGACATAATTCTGTTTGACAGTCTTAAATCAAAATTTGCTAAGTCAGAATGTTTGAACTGAACGCGAACTCCTCCTTGAAATATTAGGAGCTGAAGAGCAGGCAATCTGGCATCAGATCATTTCTACTCATTGAGGCAATTGTAAAATTAATGTTTTAGAGGCAACTGATGATTTCATCACAGGAAAAACACACAACCTCTAGTCTAGGCCAATTTCCTAGATTTGCATGACACATAACTGACAGGTCTGATAGCTAACACTGCTTGGCAAAGAGAGACATACCTTATTCATGAAAATTGTTAGTATAATTTATTAGGTTCTGATTATGTGCTTGGAAATGTCAGAGTTAATTTAGGAAACAGTTACTGCATCTCGAGGCAATTGCAATATATATTATAGATTGCAGAAGGGTGGGGGCGGGGGGGGGGGGGAGAGAGAGAAATCCAGCTGGAAGACAGATTCCTAGATCAATAAAAGACAAAAGGGAGCTCTATAGTCACGAAAGTACATAGCATTCCAGCATACACAGGTGGTAAATTTTTCCCTAGAAGCTCCATTAAACTTGTATTTTAGAAAGTCATCTGTTTTATTTTGAAGTCCCAAAGTGACAAGTCTACAGCAATATAACCCAGTTACCCTGACTACAAAACAAGTGCATCATGTTTCGAGGCTGAATATGTCTAAGTTCAACTTCCAGCCATCAGATCATGTATATTTATCAAAAACGCTGATAAACAGTTAGCTACCACCTCTCCAAGAGTATATCCAGATGGTAGTGTTTACACTGACATAGTTCATACTTCATTAAAGTGAATTTTTATGGTCAAGGAGGATGCTAGGGCTTTCCTGACATAGGTTCTAATCTCCAAGGCTTCATGGGGGGGAGAAAAAGATTTTTTTTAAATAAGCCATTCTCTTTAATAAGCCATTCTTAATTTAATAAACCAATTCTTGAAGATTTTCAAAAGCATAAATTTGCATTTGCACCCAGTTTCTGTTCACTGGGTGTCCCATTGCCTTCTCTGCCTCTAAAAATCTCTTTTTGTTGTACAGGGAAGTTGTGTGGATGATTCAGTTTTGTCATGTGAAACATTTTTGGTTCATCATGGTGACAGCGAGAAGTGAACATATGTCTGCAAGCATTGTAAAAGGTGAAACTAAGTTTATCTGGAAAGGTAGAGCACTGTGCACCCAGATGATCCCAGATAAATGTAAGTAGGTTGGTGACTCTTAGAGACCCACTGCCATTTCTAACTCACCCTCAAATCCCAGAACTTTCCACTGTTGTTAGCAATATCTGAGCTTGCATTAACACACTGTTTGCCCCATATATTCCCATTAGACCCTGTCATGACAGCATCTTTGCTTTTCTCTGTTTTTCTCTAGTTTTTTGGGGGACTTGTGACCTGCCACCATATGAAGATGTTGATAGGCAGCTTACAGGAGCAGCAAGTTTGTGGTAAAATGACATCTATTGCTTCTTCTCCAGCCCTGTGGCTCTTGTCCTTTCAGGAAGAAAATTACACTGGACAATTTGTTTTTGCAAAATTCATAGGGGTTATTACTCCTCCTTCTGTTGTATTCTAAGTTTCTGCAAATAGATTCATTATTTCTCCCAGAAGTTTCCACTGAAAATTGGGCAAGCTTCTCTATATTCCCAACTATTCCTTGAGTTCTTGAATAAAATTATGAATGGTCTGCATTGAATAGTTCCTTAAGGGGTTGAGAATTAATTTCAGCTAGTTTCTAAACATCTCATTTATCTAACTTATCTCTTCGCCTTTGTCCAGTTTAAAAATTTATCTCTTTGTTTATTTATAACTGCCCTAACTGGATGATCATGGATCCTTTTTTTAAAAAGACAAAAGCAAAAAAATGCACTAAACATTCGAACTCTTTTAGTTTCACTTTTAAGTAGTATTTCTTCGAGCTGTTTATGAAACAAATTTATTGCTTGGCTTTGTTTTCTCATCAAATGTTTTCTTGCTACCTTTTCCAATCCTTGCTAGTTACAGTCCACTCTACAGCTTGCCCTTTGACTTCGTCACAAAATTTCACCTAACTTTTATATATATTTTAGAACTTTGATTGTTATTACCACAGTAAGTTGACTCAGCTTTCACTTTTTTAATGTTGGTTACTTGAATTTCAAATTATCAAAAGGTTCTTGAGTACCGAGAACTTCCACTTATGCATTGTTACTTTAAAGCTTGGTCCCTCTGGGATTTTCCACATCTGTTGTGAATACACAGCAGATTGGTTTTGAAGTTCATGCTACTTATTCTTCTGAACTTATTCATTCCCTTGCAGCACAAAATCATAAACTTTGCCACTGCCCACTCAAGGGGAAGTTGTGCTTCATCCTCCCATTTTTAGGACATTCTTCCTTATTGGTTAGAATAAAATCTGGAATTATCTGACTTATACTTACTTTTTTTCGTATTCCCCACCGAAAAGTTTCATGAATGTTTCGTCAGTTTGGACGAGATATATTTCAATAAAGGGAAGTCATGCCAAATTCTACATGATTCTATGATAATCAGTGAAAAGAAATATACACTTTCACAGCATAATATTCATCTGACCTGTGTAAAATGTCAACTTTAGAGCAAGGCAAATTGGACTCCAGACATGGCTACATCTTTCTGTTAGCTACAGAAGGAGCCTAGAGGGTTATATGCCCTGTGCTTCCCAATATTAACAAAGCCTGAATTTAGATTAATCCACTCTTTGCTCCTAAGGAGCTTAACCTACCTGCTCTTCTAACTGGTGTTATCATATTAACATATGACAGCACCTATGCTCTCAGCTCCCATTCTCTCCAGAGATTTACTTTTAATGTATCTATCACATATATCACCTGCAATGCAGTAGTGATCCTTTGGATAGGTTTAGCAATGCATTCTCCCTTGATTTTCAATCCAGTTCTACTTCTTTAAAACAGTCCAATCATGTGAATGGATTTATTCTTTTAAGTCACTGCACTGATTATGCTGACATTCCCAATATATAACACACAATGCTGTATACATTACTACAAAGTGAGTTTACATAGTTGTATTTTTCCTACTGGCTAAGTAGGATTAATGTTGAAAATATAAAGGGAGTCTTTACGGACAAGCGCAGCTAAATGCCATAGAATTCGATAGACTCTCCTATGCCCAAGGACAGGGTCATATATCACCCAGATCACCACGGGGAAGTAAGCATCCTAAGGATATGGTCAGTGCTTCTCCAAATAAGTCTTGTAAGGCAAAGGGAGTATCTTTCATAATCCTAGTGCTGTTACATGAGTGACAAACTGATGCTCCATGGAGAAAAGACTCCAGGCCCTATAGAGATGATTCAAACATTTTCCAAGCAATCCAGGGGAAAAAAAAAAATCTGAGAAGGAAAACCAAATGGAATTTGCCATTTTTCTTAGTTTTGTAACTAGGTAATGAAATGCACTCTTTGCCCTGAGCAGTTTTACTGCTTTTACCATGAGCAAAAAGCCATTTTAAATTAGAAAGCTGAAAGTTTCTCTGTGCCAAAGTAAGAGAAGTCAATCTAAAGGGCAATTCTAACTGTAGCAAATATAAAGCATAAATATTTCCTATAAATAAGCACAGAGCCCTCACACTCTATCCTGCTCTATACACACACATTTTGGAGTAGAAATTGGAGAACATTATATTTTTCCAAATGCATATTGTATTTTTGCTACATACGTGAGTGAGAAGGTGGGTAGGAGTTGTGTGGGAGGAACTAAGCAGAAAAAAGTGATTAAATCGTTCATAAGGGAAAGCAAACATCTCACCAAAAAATGACAGCAGGACAGACAGAAGACAAAATCTGCTCAATATAAGAGATCACTTCCCTCTACAAGGGAAAACCTTCTGTAAAAGACTAGAGGCAGTACTGAAGAGACAGGTTGAAATGCCAGCTTTTCAACTAACCACATATAATGTCATGAACCAGTGACAGAAACCTCCCATAGAACAGTTATTTGATTCTCAGGAAGTAGCAGGAGAAAAAACATACCATCTTTCCCCATAAGCATCATTACTGAATGCCTTCTTTCTTTGGTCTTTACTGCCCGTCCCAGCCCTCAGTAGTCCCAGGCCTTGGAGAAAGTAACAGGGAAAGAGGAAGACTTCCCCTGGGTGGAGGAGGACCAAGTGAGGGATCAGTTAGGTCAATTAGACA
>VXBO01006464.1:143038-270284 GCA_013400135.1 Rhinoptilus africanus | reverse complement strand
GGTCTCTTTAGTCTGGAAAAAAGACGGCTGAGGGGGGACCTTGTCAATGCTTATAAATACTTGAGGCCATTTCCTGCCATCCTATTGCTTGTTACTTGGGAGAAGAGACTGACTTCCACCTCCCTATCCCCTCCTTTCAGTCAGTTGTAGAGAGTGAGAAGGTCTCCCCTCAGTCTCCTCTTCTCCAGGCTGAACCCCCCCCAGCTCCCTCAGCCGCTCCTCATAAGGTTTGTCCTCCAGACCCCTCACCAGCTTCGTAGCCCTCCTCTGGACACGCTCCAACACCTCAATGTCCTTCTTGTAGTGAGGGGCCCAAAACTGAACGCAGCACTCGAGGTGGGGCCTCACCAGTGCCGAGTACAGGGGGATGATCCCTTCCCTAGTCCGGCTCACCACACTATTCCTGATACAGGCCAGGATGCTGTTGGCCTTCTTGGCCACCTGGGCACACTGCTGGCTCATATTCAGCCAGATGTTGACCAACACCCCCAGGTCCTTTTCCGCCAGGCAGCAGATGTAGACGTCTAAATTTAAGTATCCTCATCTGAGCTTTAGTTTCATCCAAAGACAAAATTTAGTAATTTCCAAAGTTAAGATTCAAATCCTAATATTTGCTCTTTCATCCTTATAGCTATTCATTCACCTTAATTCTCTCTTTTATATACATTATTAACTTGATGAAGTCCTATGGAAAATTCAAAACCTGTTTCAAAAACAATGTCATCATAGGAATTCAGGGAGCAACATGCCCTGATTTTTTGTGTGGAAACTGTAAATCTGAATATTGCTGCTGAACTTACATATATAAACTAACTCTCTGTGCTTTAGGTACTGTACCTATAGATAGAATTGCCCACTTGGTACTGAAAGTGCTTTGAAGCATGTAGGTTAAGACACCTAAAATAAGTAGGTATGTTTTGTCATGACTTTGATTAGAGATTGCAAGGCAAAAAATGATGTGGCAATTTTTATTTGAATATGACCATATTCCCCAGGAATTTCCCCTAAAAGTTACAAGGTATTGACTACGTATCCCTTTCCCAAAATTGTAAGATTTGTGCTGTTTTCTGTCAGCAAGGGTGTATGCACAATGTGTGGCCACTTTATGTGTATGGCTCTTGGAAATCATTTGTCCCCATGCAGATGATTTTCACTAAATGCTGGGTTCCCATCGCTATTTTGATAAGCAATATATCCTTTAGCATGTGAAGTGGAATTTTAAACTTCAAGGATGGCATCACGGAACGTTACATTTGGTTTGTACTAGAGCCTGCATTTTCCCAAAGGATGGAGAACTTGGGGTTAGATCAGAGTTCGAGCAGTCTCTAAGTCTAGACTTGGCCCAGACTTCTCAGATGATTTTAAACTAATCAATTAACATAACGGCACCACATTTTCACTCCTTTAAAATGGAAATAATACTTCCCTTGATATTTCAAGCTGTTTTGTTTGGGTTATACACATCAGAGACAAAAGCTAATCTGTGTGTACACAGTGCCTAGCAAATCAAGTCTTGATATCAATTAGTATTCAAAACGCTACTTGATAATATTTAGATTATACTTAATAAAACGACAATACTCCAGGGAGTCATGGACATACACTGGTGATGTATGCATTACTATGTTTTAAAGACATTCAGAAGCGAGAAGGAAAATGTTTGGTTTGGTGGCAATTCACAAGAGCATCAAGAATTATAGCAAGAAGAAACCAGCATTAAAAAAATTCTACCTTTTAGGGGAAAAAACCCAGCTTATTGTGAATGTAACACTATAATTATTTTTTTTTCTATTTAAAATGTTTTATCGTTTGAAACAAAGCATTTTCTATTATTCTTCAATTTGTCTTCAAGGTTCAGGTATGATTTATTTTGTGTCTCTGCACAGAAGCACCGCGAATATCATCCTGCTTTCTGAGATAAGTTTTAAACATTTCCAGTCAATTAATTGAAAACAGAAAAACACGTCTATCACTGCTTTTCTAAGAATTTTATGCAAGGGCAGATCTCTATCATTACTGATCCTGTGATGCCATCTGGTGGCACTTGGGAAAAGAAACTCAAATTTCACATGCCGATGGGTCCAAGGCTGCAGCACAGTGTATCTTAGAGCCTCTGGAGGGAGGAGGCTCCAACCACTTCCCTGCACCTAACAGCCAGCAGGCAGAGAGGCAGGGAAATTACGGGATTTGGCCAATATTTGTCCAAGCCTTGTGGTCTGACTCTGGGACTATGTATACATCCAGTGTGCCACCCAAAGGCAACGCACCTTCCTAGCTTTGTTGGGTCTAACTCATGGATTTGCAGGCTATTTAAGGTATTTTTATAGGTACCATCACGAAAGCGAGTACACACATCTCTCAACTAGTTGGCACTTTGCCATATTCACAGCACAGGCATGAATTAGAAAATTGTTGTGCTCCTCCTCTTCCACGTAGGACATCATGGCTTAGAAAAACAAAGCGTCTCACTCAAGTGAGACTAAATCAGAGAATTAAATCCAGATCTCCAAGATTTAAATCAGTTGGAATGCTTCCTGTTTGAAAGAAATTTAACCAAGCTTGAGTTAATTAGAAATACTAGCTTTGAGGGGTACTGTTTGCTCTTGGTCAACCAGATTTGTCAAGTTTTGAGAAAAAAATAAAGAAACTATTTCTGCAGGGAAGTAAGAGGGATAAGACATGAAAGAATAAAAAGAGAGAAAAATCTAAGGTGTCTGGGACCCTTCACCAGACAATGGTCTAAGATTAATCAAATCTAAAAGCAGCCTGTGCATGAAATTTGCTTCATTTAAATATGGAAAAACAGATTCATAATAGTTATTTGTGACTAAATAAGTCAGCAGTGCCTGACTTGGTGATTGCCTGGGGATATGCATGCAGCCTAATTTCTATCCCTCTCTGCTCAATGAACAAATAAACTACTCTTGCATGACAACTAAAAGCTGCAGGAACACTGGCAACTTTAATTAGAACTTATGGAAAACATTGCTATGAAACAGAAAAAAATCTGAGTTAAAAATTCAACTATGGCAGTATCCTACAGTGCTAAATATACCCTTGCTTAAAAATAAAGGAAAATGGACTTCTAAATTTATATTTGAGCTGCTGGATTTCTGAATACTATGTACTGCGAAAGGCTTTGATTTCATAGTGCTCTTTCAGTTAGTCTTATTTTGCTGCATCTAGCCAAAGAAAAATAAATTGCATAATTGTCCTGAAGACATTTCCATTTCTTTCTTCACAGATTTTTTGTCTGTGTTCTTCTTGGCACAGGCATTTGCCTCCCTTATCTCTTCACGTGTAAGAGTCTTTTCTGGTTTTCTTGCAGTTTCCTGCAAACTTTCTATTTGTGGATCTTTTATGGCACCTAAACATCTTTTACTTGTCCTTTCCCAACTTTTCTTAAAGCTTTTTCAAGCAATAGGTCTAGATAAAATTCACTTCAGGTTACTGCATCCCTTTGGTGTTAACACACCAGATTTTCCATGTATCGCAAAGCAGCCTCAGCCACCTTTTCCCAACAAAACTTTGACAGGTGGAAGGTAAATCAACTTTTTATAGAATAGTCCAGAATAAACTCTTAAGCAATGTATCATAGAGTGGTTTGGGTTGGAAGGGACCTTAAAGATCATGTAGTTCCAACCCCCTGCCCTGGGCAGGGACACCTACCACTAGGCCAGGTTGCTCAAAGCCCCATCCAGCCTAGTCTTGAAAAGGAACTGTAGGAAAACCACTTCCAGCTTTGTCATGAAGGGATTTAAACCCTGACCAGGAAAATGCCACATAACCGTGGCGCAAACCAACAGCCGTCTTCTGCCCCTGCTGCTGAGCTAAGTGCGTCCGAGGATGCAAGATTCACCAGGACAGAAACCAGGACAACGGGAGCGAGTGGGACACTGCAGCCTATTGGGTCCATCACTCATTTGGGATGAAGAATTCCCGTGTTTCAGTTCTTTTCCTTAAGGCTATTTATGTACTTTGTGTGAAACAGCCACAACTGCATCAGTTTGGGCTGGTTTCTTTTTTCTGTAAGGCAGCATAATATGAATGGATATTTAACAACATTTTCAAAGCTTTCATTGTCATTCAAACTCCTTTACATTCAGACTGTTCCAGTCAGATGTTCAATTACTTGACAGAGCCTAAAACATAAATGCTCTGTGTTTTTAAACACGTGCTATCAATACATGCATGAAAGAAAAATTAAAAAGATGTTTTTGAGACTAAGTATGCAAAATATAACCCCGGGCTACAAAGCCTTTTATCCTCTAAAATTTGAAAATTAATTTCAGAGAGATCATCAAATTCATTAGAGGCAGAGAGATAATTAACATAACCTAATTAATCTCCTTGTATTGGGCCATTTGCTAAGCAGTGTAGTGCACACTAGATGGCACCACCAGCCCAGATTATTTCATCCTACTGCTTTTCCTTCTCAAAGAAAAGTTGTAATTGAGAAATATCTTTGGATTTAGCAATGTATTTTGGGCAAATGGAACTGGATAATGGGCTAAACTGGGAGACGATGAGGTCTGCGCTGTGTTTAGGTCTTCTTTGTGGTGTTGCCAAACTGTAGATAGCATTAACGAAGTGCAGTAACGCCATTTACAAATGCAGTAAAAACCAAGTGCGAACAAAGAAAATATTCAATGATAAGCTGTTTCCAGCTTGTATTTCACAACACAGAAACCAAAAAGACTTCTTTCTGTGTCCTTTGCAGTATAGACAGAGAACAAGATGAAGCAGTTGGCCAGCAAAGGCCAACACAAATACTTACAGACAAAATCTGATCTCCTCGCTGCAGTTCTCCGCTGAGATCAGCTGGGCCGCCTGCTAGGATGAAAGACACGAAAATGCCTTCCCCATCTTCTCCTCCCACAATGTTAAAACCAAGTCCTGTGGAGCCCTTGTGCAGGATGATTTTTCGTGGTTCTCTGTATAGAAACAAAATTATAATGTTTATCCCTTCAAAACTCTTAGCATGTACGCCTTTCTCAAGGCATCTTAAGCATACTACATTTTGCTTAACGCACAATGGCCTGTTATTGGCTAAAGAAACCATTTAACAAATGAGATAAGTCTCTTAATTGGAGAAGAGACAAGGTAGGAATTAACCATCATTATTTATTTTTTTTCTTCATGGTTGAATCCAAACATCTCTATTAATTTCAGTGCACTGGAGTCACCTTCACAAAGTTAAGTGATGGATTTATTCAAAGAAAAACCAAAAAAATGAAGACATTTTATAATCTGATTTATAGCAATACTGTTATACAAGTAGAACCAATCATTGCATGGCACCTTTTTTCATTTCAAGTTCTAGTCTTGCTTTGTGAAGAAATGAACAAAGAAAAAATTTGAAACTCTAGGCAAAGCAATGACAAGTATCTTTGATCCTGACAGTTTTGGAGCAAATAACATTTGTATGATCGAGGTAATAGAGTAGAATCTCATGAAAAACTCTGGTTTGATATTACCAGGAGCTTGCAATTGTAAAGTTACACAGCAGCTTTGTCACTGACCCAGACTTAGGGATACCTGCTTTTGTCTACTGGTTCCAAGAGTTTTTTGCTATGATGGAAATCAATAAATAATAACAGCTACATCTCATACATCTGTAAATTGAAAATGTGCCCCAAAGGATGTAGACATAATAACATGCATTTTACTGATGGGAAAACTGATGTCCAGAAAGAGACACCCTTCCTAAGCAATCAAGGCAGCCTCCTTGAGAAAGTGTCCCAGATATTCCGATTCCCAATCTGTACTATACTACGAGGCCTCAGATCTCTCTCTCCCTTGGATACACAAACACACACAACCATGTATATACACACACACACGGTATTTATTGGTACTTGCCCCATTTCAAATCCCTCTAACAATTTACTTTTCAGAAGAGGTGTAAATGCTGTTATATTAGTATGTGTAAATCTTAAGCCCAGCCCTGCAAATACTTACAAACACATACATTTACAGTATTTACAGAAGCAGGCTCCAACATGCTTCCTGTAAAAAAGATCCAACATTTCCTGTCCACTATATAACAACTCTACTCCATAAAAATGGCTTTTTAATTTCCATTTTTTTTTTTAAGAAATGAAACAAAGGGAGAGAGAGAAGTGATGCATCAAGGGATGTCTTATTTGATGCTGTATACATGAGGACTTAACCTTTACATGATAATTCCAAAATCAGTAGACGTCTGTTCATCTTTCCCAGCAGTAATGTTCAAACAGTATCCCCAGCTAGATCATGATCTTTAAAGAACATCTCAACTTTCTGAAACAGAGCATAATATTTTTGAAAGAAAAAAACCTAAAGCATATTTTTAATATTTTAAAGGTGATTGTAACATTTAGTGCAAGTATTAGCCCTACTCCATAGAGTCCTTCATCTTACAACTTTTTCTTAACATTGTATATTCAGAAAACAACCGTTTAAAAACACAGCCGTGAGAAAAAGACATACTGCCTTGAGTTTGTATATTCTTGAACTATTTTTAACCATCAGAAAATAAAGGGGCTTTTCTTTTCTCTTGAATCATTGCTGTTGATTTACCCAGTTGTAACACTTTTAGCACCTTCTTAAATATGTGCAGATTAGATGTATTATAATCCAGATCTAAGAAGTCTAAACTGGTTTTTAATTAGGAAGGGTGGCCTGGGGGTTTGAGCAGAACTAGGACAGTGAGGTGGAAGCGTGGATTCCTTCCCCTGCTTAGCCCATGTGCTGCTGAGTGATCTTGGCAAGGCATTTGTTCTTCCAGCTTCAGTTTCCTCATCCACAAAATACTTCGGTGATGCTTGTCCATCTTCAAGTCCTACAGATCAAAAATACTTTGCAAGAGCTGATCTACTGCCATTTTTATTAACCTGAGTATTGAGGAAAAAGAGGCAGTAAAGTCAAACAAATAAATTTGCATGCTGTGCTGGTGAGAAATCAGAAGAGCTCTTGTCGAAAATGAAACTGAGTTTTTCCGCATACGACAGGCAGCTTGGATCACAAAGCTGAAAGCCAGCGCTATGGGCAAAACTAGGTCAATACAGCTGGGTATCCAGTGAATAGCAAGCTGCGCAGCTCAACAAAAAGT
This sequence comes from Rhinoptilus africanus, assembly GCA_013400135.1. Classification (NCBI taxonomy): domain Eukaryota; kingdom Metazoa; phylum Chordata; class Aves; order Charadriiformes; family Glareolidae; genus Rhinoptilus; species Rhinoptilus africanus. The sequence goes on along the minus strand of VXBO01006464.1, from coordinate 263,191 downwards.
TGGCCCACTTGTTAATCCCTGTCTCTGATCAAGTCAGCAGATTTATGCCTAAAACGCTGTCAGTGCCGTTTTGTAATTTTGGCCTTTTGACAGCAAAATTCGCATTCTGCTCTTGGATGATGTGTTCAGAGGGAGCTCAAACAATATGGGGAAATGTCAGAAGCCGCGATTGGGACACAATGAGTTTGGCTCCTGCTCCATAACCTAATCAGGTCACTTTGGTCATGACTCAAAATTAGCTGTATAGAGACTGACCAACCATAACATGCCTTCACATTTCATTCACATCTGAGTATCCCGCAGAATCTGAGAGGTGGATGCAAGAACACACAAGTGCTGTTGTTGTCATCATAGAAATAACCTTTAGCCAAGACTACACCGCAAAAACTGCAGGAAGCAGGAGGTATATGCCAATTCACCATAGTGCAATAAATTACTAAGATTTTTAAAATACATCATGGTTCACACTTGCATAGTGTACTTGGTGTGAAAATGAAAAAAAAACCCCCACATTTATAATGATAATAAAACTTTGCACTGTGCTATGAACTTAAAGTAGGAAAAAAGTTTCTCAAGCAAACAAAGTACAATACCAGCCACTGATGAAATCCTCTCTTAATAGAAACACAGAAAAGAGCTATCTGTCAGTGCTTTAGCCAGACTCAAAGAAAAGCCTAGTTTAGATAAAGATGAGGGTGCTACATATTTATTCATCTGGAAAACAAGTTTATAGTCATCTCTTTTCATATAATGAAGGAGATCTAAGAACAGGTGCTCCAATTTTTCTTTAATACCTGAGAAGCAACATTAGGAAGAACTCCTTTGCCTCTATTAAAATTCTTTATGAATGTCATTCTCCTACACACAAAGGGAATTTAGACAGAATGCAGATAAATCCTGGAAAGGAAGCAACGGAATTAAAGACTTAAAGATGACATGGTGATGGGAGAGTAAGAAGTGAAAGGAAAGTAACCCCGATGTGAACGATGTTTTCTTGCAGTAAATGCACCCAGTAAAAACGTGCAGTTCTCTACAGAAAACAGCAACCGAGGCAAAGGTAATCTCAGGGTAACTTTTAAATTTTAAAAGCTCACTGTTTTGTTTGGAGACAATAGATGGCACTCTCTAGCTACCTAGTGAGAAGGAACAGTCTAAGAGCCAGTGTTTCTGAACTACATGTTTCTGCATCCAGCTTTACCTGCTTATCCCATTTACAATTTCTTCTGTGATAAATAGGGCTGAAGGTAAGTTTCTAGCTGCTAACAAAGCGTACTAGCACTTTAATTCCGTGTGTGCATGTTTTGTGCCCTCCTGCAGCTATGCACCAAATACAAACAGAGAAGAGCAGCAGGGGAAATCAAGCAGAAATTAGAAAGGAGTGTGAGATGAAAACACTCCTGGACTGACAGAAGGCAGCAGAAAGGGGGGGAAAAAAAGACAAAAAACAAAACAAAAAAAGACAAGAATGAACAAAATAACAGAATAAAGGGAGACAGTGCATCTGTAAAGGAGCACACGGAAGGAATAAAACAGGTAGAGAAAGAAGAAAGAAAGATTCACTGTAATTGAGCCAGGAGCAAAGGAGCAAATAAAGTGCTGCAATCCACACAAATTTCCAGGCTCAGAAATCAATGGGAGAATCAATTTGGATGGACGTGGTTACTTGCTTCAGGGAATGCATCTGATCAGATTCTGTAAAGCACATTATAAATTGCAGGCCTGATGTAAGAGTAAAGTATTATTAAATTAATATTTGAAACCAATAAGCAGTAACAAATCAGAGTGGGTAAATCTTCCACACTAAAGAAAATTTTTCCTGTCATAAAAATGTGATTAAAAAAAATAAATCTAAAATGTGAGGCAATTTCCCTCATGATCAGTGGGTTTTTTTGGTTCATGTTTGTTATATTTGTTCATTATCTTGAAAAGATCTAAGTGTTTTTTATTTGCTACATTTGTACTGAATATTTCTTTTGATCGGTTTACTCTTCTACTATCAGTAAATGGTAAGACCAAAAAAAAAATTGAGTATCCCTATCATCCTTCTATAGATTGTGAATCCATAGTAATTATAGATTTAATTTAAGAGATTAAAAACTGGACTGATAAATGAAGGGGAAGAGCTTTCTGAAAACAAGTAATTTTTATAGTAACTAACCGAAAGAAAATCCATTTTTAATTTGCTTATTGTGTGCTGTTGGCTACATTAAAGAATAGAGTCAGTTTTAGTATTCATCTCACACTGACACAGCTCTGTCTTTCTGCTTCTTTTGCACCATATATAAAATTGGGGCATTGAAATGATTTTGTGCTTCTTGGAACATCTACAAAAATATTAAGCACACTGGGTGCTTTCAGATATCAGATCCTAGAGCGTTCTTCAGTTGCAGACAACCAAAGAGGTATCCCAAAACTAAAGGGACTTAGAAATATGGCTTTGCTCTTGCTTTGGCTGCAGGTTTTTTGTTGTTTTGGTGGGATTATTTTTATTTCTTAAATGCTGTTTGCTTCACAAAGGATATTGCACTCACACATCCATTCATGCACATGCTGATTTGGTGTTACAGAGGCATTAATCGTAGAATGGCCAGAATATTATATATATTATATTACTGCGTGCGTTAGGGTAGCACCCAGCATCCAACTATGGCTCCGTGCAAAGCACTACACACACACCATGCAACAAAAAACATTCAAGCTACTTAAAGTAGCAAACAGCAGGAGGGAAAACTGAAGTAGAGATAAATTCTATTAGTTGGTTAAGGTCACACATTAGCGTGGTGTGGGAAAAAAACCCAAATCTAAGGGCTCAAATAACCCTTCTCCTGTGCACTACGGTGTTTGGCTTTGGATGGTTCACTGTGTGAGTACTGAGCTATGCCTGCTTAATCACTTGGCTAATCAAGCCATTTCTTTCTCAGCACAATACTTCTAGTTTTCATCTCACGCTTCAAAAATTTGTGATAAATACGGTTATTTCGGACAGCCAAAGGGCATTCATACTGGAAGGACCTACAAAAAGTAATTCAAATAGATTGAGCATTCTTCTTCACAGCATTTAACACCGAAAGCCAGGATGGACAGAGAATGTCACAGTCTGTATGAGGCTTTAAAATCTGATTAATCACACAAGAGAGAATTTGAAATCTTAAGTGGCCCAAGGCCTGGAATATGCACACACACTTTTTAAAAAGACTTCAAAGTTCAGGCAAAGCCAAATTTCCTCATCTTATTTAAATTGTCTTTAATACCTTCTACAACTATGCTTCATAACAATTTAGAGAAAAATCTATCCGCAGTGCTCTGATCTATTGTTTTATTGCACTATCACTTCTGTGCCATCTTGGCTTTTGCTTTTCCCCTTGTTATTCCCCTCTTAGGCTTGGCAAAATCTTTCCACCACCATGTGAAGCAGCCACTGCCCCTCGCCTTCCTCCCCAGCCCTCCCTCTCATCTGCCTTTCCTGGGATGTTTCCAACACTCCACGTCTCAGCAGTGGCAGGGAGCTGGCAGGTCTTCCTTTCTCCAGCCTCTGGTCCTTTGCCATGTCAGAGTCTGGGACACGTCAGCATCACCCATCAGTGTTGCACCTGACCCAGTGGGGTCTGGTCTCAGATTTGTGACTTTCATTATCATTATCCTGACCTCATTTATGGTTGAAATGACCAAAACTAAGGAAACTTTCCTCCTATCTATTGCTCTCACATTAAGCATCGCAGCCCAGAGGGGTAACTTTGCCTTCTTACACTGAGCCAACGTTTTGGTCATGTGCAGTGCCTTCATTTCCATTACATGCCATTGATTAGTGATTTATTCTTTCATTTTGCTAAATGGTGATATACTAACAGCTAGCATTTGACCTTTGACGAGATGTGTATTTATGATATCACATAGTAAAATATAATTTTGCTTACTACAGTTACCCATTCTGCTTGAAGCAAGTATTTTATCTGTTTATTTGACTATGGTTTCCTTGGCATTTCTTGTTGATTGAATGTTGGCATTAACTGTAGAAGCAATACTTTATCCTAACTTTAATACTGACTACATGTTTTAAGCATTTATTCTGCAAACATCATGTCTAACTTGTCACAAACTCCGAAGTATATTTAATACGAGGGAACCTACTGGGAGCCAGGCTTCAACCTGACTGATGCCATGCATGAGTGTGCTGGCTTACATGTGTGCAACTTTATTTGTTTTGTGAGAACCGCTCTGGACTTTAACAGTCTTTCATTTTGTCTTTTGTAGAGAAATTAAAGCCTGCACACCAAGCAATGTTTTCTGCTTTGAGCTAGAAAGATGGGATTGGCATACAGGAATAATCTCTTATTTTAAAAGTGGAGCTGGTCTATATTTTTACCATGACACCTGATATCTACTTTGAATTCACAGGAGTACTTCTCCTACATTTGAGAAATCTCATTGATTTCTAGAGCTACAATGTAGGACAGCTAATATTCTCTTTACCTTTGAAAGGGAGATGATTATTCCAGTATGCTTCTTCATTTATACTTTGTCTCACATAAGCACTCGTCTCTCTCCGCTGATCAAACAGGTGCCTTATTTACATGCTAATAATCAAAATAAATCCCGAAAACTGCATCTTGTGTTCCCCAGCACAGGCAACTTCATACTAGAAAGGTTGCTTTCCATCCTGCTTTTAAAAAATATTGGAACCACTTCTCTATAAAGTATTGCTTACAGCATTCGATGGCTCTATTTACCATGAATGCTCTAGCTTTTCCGTTTGTAAACAGAGCTAGATGAGATGGAAATGGTGATAGGGAAATGCATTGCACTGTCAGAGGACAGAAAGTATTCAAACGCTACGAGAATACCTAAAAATAGCAATGCCTTTAAGCCATGTCTCAAAATGCCAATACACAGTCAGTTAATAGTTAGTAGCAAGCACTCAGAATTCATTAACATAAGACACTTTTGAAACACAAAGCAGTCTGTAATATCTGTCCTGCTCAGAATAAAAATTCCTACCCTTAGTCATGGTTCAAATGCTGTTTATTTATGTATAAATATTTATATATATAAGATACTCAGTCAAGTTGATAAATTTGTTTAAAATTTCCATCAAAGCACTCCTGATCAAATAAGTTGAAACGCCAGTATCTAAGAAGCTCAGCGGAAGAGATGACTGGTAGCATATAAAATACAATTTAGTCTGAATGTCAACTGCAGACAGAATAGCTATCATACACCACTACCATTACAGCTTCGTGCGATACCACAGCAATATTTCCAAATAACAGGTTTTAGCTTTCATCCAATATTTTTCCTATTTTGAATACTCACAGTTAAAATCGTTCACCAAAACCATTTCAAAAAACTCAGACAAACAATATTTTCAAATCCGAACATTACAGTTTTCTTGTTTTTCAACCATGCAAATCAACCATCAGGGAAGTTACTAATTAGATGGCACTAACAATGACATCAAACACCTGTGAAGTTCATGCTTCTATACACATAATAAATCTGTTTACCTCATGTACAGTTATTAAGCTGTGAAGAATATATGGCTTGAATATAAAGAAAATTTAATCTTTAATGTCATCTTTATTTTTTTTCACCTTGCTAATCACCTTTTTGTTCTACCCTCCCTAAAAAAGGTTCTACATATGAATCCATTACCTAGATGAAAAAATGACTAAAATGACTAAAGAGTTTTAAAAAATCTATTCTAGCCAATTCAATTATCACCTATTCAACAGGGTGGAAAGGAATAAATGCCAGTGAATGCAATTCCTCCTGTATTTCTTTAACCCTCCCATATTTCATTTCTCCTTCACAGGACCCAATAATTATATTAGTCCAGTGCCTACCCAGTCAGTCACACCAAGCCAGCATGCAGGCCACAAATCTAAGGGTGTGCTAGGGATGCCTCGCAGGTAAAGCAGCTATTTACAAAGAGCATCTCAAAAGCAATATCATGAGTCACCTAAATACAGGACTCTACTGAGGAAAACCCAGTTCCTAAAAGAGAAAAATAACTTTGTTTTGACCTCAAATTGTATTAGCTATAAACATACTTAGCAGCACGGATCTCAGAAAAACATTAAAATAAGTTGAGCTTTAACATAATGAAATATTTAGGGCTGAGATGATTACTTATTTTCGCTCAGTGGTGTAGTAGGCTAACAGTCCCACTTTCCTATGTGAAATGAAATATGACTCAGTGTAAGTTGATTAGTAATAATTACAAGCCAGATATTCTTCTACCTCCTGAACAGCAGGAGACCTGTAATATCAATTGCAGATTTCCTGCGCTCTAATGATTCATACAAAATATATGCAAGTGGCCAGTACAGATTCTGCAATTTATGTAAAAAATCATGTAGACAGATTGATTTCCAGACTTCAATAAGAGTTTAAACCTGTAGGATACATTCTGAATTATGGAGTTCAGTAGACCAAGTCAGAGACATCATAATAGAATTTCTTTTCTTAAATGTCAATTTAGCAAATTCTTTTTTCCCCCTTTTTTTTTAAACTTAATCGCCAGTTTAATTGATAAACTTGATTCTTGAAGCTCAGTTTTATTTCAAACATCAATTTATTCATGAGCTGATTTGAGGAAAAAGACATGGGAATTTATGATGACTCTGTTTGTTTGAGAGAAAGAGAGAGATAAAGACAAGAAATCCCAAATGAGGGTGTTTAAGGACTGAGACAGGTTGCTCAAAGCTCGTGCAATCTCTGCATTTGTCAATAGTCACAGCTGCACTGGACAAGACCCTGGGCAACCTTTTCTAACTTGAAAATAGCACTGTTTTGAACAAGAAGGTTGGATGATGAGGGCTTCATTTATAGAATTACCTTCCAGACAACAAACCCTTAAGCCATATGCACCTTTCCTGTAGCAATTTCATTATTTAGTCCTGTTTTCAATGAATAATTGCTATAGCTGTGCTACACATTTTAAATAAAAACTTAAAATCTTGGATCTGAGATCTAGATAAGAAAGAAAAAATTGGGACTTGTGAGAAAACCATTTCAGGCTTCACTTAGGGGTGGATCATTTCACGTGTCTACCATTTAATTTTCTGACTGCATCACAGTAAGATTGCAACATACAACAAAATAAAACAAGATAACATCATTCCTCTGCAGCAACTTTGGATCTCACATTTATCACAAGAAAGAAAAGCTTTGAAATAGGACTCGAGAACAGTCAATGACAAGTTATTACCCATGCCCACAAAATATTGCACACAGCTCCCCATTTCTATGGGAGGGGAGAAACAAAACTAACTTTTTTTTTTTTTTTTGTGTATACTATGCCAGTTAGTGCAACCACAATCTTTGTTTGTTAAATATCAGCTTTTCTAATATCCCAAAGATGCAAAAATATTAACTGTGGTCATGAATTAATCATATTTTACCCTATTATTTCTCTTAAAATAGTTAGCTAAGTACTCTGATCTATACCTCTACAATTGTCACATGAATATACATAGATATACACCAGCACAGGATTATTATTCTCTAGCAGTACTTCTTCATCTTTAGTTCAGGACACTACTTTGTCAAAAATAACTCATGCATCCATTAAGAAAACAGAGTAAGACTTCACTGGCTATTTCCATGATTAGTGGAACCATTTTACAGCTAACACACGTAAATATTAACACTAGTCAAGTGAGATGAATGGAAGAGAATGTAGTTAATATATCTCCATGACAGATATTCTCATCTCCATGAAAACCAAACCTTTCAGTGTAAGTATCTAGAAAGGATCAGTAAGAATTTGCAAGTATTTATTTCTTCATCTCACGGACTTAAACGCTGCGGTATGCAAAACCACATCTCGTTAACAGCTATGTGTATGTGGGTAATTCAGTGTCTGGCTTAGTGGTATCTGAGAGCTCTACAGGCAGCTTCAACAGAGAATCATCTTACCCTTCCACAGAAATGGTCCGCTGCAAGCTCACTGTGGGTGGACGCGTTGCAGTGCTGTGCTGGGAATGACTGTATGACCAAGGGAGAATAAAAAAAAAAACATTTGTTAAAGAAATGCAAGTTGCTCTTACTATCTCTAGCAGTATAGCTAACACCAACATAGAAATAACAATCAGGTTGTTTTACACGTATCTAAAGCATTTTGACTTCAGTGATGCTCATCTCTTCAAAAAAGGGCTCAACCCTACAATCTCTCATGTTTAAAATCAGGTTTCATCCCTCATTAAGAGCAGATAACGAAAAGAATAACTCCCCGTTTTCTGTCTTATCCTTTAAAAAAAAATACATGTACACATAGTTCAGTGACTTAAAATAACTCAGATGTTAATGGTTTTGATAAATATACTAACCATAAACCAGAGAGTTAATTTCAGAGCAGAAGGTAAAACAGTAAATGATGATGTTATCAACCTAATTCTCATTGTTTTTCAGGCAGAATGCTCAGTAAAACAGGACATGCACTGCTTACAATTGCACCACAATATAACTTTGAATTTTAAAAATGTCAACCAGCATTCAGTATTTCTACCAGATGCTAAGTAGCTTTTTTCCAATAAAATTATATCAATCTAAGACACAACATTTATTAAAAAACCCAGATATGTTCTAAGCCAACACAGACTCTGTGAAAGAGAAATCTTTCCAATTGAAAATCCTGAGGTCTAATGGTTTCTCTCCTATATATTGTCATGGCTGAGGAACCTAGTTACCATATCACATAAACCAAAGAAATTCAACAGTATACATTAACTTCAGTATTGTACTATTGTATGATAGTATTGTACCATTACTATTCATGTAAATATAAATGGATAACAACACAGCATCAGTCAAAGGCAGTTCTGTGATAATAAATTGCATTCCTTAACCAAGAAAATGTGTTAAAAAAAAAAAAAAGTAGAAGCATCTGCAAGTATCTTCTGATTAGATTAAATGCTATATCACATAGTGAGGCCCAGTATTAAGAAAGGAAAGTACACATTAAAAATAAATCTTTAAGTCATTAGTGTATGTAGATTCTACTAACTGCGGATTTTGTCTTGCTTTCAAGCTGTGTATACAACTCGAGCTGTTTGTTCAGAACCAGCGCACCTTATTTTCATTAAAAGCCGAGGCATTCAGCGTTAGTCAGCGATATATCTATTTCACATGCATTTCATCCTGCAGCAGAGTCAATACTGTCTGCCTGGCAGACGAGAGATGATTTTTGTGTGCAACATGTAGAGTTGTGACTCACGATATAATACCACAGGACAAACAAAGACCTGCTACCTGGTATTGCCTGTTGTGACCATTGTGCTCTTGTGTAAACTGCACTAACTCATCCTTGTTCAGCAAGTTTGTGGGAAAGTATATTCCTCTTATAAGAAGAACTACAAAGTTTTTTTATCTGTTTTATAGAGTATCATGAGTCTCTGGTGTCATGGTGTGAACAGAGTAGTTGAGTTGGACAAACATTGCAGAATAACATTTCATGAATATGGGTTAAATTTTCACATTAAGTTTGCATCTCGCAAATGACTTATGATGTGTATTTTTAAACTACCCTTTTTTTAGCGTTTGTATATTTTTAAAAATGTAAAGTTTACGTTGCAGCCTGTCTTTTGATCCCTCTCGCTCTACAGAGCTGTAAGGAAACTTCCTTACATTCCTGCGCTGGCTTCCCATGCAAAATTAATACAGAAAGGGACAGCCTCTCCCCTGAATTTTCTCCCTGTCTACATGAGACAGAAGTGGCACAGCAGGGCCATAACTTCTCCATTTTTTCCCTGTGCAGCTTGACTCTCAGAAACTTTATTCCCTAAGGTTGCATCATGAGATGCAAAAATTCGGCTCATACAGGAAACAAGAACCCAGCAGAGAGGAGGGATGATGATGTACATCATGGCCCTCTAAGGCACACTGTATGTCAAGGTCTGTTTCTAAGAGAAGGATGGCAAAGCCGTGCCTGAGCTATGCTGTCGACTCCAAACCCATAATGGAGACTTCAAAGAAGCAGCTCATAATCTTGCAACAAATGCTGCATATTTTGAGGGAGAAAAAAAATCTATTAACAAGGCTTGGCAAGTTAGCAACTGAAGGTTTCATGCAGGAATTGGGTTTATGTCACAAATGTGGTGTAGTGTTCTGTTTTTCAAAGGAATGTTGTCATAGGAAAGGGAAGCTGAGGAATGACAGCTGATGTGGCACTTGGCCTTAAAACATTTAAGCCACCTCTCCCTGTTTCAAGATCTCCTTACTGGAGCCATGGCGTACGGTTACGACCAGAGCCACACCACCTACATCCAAGCACAAGTGGCCAAACTGGCTTGAATTCTGAAAGGTTTGTTTCTTTTCCCAAAAAACATTTCAGCATTGCCTTATCTTTACTACAGCAAACTTATTTATATCTCTGATTAGCTTCAAAATGAGCAAAATTGCAAGAGAATTAAAGGTAGCACTTTCAGCTAATAAGTGCTAATAATTTCCCATTTATCTACAGAATTAGTAACTGAAGATGGTCACAAAATCAAATTGAATAGTAAGCACTTGGGATGTGACTATGTTTGGATGTTACAAATAAAAAAATGGGAAACATTCACCAAGTAATTTACAGAACGGTCAATTATTGGTCCTGCACTGGAAGATTCGAAATGAGGAAAGGGACTCAACTGATGACTGTAATAGACTCTCAGTCCCCACAGCGATGCAGCACTTTACTGACGAATTCAACTACCTTTGAGGGTTGATACGTAACCCAGGCTACTTTGTGCAAAGGTTACCTCTGTTTCTAAATATTTTATATAAGGGATGAATAAAGACTAACAATTTTGTTAGCATACTGTTCATAAAGGCCTTTACAAAATTAGAAAAATCTCTTAGTCTTTATAAAAGACTTTTTCTTGACATCACACACTTTTCTTTAACTTGGAATAAATTACCTTTCTGAACACGTAGATCTAAAGCAGGTATCGACTGCACTCTCATAAATTTATTATTGGATTTCATGTATGTTAAAATTGGACACTTTTTTATAAATGCAAATTGTTATTGTTTAAAATATTTGATTCCTATTTAGAAAGGTTGGTGAAATCTATATTTTTGAGCTTTCTAAGGAAAATTATTGTTGAAATACAAAATTGAAATGAGAATGAACAACATTTAGAGAAGTGATTAGGAGCACCAGATTCCTTGATTTGGGGTGTCCAGTCTAAAAAACTTCCAAAACCCTGCTATGTGAAAAGACTATATTTATCCCTTTCAGAAAATCAGATGTGTAACATCTCAGAAGAACAGCAAGGTACCCAGAACTCACTAATCACTGTCCTTGAGAATTTGTGCTATGCCACCTCATCTGCTTAGTAGCTACCCTCACACAGTATTGTTATGGCTGGGGCAAGAAGCAGCAAATCAACCAAAGGATTATCCAGACAAGTTGGCAAAAGAAAAATATTTAGAGGGAAGAGCAGGTTCTTGGGAAAACAAAATGCACTTCAATGACAGAGTGAAAAAAAAAGACTAGGATGACAATATATTTTCTAATATATCAGATATTCTATTTAGTAATGTAATCCCATTAGTATAAATCAAAGCAATCATTTCAATTCAGTATTCTCCTGAAATTATCAAACCATTCAAGCACTAGATGTCGTCAGTAACCCTCACTGGAATGACTACCTCGATATGCAAAGCTGTGCAAGGAACATTTTACCTCACTCCTTCCAGCAAGGGGCTCAGCCATCAGCAATGTTCTACTCATTAGAAACCCTCTTCCAATCCTGGGTATTTGTGAAATAGAGTTCAAATGAGTCATCAGCTTTTTTCATGAAAATAGTTTGTAGCAGGTGACATGAAAACTCTTTTTTTTGTTCATAATTATAAAAATCAAGTTTGAAGCTCGATATAAGCTTATGCTTTCTAAGGTATCGTCATGAATACAATGACAACTAAAAATCAAACACGCAGTTTAATCACTGTTTGACACAAGTGCCTGTCCAGCTGGAGACAGAAACAGCAGTCTGGTATCATTCCTGACTGACTTATTTAATAAGATAAAGCTCACGGTGGCTTCTGACAGAGTGGCAGAACCAGGAGAAAGAAGACATTTCCATCGCTGGCTTAATAAACTTGTGTATGTGTCACGTCTTTTGTTGCACAAAAGACAATGAAAATTCTAAGGCACTGACACCAACATTTTCTATGATGAATGCCTAAACATAGACACATCCTTATTGAGATACATAGGTAAGTAGCATATTTTTGCACTCACAGATCTAAGTATTCAAAGATCGACATTTAGGCTTATAAAAATGCTACTCTTTCTCTGAAATGATACAGAACGAACATCTTAATAGTTTTAATAATATAAAGTAATAATATTTCAATATACTACTCAGTACTACAGCCACATGAGATGGATTTTTCCTGAAGAAATGATTCTCACATCCTGTAAAATACCCGTTTTAACTTAATTCCATTAAATTTCATTTCATTGAGACAATGGGAATATACTATTCTTGTAAGACAATTCATATGAGTGAAGGAACAAAGAATGAGATTGTAAGTGAATAATAAGGGGTAAAATGGGAAGCTAAGAATCCAACCTCTCTTTTTTAATGCATTTAAGTAGTTTTTTGGTTTAAATCTACTTCTTAGGCAAGGCTTGACATTGCATTACCTTGTTAAATACTAAAAATATAGCAACCTTGTGTCAACATATTTTTTGAAATGTATATTATGAAAATAATAATATCAGTAAGTATTATGGTAACAACAAGGGGTGTAGACAGACTCCCTAGTTTTAACTCTGCTGTAGCCCAAAGGTGGTGGCACTTCTGGTGTGTGGGTGATGCTGAAACTGGAGGCGGCATCATAAACCCTTCTTTGCCTGTAGGGACAACATGAACCACCACCTTCCCTTCACAAATGACAGTTTCACCAACACATGATATCCCAGTGAAACCCCTGCCTGGGATGAAACAATCACGTTAAGGAAATATTTATTGTGATTTAAACTTCTATAATGCAGTTTGGCAAGTAAAAATAAGGGCTAACCACCATTATGGGATCAGACGGCATGACACTCAAATCAGAATTCATCCCAAAGCCTGCCTATTGCATTGAGGGTGGAAGAAAGAAGGTTGCTACGAGCTACAATTTTTCCTGGTCTCTTTTGCTCATGTAAAACCAATACACATTGTCTTTACACACAGAGTGCTAGAAAAGTCATCAGCTTTCCTCTCTGAACCCATCTCTTATCAACAAAGAACAGTCGTCCTCTATTTGCTTTAGCCCTGATTGAGGAAACCTTTTGCTTTCATATATCTTTGTTGTGAAAAGTCAAAACTGACAGCACAAAAGTCGTTATTTTCTTCCTAAATCAATTGACCTGCAACTCCTCATAAAGAAGCAGTGACACAGGCTGGAGAGAGACCTCCCCTGAACACTGGCTTTGGAGCAGCTTTCTTGAGGTCCCAGTTCTGAAACTGCCACACAGAAGCAAAGTATACAAAAAATTGTCTATCGATATGATCAGTGCAGAAACAAACAAACAAACAAACAAAACCCCCAAAACTAGAGCTCCGAGTTATTCTTTTTTATTCACAATACCAAAAGAAAAAAATATTGATAATTCCATTATTGAAAAAGTTCCACTGGAGAACCTCTAAGATTGGGTTTATGATGTATTCTCAGCATGTTGTTTCTTATGTCAAGGATTGAAGGTTGCAGAGCAGTTGTTTATAAAGCTTCTAAGCCTTTGCTTTGATGGATGTAAGAGTCTAAGAAAGCAACATGCTTTAATTCCATTAATGTGGAGTTTTAATTCAGCTCAGTGAAGTGAAACCAGCTTTTCCTGATGCTGCCGACAGCTAAACTTCTAACTTAAATGAGTTTTTGCTCTCCTGTGGGATTAATTAGAAGACCAGAGAGTGCTTTTTTGGTATTAATTTTATCCCAGCTACAAACGGCTTGATAATATCCGGTACTGACAGTTACTGACCCATATTAGAAGTGTCAAACTAACCAGACAGTCTCCCACCAGAGGTAAATGGGAAACTTCAGAGAACAGGACATTCAACCCTGCTACTTTCAGATCACCCTTAGGCAACAAAGCCAAACATGAGATGTAACACTGTTTTCATGCACAGGCACATGCAGCGAGGATTTTTGGAGTGATTTAGCAACCACAACGCATTTTTTAAAATGGCACGTTTACGTATATTCTACAAATGGCATTGCTAGGCTAAATACCTACCTAGAGGAAAACAGAAAATAAACAAAATGAAGGATTAGGCTGTCACTCTGCCTACAAATATGTAGAATAAGGACCACACAACATCTCTGTTCAGGTTCTCTGGAGTAATTTCACTTGCACAAGTAGAGTCAACAAGGTTGATGACCTCTCTCTCACTCCCTCCTTCCTTTTCTCCCTCCCTCCCTTCCTTCCTCCCTCCCTTCCTTCCTTCCTCCCTTCCCCAATCAGTACCCATAAAGAAGTGGTTAGCCACTTTCCACAACTTTAAATATTTGAGTTATTGCAGCCCTAAATTAGCATCATGCAGCAGTAAGGAAGAATGCAAGGTGAAACTGTGACTCAGAGGAATGCTTCAGCTCCTGGAATAAAGCTAATTATCCCCCGTTGTTAGCAGTGTGCCTAAGTCAGCACCTATCTTCAAAGTGGTGGAACATACACTGACTTCAAATCTGCTTCTTTACAGTGGTAATTGCAGGAGATAATGATGAGCTTTAAAATACAAAAAGTATACTTAGCTGAGAAGGAATTGTTATTTTAGTTTGAAATATAATATTTAAAACAGCTGAAGAAGTTTGGAATGATGTGGGGGGAACTGAAAATAATTAGGAATGCTGTTTAAAGGAATAGAGTGGAGAGGATCTCTAGTTGATGAAGTTTCACATGTAGTCAAGTGTTCCCATGCAGGGTAAACACAGACTTACATAGTACTGTGAAGAACACAGCACTGAGCAAACTAGGCATACCGAGTGAAAACCGTAAGAAAAAAATACGGTGGCAAATCAATACAAAATTAAATGGAACACATTTTAGGGAACATGAGATCTGTTTCGATGACTCAAGCATGGTACCTTGCTCTTTTGGGAGGTTTTTCTGTTCTAGATGTCAATTCTAAGTACTGATTTCTGTTCTAACATCCATTTTTTTGTTATTGTCCCTAAACTCCTCCCTTTCATCCTCCTTCTAATTCATTATGTTCCTAGTTCATACCTTCTCCTCATACTTTGGACAGACTTGGCTTGTTAGAAGTGGAACGCCTAAATCTCCATGGCATTCCAAGACATTCTGTTACTGTGAAAAAAATAGATTTCAAGACTTGCTACTAGCCTCTCAATTTCTTCTTCTTCTTCTCCATCTTCTTCTTCTTCTTCTTCTTCTTCTTCTTCTTCTTCTTCTTCTTCTTCTTCTTCTTCTTCTTCTTCTTCTTCTTCTTCTTCTTCTTCTTCTTCTTCTTCTTCTTCTTCTTCTTCTTCTTCTTCTTCTTCTTCTTCTTCTTCTTCTTCTTCTCATTCTTATTCTTATTCTTATTATTATTTCTGTAATGACTGTAAGGAATGATAAAGCTCCACCTGGGAGCTGAAATACTCTCTGATGAAGTTAGTTTGACAACTATACCAGCTGAGGATTGAAGCTTACTTGTCAAAATACTTGTGACAAGTGAAAAACCTATGGTTTGTAGGTATGTAGAAGAAAAAGGGGGAATGGAAAGAAAATCTGACTTTCTCGGTTGCTTAAGCAATATGAGATGGAACCGGGCCATGAACATAGCAACTGAGTTTGGCTCCAATTACAGTTGTGGAAGAAGATGCAGTACTCTGTCATGAATTTAAATAGGGAGCATTTGTTTAGGAATGACAGAAAACTTCTTGACGCACTCTGCATGGCGTCCCAATTACCCACATCTCCTGGCACCCTGGTACCAGTGCCTAATACAATGCTGAGTTTTCACTTCCTCATGGAGAAAGTGGCTGTCACATCCCTCCCTGCTCTTTGACATGATGCTTTTGTAACTCAGCATCACCAAGCGTTTTTTGTACACTGCTGCTCAAATACTATACCTCATTTACTGTTTGCTATCACTCCCAAGTCTCTTCCGGCATTAGTGCTTTCCAAGCATTACCATTCCAAGGAATCACACAGGGTGTAAGAGAATCAGAGACGGTTTGAATTCTATGTGACAGAACAAAAAGCATTCTTGCTGGGTGAAAAGAAATCAGCTTCGCTAAAGGAGAACGCATGCTATAGTACAGAAAATGTCTCAATCAGTCAGTTCTTCTGTAATGTCATACAAAGGAAGATGTACTTTAGAAAAAACCTTCTATTAAGGGTTTCTGGTGACAACAAATAATCAGAACATGCTGAAAGAATTCAAAGGCAGAGTACCAAAGCTTGTGGCATTATATGACTGGAAAAAGTCATTCAGCTGCTCACTCACTTAATGTATATGCAATGGGTTTGCATGGTGAGCTTTTGGTAGCAGGGGGACTACTGTGAGAAGCTGTAGAAGCTTCCTCCGTGTCTGACAGAACCAACGCCAGACGTTCAAGACAGACCCACCACTGGCTGAGACTGAGCCCATCAGCAACAGTGGTAGCACCTCTGGGATAACATAGTTAAGAAGGGGAAAAACTGCAACAGAAAACTGCAGCTGAAGAGAGGAGTGAAAATATGTGAGAGCAACAGCTCTGCAGACACCAAGGTCAGTGAAGAAGAAGGGGGAGGAGGTGCTCCAGGCACTGGAGTGGAGATTCCCCTGCAGCCCATGGAGGTCCATAGTGGAGCAGAGATCCACATGGAGCCTGTGGAGGATCCTATGCTAGAGCGGTGGATGCCCGAAGGAGACTGTGACCTGGTGGAGATCCTGGGCTGGAGCAGGGTCCTGGCAGGACCTGTGGCCCCTTGGACAGAGGAGCCCACGCTGGAGCAGGTTTGCTGGCAGGACTTGTGGCCTCATGGGGGACCCACAGGGAGCAGTCTGTTCCTGAAGGACTGCACCCCGTGGAAGGGACCCACGCTGGAGCAGTTCATGAAGAACTGCAGCCCATGGGAAGGACCCACGTTGGAGAAGTTCATGGAGAACTGTCTCCTGTGGGAGGGATCCCAGGCTGGAGCAGGGAAAGAGTGTGAGGAGTCCGCCCCCTGGGGAGGACGGATCAGCAGAGACAACGTGTGGTGAACTGACCACAACCCCCATTCCCCGTCCCCCTGCACCCCTCAGGGGGAGGAGGTGGAGAAATGGGGAGTGAAGTTGAGCCCGGGAAGAAGGGAGGGGTGGGGGGAGGTGTTTTAAGATTTAGTTTTATTTCTTATTATCCTACTCTGATTTGATTGGCAATAAATTAATTTCCCCAAGTCAAGTCTGTTTTGACCGTGATGGTAATTGCTGAGTGATCTCCCTGTCCCTATCTTGACCCATGAGACTTTCCTTATATTTTCTCTCCCCTGTCCAGATGAGGAGGGGAGTGACAGAGCAGCTTTGGTGGGTGTGTTGCATCCAGCTAGGGTCAACCCACCGCAGCCCTTATTTGCCATCCTTGATTTCAAATCAGATGTATCAGATGTCACTATTTTTCCTGTTAAACATGGAAAATAATAATAAGAGTATCCATATAGGTATGGTCTTGTTTTGGGTATTGGTGCAAGTGATAAGAGTAGGAAACAAATTTTCAAGTAGAAACTTAGATGCCCTGATTTTCAGCCACTCCGTTGGCCCACCCTCCTTCCCATTGCACACAGCTGGTGTAACTGCATTTACCCCCAGCACCAAGAGATGCGGATGGTGGCCAGGGACCACCACAGCTGTGTTTCTGTAGGGCACTCATTGAGTTGGCTGCGCAGGGAATACGTAGCACAATTTCCATCAGTAACTGTTCTGCAACTGCAATACACAGCACTCACCACTGTCCCATAACACCACTTTTGATGTATTTCTAGAGCTGTTCGCTGTTTCTGTAATGAAACCTATTTATTGAACACAAAGCTTATTAGGTTTCTGTGCAAGTAACAACCAAGTATCTGCACCAAAATCCCTTTCCAGTTTAAGCAAATGTCGAAAGACATTAGCAGGGACTTGAAAAATGCATTCACTTTTAAGAAACTTTGAATGGCAATACTTAGATAAAAATCAAGGAATATCTCAGTTGTTTTGGGAAAACTCATATAGGCACAATGGGAAGAATCATACAAGATTTGCAGACCAAAAATACCAAATTGCACATCATACACGTATTTACCAGTTACATTGTTAGGGAAAACAAAACAAAACAAACAAACAAAAAAAAAGGGAAGTTTTCTAGTTAGGAAATCACTCCTGTTGTCTAAAGAAATAGGTCCTCTAATTTATAGTCTGAATATGGAATAAATTCTGAAATACTATAAACTAGTAAATTTTTCATAACATTGCTAGCAGCCAATAAGACCTTGAATTTCAAAAAGTGTTAAGATCAGAATTTTTAGATGAAGTCATTGTCAATAGAGCTGGATGAACTAGACTATTTTTTATCAAAATTCAATTTCCTAGGACATATGTACTCAATAGGAGGATAAGAAAACAAATGGTAAAGGAGACACTAAAAAAATCTGGAAAGACCTCACATTTTCATGTATTTCTCCACCATGGTCCATAGAAGCTATGGCCATTTAAAATTATGAATACCACTTATAAGACTGCTGAGAGTTCCCTTCAGGAATCAGAGACCTAGTTCCAATTCAGGACCCAAAAAAAGGAAGTATAGTGTAATTTTAAGACAGAACTCTGTCAGAGCAATCTTATCATTAAAAAAAGTGGACAGAGATTATGTCTTAATGGTTACACTAATGTTGCAATACTGCATTTAGTGCCTAGAACAGCTTAGTTTACTTTCTCTTCTCAAAGGAGTGTTGACTTGCTTTGCATTGAAGATGGCACTTCAAAAATAATTCATACAGCTTTTATATTGCATCTACTTCTTTTTTAAAGAGTAGGGAAATCATAGACCTCAAATAACTGCAACCCATTAAGCTAATCTGCAGAGTTTCTACCCATCTCAATCCAAAGGAAAACAAGCTCATAAAGCTCTTCTCATGGTAGAGTCATTGCACAGAATTTTACTCATTCAAGATAAAGCATATGGCTAATAACAATTAATTAAAGTGATTTAAAACAGCAATGAAAAACTGTCTGATGCCAAGCCACGCCATGCCATTAACAAACATTTCTATATCCCACGAGATTCTGTAACGTTATATTTGTACAGTAAAAACATTTCTACAGAAATTTAAGTTTTAATATTGTTTCTGCATACGACCAAGTTCACAGATCACACACAAAATCACAGAATGGTTCAGATTGGAAGGGACTGTAAAGATCATCTAGTTCCACCCCCCTGCCCTGGGCAGGGACACCTCCCACTAGACCAGGCTGCTCAAATCCCCATCCAGTCTGGCTCTGAACACTTCCAAGTTAATTTTCTTTGTGCTTATTAACTCTCATGTGTGCATTGCAATGAATTACACTAACTGTCAAGGTGAAAGAGCCAGAAAAGGAGTGTATTCAGCTTCCATAGAAGTGGTTCATTAAAACAAAAGGAATGATCACAACAGAGAGAACATTCATTTACAATTACGATGAAAAATCTATCAGAACAGCACACTTTATATTGCAGTTACTCCTGATACAATGTTTACTGCACCTGTGTGATACCTTCTGATAATGTTATCCCTCCTATTTGGATATACGTTATCTCTGTGCAAGCTAGGAATATGGGTTGAATATCTGCCATCTTTAACAGCCCAGAGGTGAGAATGCAATCCTACGTAAGCTGCTAATTAGTCTCACTTTGTCAATCAAATCAGCCCAGCATGCATGTGTGCGTGTGCAGCTATACCAAACACAAAAACCAAAAATCCTGGAGAAATACTCACAGAGAACAGCAGAAGTAGAAATAACGTAATGCACATAAACGAATGACATCCCAACAGAATACATAGAAACAGCAGGGAATGGTAATTTGAAAATGCAGACGTATAAAGAATGTATTGTAAAAATGAAAGATGAATAGTGAAGAAATTCAACAGTTAAAGCTCTTCTGTTTCTAATCTAACCTATACAACTCTGGATTCTTGGATCCTTTTAATTTGATAGAAGTTGGAGTTACCCAGCATTTCATGGGAAACATTCAGCATTTTACTCTATGAGGTCTAAGAATTAAGTATACACTAGAACTAGATAAAAAAAATATCTATTATTTTTTCTCATTTTTGGTATTACTCACAGTGGGAGTGTCAGGCATAAGCATCTCCCATAGTAGATCACAGTAATATAATATCCAAGCATATTAGTAATTAATTTTGCCTGTCTTTGATTATAGGCCATGGATTGGATTAGATGAATGATGAGGTAGATAAATTATTTATATGTTCCATTATGTCATTCCTTATATCCCTAAATCAACATATAAACCACCATTTATTTGAAGTTGCTTGTTAAATTTGCTCTTTGAAGAGAAATTTATCTATTTAGGAAAGAACTGTGAAAGGGATTTAGGAAGAATTTTACTCTAAGCCTATGATAGTCATTAAGGTGAATTGTGTAGTTACAAACTTAATAGATAAATCATTTGAGTAAAACATTGGAAGCTGGTTTTAAGATATTTGCAAAATTAGCAAGCACGCATACATGACTGAGCTGATAAACAGTCAATTTGTGATCCTTCTGGGAACTGATTTAATGTCATTAAGATACTTAATAGTGTAAGTCCTGGGCAATAGCCTGAGTTTCCTTCACTAAACTTTTCAAATATTTCTTTTAGGTTAGGGATCTTTTCTTATAATTGCAATCTCCTCATCAGTCAGCCAGCAAACCCAAGGCTCTTGGCTTATTTCAAGGTTATTTTACTCAGAAGGGTGAAGATCTTGTCACGTTTCTTCTAATTTCATCTTTCTTTTACTATCTAGAACTAAATCTCTCTTTGCTGCTTCCAACTTATCTTTTCTCTCTGCAAGTACCTTTGTACTACTTTGGTTCTCAAATGTTTTGTCCAAAACGAATTGCACTGGGTACACTGAGAGAAAAAACACTGCTGTTTAAGAGAACACATATGAATAACAGACAGACAGGGAAGCACAAGCAAGTGTGAATCAATCAGCAGAGACGGTCACAGTTGGATTTATACAGGAACTCATCCAATCTTAACTAGGACTAAAACCAGAATTCCACTGACATTTAGCACTGCAAAAAGAAATAACCACACAAGAAAGCTATTTTTGGAGATAGGCATCTTGTGCCCATATTTATCTTGTGCACGTGAACTGAGCTAGCATTGCAGCTTTTGACTTCGGTTCTCCATGTGTTATTTTTGAGGACAAAGCAGTTCTGCTGAAAACCTACGAATACCCTGAAATCAATGAAACACTTCACATATGAAATATGTATACAACAAAAACTGATGGAGGATAAGCCCATGCATTGGATGGTCATCAAATTTTTCAAATCTTGTATTTGCAAGATTGTCAGGAAATTCCATGGCAATAGGCTCTTGTGTTTAGAATTCCTTTGATATACTATTTTATTCCAAGTTATGCTTCTCTCCCAACTTAACAGGGATGTCTGCTAATATAGAAAATATCTGTTTAAATGATCATATATTTAAGCAGTGGAATTCCCCAAATACAGTTGGGTAAACATACATCAAGAAACCCAAAGATGGTTCTTTTACTCATCAGTTACTTCTGGATATAAAATGCTCATTTTTGTACTCAAGTGGAGTTTGATTGCTGTTTATTCTCCTGGCCAAAGATAGGCCTGGAGACATTCTACACCTTTAAGGCATCTAAATTCATTTAAATTTGCATCTTATGATTAAACCTATGATAGCTACTGTACCTGCAGAATCCTTTTATATACCAATCAGACATTGCTGTACATCAGTCCCAAACTTTTCCCTTTCAATGAGAATGCAGAAATGTATAAATTAGTGTTGGAAAAGATTAATGATTTCAATTTGTGCATTTCACAGATGGCAATCCAGACCCACTAAATGTTCTTACAGTAAATGTTACACTATGCACACCTCTGACTGAGAACAGAGGAAGAACAGCCATCATTTTACACAACAAAATATAACGTAATTTCTTCTCACATCACAGCTCATTTTTTTCTCTACTTAGAGACTGGTTTAAGCCTTGAGAGATTAAATGCTAATACCCTTTAAAAAAATTTATTAGGACCTATTTTAATTCACTTTGCTTTTTCTTGTTAGAAATATAAAGTCCCTTTACAATACACCCAAATTCCTGCACATTGTTAATGAACCTGTGAATTAATGTTCCCAAAACAAATGGTGGCTTCCACTTTTCCCCAGCAATTTATTTTACAAGTGAATTGAAGCTATCTCAAATCTTCAACATGATAATTACACTGAATTAAATTCATATGTATGCTATTAAAATTTGAATTTGAACAATGTATTCTTGATTTCTGTGTTCTGTTTGTTGGTCCTTTTGGCAAGTGACTCTGAAACTTCCCAGCCTCACTGTGGATTTCTTTTAGGATGTTACTAAAGCCTTTTACTCTTTCTATTTGCCAGCTCCCTGTCTTTAAAAAAACAAAGATAAATGAGATGTCCGGACTTTTACAGTGATGGGAGCAATATTAATACATTTAGGTAGACAAGATTAAAATCAGTTTCAGATATTCACCATTTCCATGGGCAAGCTGAAGAAAACCTGTCATTTCCTAAGTTACATCCATGTTTCCTTTCTGTTAGTTGACACTAACTAAGCTGATTGTAAAGTGGTAATGCAAGAATGGCAGAATTGGAAAATTTAAACAGGAACCAATGAAAGGCTGACATGGACATAATTATATAAATCTGATGGGAAAAAATACATCATGTTCTATCCTACTAAAGATCTAATTTGGATTAAGTTTTATAATAAGCCTCTCTCTTATCCTATTGGTGATCACTAAGACCTATAATTTTATATGGCAGCATTGTGTTTGAAGGTTTCCTGCCCAGCAATAGTCCATGCTGCTTGATTTAAGTCAACAGCAGATAGATTTACCTTTCCAATAATTTAAGAATTTATTTTCCATTGATGCTATTCTTTAGGAAGGATGCCCGGTATTACCTTCAAATAGATTGTGGATTTCTGAGAAACAATCTTTGAGATGTTACAAAGCACGATGTCGTGTGATTTGGAAGTCAGACTGACATGAAAGTGTGAACCTGCTTATAGTATTATGTTGCCATGTTTATTCTTGGATTATCCAAGCTCCAACAAAGTCGATGTAATTCTCCTTCTGACTTCACTGAGATATGTTTTGGTTTTGGTATTTTACTGATCTTCCTTTGAGAACACCTGCTGCCTAATCCCACTTAGGTGAAAAAAGAAAACTCTACCCTTCTTGTCATTAATTCAAAGCACTATGGTATTGTACAAGATTGTATTAGAAAAAAATACAAAAGACAAGGAAAAGAAATCCGCTGAACATGATTCCAGTGTTCTGATCATTGCCAGTATGGTTTGGATCTTGAATTTTTAGTTCCAAAGTAAAACTTTCCAGTACCCTAGCTGAAAGACCCAGTTCTGTAATCCATGGCATACCAACACAAATGCTAATTGTTGAGTGATGAATACAAGTGGTATCTGGGAAACCAGGCAAAATTAATCAGGGAAAATAGACTAAAATTTCCATCAGGAGTAAATTTCCCTCTTCGCATACTTCCTTTTCTAATTGCTGTGCACATACCAGCCAGGAGAAATTTCAATCATTTGAGTGTCAAGATTCTAGACAGCACCTGTGACTTCAATGACACCCATGAATTCATTGCCTACTTTAGACATCTTTGTAAAACACAACTTCTGATACACTTTCACTGAAGTAGTATAATATATAAAATGGTTGTAAAGGCTTGATATGAAAGATTAACAACCTTCACTTACAGTGCTGAATCTGAAATGTCAAAAGCAAATTCTCTTCTGTATGGTGCAATGACAGTATTATAGGGGTTTGTATCCTAATCAAACCTGTACGACTTCTTTCAACCAAGCCTGTATAGCCACACTCTTGCCACAGATACTATATAAGTCCTCCTACCTGCAGCTCTTAGTCACGGTGCCCTGAATAGGCTAAGAGTTCTCATTACACCTTATGCAATCTTCACCAGATCAGCAACTGAACCATCTACAAATATTGCTGATTATACCCAAGTCATCCATTAATCAGTGTGGGCATTTATTGGGAGCAGGTTTGACTGCTTCATCACCTAACTGAACTTGTCTAGAACTAGCTCAGGGGTATCTGCATAGTCTTGCCTTGGGCTGCGCAGATGGACCCTAATACCAGTGAGTAGTAACGAGTGAGATTTGGTTTCTGTCCTGTGTACTCCCCCTGTGTGGGCTTCACAGAATCACAGAATCATAGGGTTGGAAGGGACCTCAGTAGATCATCTAGTCTACTGATGTCCCTTCCAACCCTATGATTCTGTGATTCTGTGAAGCCCACACAGATGTACATGCTGACACGTTTTCTGTTTACACAGAGTAATACATTACGATGGTTTCAGGCTGCTTTTTAGGAAAGCTTTTCTTAAGGATACAGTCATTGTTATTCAGAATTCAGATGTTAGAAATCAGTGTAATCAAAGCGAGAGCAATTTGTGATGTGCAATTCACAAGTGTACTCTCACATTGTAGAGTAATAATTTTTTTTTCCCTGCTCCCCACTTCATCAGTGTAGTGATTTCAACAGCATAAAAGCAAGAACTATAATGATCCTCAAAAGATACAGTAAACAACTCTAAATATCTGTGGAATGATTCATTTTTTGCATAGAATATGGAAATAATTTCGAAAAATAAATTGTCTCTGCATTTCCCTGGGGATTTTAATGTTTCTGTTCCAGTATTTCCTTAACAATATTGAAATTTTAATTTTGAAAGTCAAACTAAATCTTCCTCTCCACCCCTCTGCCAGCTAAAAAAAATCTATTTTAATATCTTTGTCACTTCCATAGACCTTGCTTTTCATGCAGTAACAGTAGTGGGTTTATGCACTATAAACATTATTTTTTAAAAAAATCAGATAAGGTAGCTGCTTCTAGGGCTGTTCTTTAAAAATGAAATAAAAACCTTTTAAAGAATAAATTGTTTAAGATCTCAAAACATTAACAAATTCTGCATGCAAAATTACTATGACAACGTAGTTAAATTTAGGTTCAACCCAAAAAGGTCAGTTGCATAACTAGATTTTAACAACATTCAGTGTTGTTTAGAACTTGTAACCCTTTATGCACACCTTATGTGGGGCTTTCCCCCTTTCTTTCTTAAGAAAACAAAACAAAACAAAAACCTTCCCCAGTGACTTCATATTGATACAGCAGCTTATAATGACTGAGGCTTACGATGAACTCCAATGTCAATTTGTCCTGCTATTGCAAATTGGCATGGAATATCACTGCATACATACACATGCCTTATCAATAGCAATTTTTTCTTGTCCTTTTCAATGTTTCCTATCAAAAATTCAAGTTCAGGGTTTTGCATTTCCCCTGTATTCGTGAGTAATAAATAAGCATCCCTCTTTCTTCCCTCCCTTTCCTGTATCCCCACCCCCCTTCCCCAGGTACTACTTCTCAAATTAATACAGTATAAATGCTCTGATGCTTAAGAAACTAGAGAAGTACCATAACTGTATAACTTACATTGTCAACATTTTAACTCTAAATCTTCCCCCTTCACTTTTTCTGGTACAAAACAAAGTTTCAGTATTTTCAGACTCCGAAGGATTTTGGTTCAGGTCCCAAGGTCCTTCATAGGTAGTATTAGGAAAGGCACCCTCTCTTCTGGGGATATTGGTAATCAGTAAATCCAGAATAGCTTTCATTTGTTGGGTTGGGTTTTTTTAAATCATATTTTGGGAAAATTTTGGATGCAAGTATTGAGCCAGTATAGCAATCGGTGAGCTCTACAACCTTAGAGCTGCACCCTGGAAGATGTCTGAACAGCTCCCAGTAATGAATCAATGTTGTTAAACATTTTTGTCTCGCTGTATAGTAGGGCTTTTTTATTTCCTACCAATGCACATGCTTTTAAAGCACTGAAATAACATATGAAAAGATTAGAGTGCTTATGCAAATTCACCAAAGAAACTATGGAGCTGGAAGAGAAACTCATTGCAAATAAGCACAACTCTAGTCCACCAGGATAACATAAATTATCCTTCCTTCTCCTAATGCATATTCTGAACTGAACGGGAATCTATAAGAGAAATTTTAAGGATTTTAAGTCATATTTAAATCTCACTGCATGTTACATAATTAGAAGTTAAGTCTACAAGGAAAAAAAAAAAAACAACCAAACAAATCAGTTTGAAGTAATCACCAGGTAATTTTGGTGACCAAACACATAGCACCTTCAACTACCCAAGAAATGTACTAATAGCTTTAAAACATTCTCCGTGAAGGACTGAGCTACTATTTCTCGCACCAAAGAGGGAAGTGAGAAAATAGAGAGACGAGTCAGCTGGAGTGAAATTGCTTTAATACGGAATTAAAAGGGGGCTGGTAAAGAGCTCTAGCAAGTGTACAGTCAGACTACTTCCTGTCCAAAAGGTGAAGAGATGGAAAATTCAATATCCAAACTGGGATACAGAGCAAAAGTGTCATGGTTTGCAAAGAAACCACATGCCAAACTATGGAAGAGATTCCATATGCAGAGATTGTTGCTTATATATATCTCTAGTTTGTATTTCTTTAGTAGCTCACATTTCACTTTCAAATGTAATTTAGGTACTTCCAAATCTGTTTCACTGGAAATCAGTTGGACTTTGACTCATGAGATTATCTGAAAGCTCATCTTCCATTTTACAATACCCAATTTTCTCACTAGGCTAGTGAATCACTTAGTATTTTTTTAAAATGCTATTCCGTATCTTCTGTGTCTCTTAAATGTTACAAACATTTATAGCTATACTTACATGAAAATGAGTTTAAATCAATAAGAAAAAAAAAATTCAGCAGTCGTCTCCACATGAAACTGAAAGCTTATCCTAAAATAAGAATAGTCTACAAGGAAAGCCCGGATGGTATTTATTCAAAGCCCAGATGGTATTTAAAAATGTCTCTCTAACTGTAACACATGTACATAACTGTACTATGCAGGTAAAGGGGAGTTTAGTTTCACACAATTTTTTGTTTTCATCTCTGCTATTTCCCCCATTTTCATAAACCCCTTTATAGTATTTGTGTTGCCAGGCTGAATCAGGGAAGAGTGTAAAACCACTCCTCAAAGTTGAGACTTTCAGTCCAACTCAAATTTAGATAAGCATCTTAAAGTTATGTGGGTTATCATTACTTGTATTGCATTGAAGTCTCTGCAAACAGATGGTTCCAATTATATAGTCAATATTTTCAGAGAGCAACAACTGCTTTTTTGAAATAGGAAATGTAATAAGTACTGATCAATAAATATTTCTGCAGTAACATGAGAAATAGATCTAACCATTTGGTTACATTTTTCCTAATGATGATTGTATGTCCTTTTAAAAACCAAGAAATGGCAGAAGAATCTGATCTCACTGCTTTAGCCTTTGGCTTCTGAAATCATTTTTTCCTCTACTGTGGGAAATTATTATTATCCTCATAGACTCATGAAGGTACAAGTTCATTCTAATAGTGGGGGAAAAAAATCCAAAAGGGAAAACAAAAATATGTAGAAATTTTAAAGTAGACCAAGGAGGTGGATCCTACCACGTCAGGAGTTTTTTTTAAAAAATCTTAGCGTTTTCATGGCTTTTAAATCTCAGCGTTTTCTGACTATTCCATTAATTAGTATTTTATACTTTTTTGGACAGAAGTAGTAAAGTGAAGTGCTGTGAAATCAGAGACTGCAATTGATGAGAATTTAATTTAAACAGCTCATTCAGTTTGGCAACACCTTCCACAACAATGTCCTCAAATAGGCTCCTACTATCATTGGCCGAGCAGAGACTCAGCAGAGTGCTACCTCCTGATTTCTATATCATCAGCATATTTTTAAACATATCCTGGTCAAAGTCAGACCCTACTTGTTTTCACAAAACCCGACAGAAAGGGGCATATTTGCAAGTATCTACATATAGGGCTTATGGCAACAATAATAAATAGTGATAATTAAATACAAAATAATCTGGGGGCCTGAGTCAGCACTGCATTACTCCAGTGGGATAACTGCAGTGTAAAACAAGACTAGCACAGGGCTAAGGGAAGGTTCATTATTACTGTTATAATTCTCTCTCATTTCCATGACAAATCACACTGCTATAATTAGAGGTCCCACCTGCTTTCCATGATGCCTCCTATCACTCCACTTGGTACTAATGATCACTCTTTTTTACGCAGTGCAGAAAAATCATGCATATCTGCACCTGTTGGAAATACCTTTTAACTCCGAGGGCTGCTCATGGTGCCTGTGGATGCGTGACATGTATTTCAGAATTGGACAAAATTGAAGGAAAGGCTTAATTTGCCAAGGTCATACAAGCTGTCAGTGGCATAGGCAAATTTCTCTGTTCCCAGCTCTTTGCTCTAACTAGTAAGCTTTCTTGCTCTTTTGTGGGCAGCTACAACCCTGGAAATTATTCTTCCCGCAACAGGTACCCATAGGTAGCCACAGGGTAGCTTTATTTACCCTGGCTCCACAGTAATATTTCATTTCTAAGCTCAAAGAACTCTCTCTTGGGGTAAAAAGAGTAATTTGTTCTCCAGGTTAAATCTGTTCTCGGTTTTTCTGATGTGCTGAGAGTCTAGCAATTACTGTGACAAATGGAGTGATGATTTTTATGATGTGGAAACTTGTCCATAGGAATGAAACTGAAATCTCCAAACTCATTTCTCATATCAGCCTTTAGACAGTTGTCAGGTAATAATTGTCATTAACTTTAGTCACTATGGACAAGATTTGAATTAGTGAATGGCTCCATTAGCTTGTTACTGTAGCACTCCTATGCAGAGTGACACTTGCTGTCAATTTTTTTGTCATTTATTCTGAATACACTTGAACCAGATACGGAACCAATATTAAAAATGTGTGTTTACATTTCTCCCGACACTCAGAAACATTTTAATATTGTGTCTGGAGTTTTAGTGCTCTATCCTTTTGGAAGAACTGTTTCAAGGCAATTTTCAGAGACCAGAACAAGATGTTTGAGTGGGTGCTTCCATATACTGAAAATCAACAATAACATGTCTCACAGAAATGACCATTTCAAACAACACATCTATTATGGGGACATAGTTATGAGCTGACTGGATTTTCATGAGATAATCTGAAGCATCTCTCCTGCCTTCTATCTAGCCAGTAGCTGCTGTCACCAGCGTTCGGTGGTGAATGGTATCCTCTGAAGGAAACATCAGGCAAAACTTTTAATTTTGAGGCTCATGGACCAGCTCACCCTCCCCACACTGTATGACTGATTGCCCTGGCCAAAATCCTTAGGCAGGAAGCAGTCAAAAGTGGCCGGATACCTTTCTAGTCTCCTGGTTCCAGTCTTCGCCATTAATCCCAAAAAGATATAGGAACTGACATTCAATACCTTGGGAGCATTTCCTGTCGCTTACTTAGAGACTGAATTTCAGAGCTTGCCCATAGAATTGGAAGGAAGGAAAGATAGGAAGGAAACATCTTTCCTTTGTTCCCAAATGTCTTTCCGTAGCTCTGTTTGTAATCATAACAGCAGGAAAATTTTAATACTAGCAATTTATGGATGCTTTCTTACGGAGAACTGATATTTTTTTCTTCTCTAAAGACATAGTAAAGAAAATACTGCTACTTAACTAAACTGAGTTAATATTCCTGTCCATTTAATGAGATAGAAATATACAGTTTAATTTCCATGGGTGCGGAATAAGAACAAAAGAGGATCTGTAGCACAAGAAAGCACAGTATCTCTGAAAATCAAACTGTACATTCCACAAATATGAAACATTTCCCAAATGATGGAACAGAACAAATACCTTGTGTTTTTTTTTCTTTTTAATATTTTATTCTATTGTGTTTAATGAGATTAGTTATACTGCTCAATACAATGGAGTAAGAAGATTATTTTACTGATGGATAAAGCAAAGCAAATAGAACTAAGTGATTTGCTCAACTACAGAGAATTAGTCAGCAGCACAACTGGAAATAAAGCCCAGCAGCTGTAACCTGAAGCATCCCATCTTAACCTTCTGTAACTTTACATAATTAAACACTTGAACTGTAGAGATTTTGTGCCGTTACAGGTTAAGGCTCTCCTGCAATCATCTCTCTGAGTTTTTAAAAGGTGCATCTTCCTAATAATTTTAATTAATAGTGCCCAAAATAGAAGACTCCTCATTAAAAAAAAGGAAAGAGCATGAAAGAGTCTAGGAATGTTTGTGCTTATTAGGGTCAGAGATTCATCCATGCAAAATAACATGAAAGCTGAGGCTGAAAGGCAGCATCATTTTTCTTTCATTAACTGTAACAGTTATATGACTGGATCATTTACTTGAAGAGAACACTTGAGTCAGGATTAAAAAGAAATTATAGGAAACTCTTCCAGTTAAGACTTTTTAATTTGTTAATTGAAAGTGATAAGGAAAATTAATTTGTATAATTTCCAAAAGTTCCTAAATAATTTAAAGGCCTCAGGAGTCTGATTCACAAGCAGGGACAATCTACACTGAGACGCTGCATTCAAGTTGTAGACAGTGAATCAACACAGCTTATGCTGATTTTGTTTTGCCTTATAACTATAAAATATTGCAGTGCTGGAGTTGCTTTCAGAAGCAGCACAACCCAGTCAAGCACAATGGGTATGTAGCTACATGTACCTGGGATTCATCTTGTAAAGCACTGCGATGTGTGTTCCCGTGTGTGCGTCAAAGTCTCCAAGCTGATTTGTATAGGTGCCCGAGTTCAAGAACTACTTGAATTTCTAAAGACGTTGTTTAGGGAGCGAAGGCCATAGCACTTACATACCTAATTCTCACTGAAATCACCAATAACAAGATGCTTCAATTCCCATCAGTATGAACATCAGTACCCAAGCCAGCCTCTGTGATGACCAGTTTAATCTCTTAAATTGCTTAGGGGCTGCTATATGCTCTGAGCCTCTGAATGCCTAAATTCATGTATAGACGTGCCTTAAAGTCACTTAATACAAAAAGTCTTACAAAAAGTTCCCTTTTTAAAGTGCCACCATATGGTTTTAGGGAGCTACTTTATCAAGGGTTATTTTAAACAGCTTTCATTTTCTAAAGGTGTTTTCTCTTTATGACTATAGGATTAATTTTTTTCCACTGACACTGAATAAGTTGAACCTCAGTATTGCCTATTTTGCTGTTCAAAAATCCACAGAAAAAGTTGCATACTTAGTCCCTTCCACTGCCTTTAAGCAGTGCTTTTTAGAAGTGCTGGTTCATCACATATAAGCTTGCTTGTGGTTGGATTGTGTAAAATACAGATCCATCCAGACTTTGATTCCGAGGTGTTAAAATGGGAAAAAGTATGTATCTGCTCTAATTCTGATTTTAAACATTTAAGTATTTAAACCCATCTGCCCCATACAGACTAATTTTCAATTTTTTAATTATTATTTGAAATTTTCACAAAAATTAAGCAAAAGGATACACCTAAACAGGAAAAGTTCATTTTAAATTCAAGAAAGGTGGTTGTGTTTATGTGGGGCGAGTTGAAGACTCAATTTCATAATATCATTGCTTTTTACTGCTTGTTTGATAGGTCCCACTTTCAGGTTGCCAGGCATTTCAAAATATGGCTAGATGTGTTCGGGGAGTTATAATTCCTATATTAAACACATGGGATTGAAAAAGGGATGACGAGTACTCCTGTACAATGTGAATTTCAATAAAGATGACAAGAGGCTCCCTGGAAGGCAGCCACACACAAGTACAGTTATCATAGAATCATAGAATCATAGAATCCTAGGGTTGGAAGGGACCTTAGTAGATCATCTAGTCCAACCCCCCTGCCAGAGCAGGGCCACCCTAGAGCAGGTTACACAGGAACGCGTCCAGGCGGGTTTTGAATGTCTCCAGAGANGTTATATGCATCATTTTGACAATAAGCTCGCTCCCAGCAGGTTATTGTGAAGAAAAAGGCTGCGCAGATATTAACAAATGAGAAAGGACACGATAGGAATGCGTACCGGAGAGACCTACCAGTTACATCTTTTTCAAGCGCAGTTAACTTAACTTCTTTTTAGGAGCAGTGAATAGCCACCAGGACCTTCTCTGCCATGCCTTCTTGGCCTATGGAAGGATGTCAGGGATCCCAACCATTAAGTGAGGGGACCCCAAGGAGAAGTGCTTAGCATTGCAGACGTACACTGCTCTGACTGCAGAGACTGCTGGAGTGTAGTGACCCTCGTGTGCTTGCATGGAGGCCGTGGGAACGCAGCCATACTTTGGAAGTAGCCTCACACATCAATCATTAAGATTCTGGATACTATAGTCTCCTTACCCGTACCTGCATACCTTTCTGCACACTTTTATCTGTGTAGCTCTTTAGTTATACAGTTCTTAATTACCCTTGAATACCTATGCAAATGGCATGCTGTCTTCTGCAAAAGACTTTAGAGACCTGTGCCAGTATTCTCTCTCTAATCCCCGTTGGTGAGAAAGCAGTGGTGGTCCCAAGAACTGACGTCATTAATCAGATTTGTAATCTAATCTGAGGGGAGACCTTATCACTCTCTAATTCAGCAAATACCTCAAAATCATTTTTATGTTATTAAATAACACAAATTGCCATTACTAATAGGATGCTACTGTCTCAGACAGAATTAGTTTTCAAAGACGCTCTATGAGATCATTGTTAAACCTCTTTTAGAGACTGGGAAACAAAGCACAAAATCGTTAACTGCCTTGACAGATCACAGTGTCAGCCAGAACTGGGGCTGGCTTCAAGAAACTAATCTAGATTTAAATAGCAAGTCAAATACTTTCAATCCAGGCACCCGAGTACCATAAAGAGGATCTGCACGTTTACAAAAGCTAGACTAAACATGAACGAAATTTTCAGTTATTTTTATTTTCTTGGGAGGAAGCACGTTCCCAAGCTTTTCTTCCATGCCCACAAAGTCTGAAACTCTACTGTATTTGCTTTATTTGCTCTGCTGTTCTCTTTCCCTACATGTATTCAAAAATATTGATGCAATCACATGAGCAAATACCTATGAAAAAAGAAATTATCACACAAACCAAAAATATCAGGGCTTCCCTTTGGGAAAAACTACGTCGGCAACTAGAGTGCCAAAAAGACTTCAGTGAAGACACGGAAGTTAGTTCTGGGCAAAATGGAAGCATTTTTTAAGTGTGTTTCTGTAGGGGTGAATGTAATGAAGTTTTCAGTGCATAGACTGAGAGGACAACATTTTGTGTCACAGAATACAGAAAAAAGTCTCGTGTTTGTAGAAAGTGTTACATCTATGAGCTGCGATTTCCTTTTGCTGTCAATAATCTTCTAATTGTACACATAGTTGTCAATAATGACAGAGGCCAGAACACAAATACTCCACAGCTGTTCCCATGTGATGCTCTCAACGGAAAACTTACTACTTCAAAATTCTCTCTCTGCTCCTGCCTTCAATGGGATAGATTTTCAGCTGTTGCACATTGACATAGCCCTGTTAGTACCAATTCACATGAACTGATAATTCAATCAAAAAACAAATTACTTTTACCCTAAAATGGAAGCGTATTGTTCTAGACCTCCGAATCTCTCAGGAGTTAAGACAGGCCACCATAAAAGCAAGGGTCATAAACTTGGATTTATTATAGGCAAATAAGGCTTTGGCCTATGAATTCTCTTTGCCTATTAAGTTAATGAGCCTTGACAAAACAATCATCTGAAGAGTAGCTGACAAATTATCTGGAGCAACAATTTGAAAGGCGTTGGCTGGCTTACAAGCATTTCAATTGGGAGAACATGGCATCATGTTCCTCTTCCTCTGGAAGAGTTATTTGTCAAACCAAATTTCTTGCAGTTCAGCAGCAGATTCTCAATATCGGAGCACTGAGATATGACAATGACTGCAGTTACCAAAACAAGAAATAATCCCTGTCCCTTCCTCCCCAAACCTGAAGCTAACAAATTCTGATGAAAAATACTTTCTCGGAAGCCTGCTGAAAGACAGGGAGATATCTTTTTATATTTGACTGGAGACCATGGAAGTGTATAAAGTGGAGAACCAGGGCTTTGAGGAATTCAGGTGAGTAAAAGGAGACCTTTCAAAATACCTGGTTAATATCTGGAAGATTTTTTTGTAGTACAACATCCAATAGAGATGGTGGTATCACAGCTGTGGATTTAAAACAAGGTCTTTTTATGGATTAATTCTTCCAAATATTCAACACAATAAAGCCCTGAGACACATCACCTTTGTGAAATGTAAGGCTGCGAACAATGTATGCTTCTGCAAAAATAGCCACTTGGATTAGGGTTAAAATGAGATTAATATTTTTCTAAAATCTGTTCTACAACTGTGAATACTGAGTCAGTTTGGAAATCAGATCATGGTATATGTTGTAAAGCTGTCACTTTCCTCCCCAAAGGCATTTGGTGAAATATTATTTCGAATATCTTCCTCCACAGTCAACTTTTAAAAAGAGTCCTGTGGAAAAGATGACAATATTCGAGAACATCAAAACCTGCCATCTTTTCCATCTAAATTTTATTTCACAGTGGGAAGGAGGTATAAATTATAGCAATCAGTTGCCTCTACCACAGCATGTAGCAGAGAATAGTGTAGAGCATTTAACCCTGAGTGGTGTCTTTTCTCATCTTTTTGTTCTTTTTGCAGTGTTTTTTTGGACTGTTGAAATAAACAAACTGATTAAATATACAGGGACTAGAGCATAATTTTACATCAAAGTAGAATGCAGAGAGAAATGAAACCTTGCTCTTAAAGAGAATCGTTAACTCACACTCAATAGAACAACACCCAGCTTTTAAAGTCCTGATGTCAGGTCATCAAATATCTGACAACCAGGTATTCAATCAATCACACAATAAAGCAAAAAGATGTAGAGAACTACACCTTCAGGTGGCAAAATGGCCTTTTTCTATGAGCTCTCCAGGGCTCCGCTGATTATTGGCAGCTGAGTATCTGGTTTGCAGGAAGTAGCCTTAACAGATTCACCCTTTCCCCCCAGCCTATCTCCATATTCCTGGCAGTTGTGTCTATAGAGATCGACCATTTAGCAATTAATTATATCTCTCTGTGGTTAGCAAGCCACAGTCTAAGCCTCAGTACTCCCGGTACACAACTCCAAGGCCCCCAAATCCCCTAGAACCCACTTGTTCGATTTTCTAGTTCGTTTGTCCCTTCCTTTCTAAAAGGAGCATTGATCAAGTCAGAGTCTTTGTTTAATGATCTCTTCTGCTGTCTGGCTGTAAACACACAGAAGCATGGTGATGCTTCCAGATAAATGACTCTCATGTCCCGCTGTACCTAAAGACTTCGAGTAATTTTACTACTTTTTGGCTAGTTGTTTCCTTTAAGATAATATTTGCAGAGAAATTAAAATATTGTGGATGGAACTGTTAGTGCCTGGCACCCTTCTGGATTTATTTATACCTTTATAAACATTGCCCTTATAAATGTTTTTCACCTAAACTCGCACTGGCCTTAACAGCTTGACTAATCACTTTGTCCAGTGATCAAGCATCTTTTTACAAATTCTAGAAGCTACACAGTTTTCATTCTAATAAGCTGATGGCTTCTGCATGATCTTACCACATCTGCTGCATTCTTCACTCATATTAGTCTTATTGCTTTTTTAATTTAGCTTTTATTTCATAGCACTGCAAAGCCTTTCACAGCTGTTTTTCTAATCCCTTGGGTTTCTTTCCTGGTATTGTATCTTACATTAATTTACCATTTTACTTTCCACTTACGCACTTCTGCTCTTCTCTTTCCACATTACCCCTTTCTTTCAAAAGTGTTTTCTGCAGAAAATGTCTGTGATCAAAGCTCCAAATACAATTTTTTTTCTTCTACGCCAGAATATAAAAGATGATAGTTTTTTTCCTGACAAAGGAAGCACTCAACATCATCTTGAAAATTTGTGCCTAGCTCTTTCTCTATCCCCCAAGTCTTGTTTGCAAATAGTTTACTACTGTCCTAGCAGACTATAGAAGACTAGCTGAGTTATACTAGCATACAGTTTTGGGTAGTATGGTTTTCTTTAGTTAAATATTTCTCTGGAGGCAATTGCTGACAATATTTTATAGAAATGTCTTCCATTACTTCAATTATGGAAATGTTCATCATTTTGGGTTTTACCAACTGTCCTCTCTGAGCACAGCTAGCCTCAGGAATGCTAAATTTTAGATGTATTCTCAACCACCATTTGGTGAGGGAGGTGATTATTTTTCGTTCAGTTTCTTCTGAATGGCTTAGGCAGCTGCCTTATAAACCCAAAGATGCTCAGTGAACAAAGTATGCACAACACAGAAATAAAATGACTGAATCAAACCAAATTACTACAGCTTTCAGTGAAGCCTGAGTCACTTTCTGTACTTGCAGAGAAACAAATACTGAATTTGGTTGGAAAATGTGACACGTATTGTGTAACCTATTTTAGAGCACCATTCCAATGGAGCAAAACATTGCCTGTGTTCATCACTGGATTTTGGATGACCAAAATCGTATATTGAGGCAGCATATATCTTCCAGTGGTGCGGATGTGAAAGCATGGTTAAAAACAAGCACAAGCTGTAGAAAAAGAAGATCTATGGTGAAGATGCAAACTATGAGCTAAATCCAGTGATGTTCATGCACTCTAACGAAGGAGGTGAGGAAGAAGCGCATGCAGTACCTGGTGATCTCAGAGTCAGGGAGCAGGCCTACGTGGTAGTGGGGGTAGGGAGCTGTAAGAAGGAAGCTTTTGTCACACTCGACAGGGGAATAGTGCCTAGGAGAAGGTGGTTTATCACACAGTTTGTTCACAGTGCTGTAAACAGGTTCAGGAGGCCTGGTGATACAGAGACAAGAGTAAAAGATCAGGTGCGTATTAGTGGCTGAGGATACAGAGAAAACACAGCAATCATTTTAAAAGCATGCATAGCAAATCTGGCAAGACCTTTTCAGTAGGGCTTTTCTGACAAAGTGTGCTGTTAAAGGAAACGTTAGAATTTCATAATACAGCATTACAGCATACAAGCAACTGCATATAAAGATATACACAATATAAGTGGGCCATAAAACTGGCTTAGTGTGGCGCTGAAAGGGAATATCTAATCTCTGAAGTTCAGTGATGAATTTTCCCACATATTTTTTTTTTTTTTTTAAATCTGACCACATTACTCCTGCCCAGGTTTCTGTCACCTTAATTTTGAGCGCTGCCTAGAAGAAAATATGTTTATTACCTGAAAAGAGGTATTTTTAACCCATTAATTTAAGATAAAGATGAAGTACACATTATGTGTTAATACAACATACTCCTGCCCCGATGAGCCGGGGCTTTGCAAGTAGAGCTGTGGTCAAGTGAGTCATATCCTATAATAACACTGATGGTAACAAACTGTGCAAGCAATTCATCTCATTGGCAGGCAATTCGTTTCATTTCAGGAGTTCTTTTCTCTCTTCTCAGATTCAACCTTCAAAACCTGATTATGCAGACCACAGCTCCAACAGCTAACCTCGTTGACAAGGCTACTGCAATCGAGCTTGCGCTGCTGCTCCAATTATCAGGCAGCAGTCTGCGAAGTTAGATAGGAAGAAAAAGATCTTAAAAGTGACAGTGACAGGTCACCCAGCATTTCCCTCCTGCTGCCTAGAGGCCATCCGCTTGGGAGAGGCAATACTCACCACGAACCTCCCAGGGAGTCGCTGGGGAGAGGGGAGGAGGGGATGAAGCTTTTAGTACCAACCAGCCAGGGGTCCACAGGAGACAACCAGCAAACAGTTTTCAAAGCAAAATGCACTACATGGTACATTTCCCGTCACGCACCTTCTCCAACTACTGCCTTGGCCCCAGCAGATACCTCTGGGCCTACCGGCAGAGTGAAACTTGACTCATAATTTCCTGAAGTTTCAGTTCTAAAGAGTGCCAAAACGCAATTGCTGTCATATCCTTGCTTTTGCCAGAAGATGCAGGGTATGCCACTGTCTTTAATCAAAGCAATATGGAATTAACTAGATGAAAATCTTATTTCAGAAGCCTGAAAATATCAAGAGGCCAAGCAGCTAATGAACTCTTTTTGTTCTTCTGGCTGCACTGTGCCTCACACGGGTGTGGTTTCTGCTATGACTTTCACAGGTACCAGAATTTATTACGGTCGTGGATGCACTGGCAGATACAGAGAACATATTTTCCTTTGTTGTTCACGGCTGGGTTTGTCCTTTGGGGGAAAAGGAGTAGCTACTTTACTTAAAAGTTGGTCTCACTCAGTGCTAATAACATTATTCATGGCAATCTGACATATGATTTGAGAACTCTCTCTGCATGACTTTCCCAGGGAAAACTTCACAGTTAAAAAAATGGCAATTTAAGATTACTAAATATCAAAACAGCAAAGCTGTCACTCATTTGGTTAGAAAGCATTCTATCGAGTATTTAGTAAAATCCCTTTAAAAAATGTTTAAGGTATTTATTCTGTTTTATCACCGTATTTCACACTTATTTCAGAGGGTTGGATTTAATAATGTATTTGCTAAATCAATTGCTTCTTTCAATAAAAAAAATCCAAACTGAAAACCACTGATATTGTTTTACTTTAGACCAATACTGCTTTTGATTCCCTCAGAAATCACTTTTGCTTTTAGCCAGCATACCGAAGAACAAGTACAAATATCAAATATAAATGATACCTACTATGAAAATTGAAGAAATATTATCCCAGTGCAGGAAGATGAATAAAGCCTGTAGATTTCTCCATGGCCGAAAACACTAACCAGTCCATAAACAACTTGCTAGATTCTCATATTCAAGTTAC
Source organism: Rhinoptilus africanus (assembly GCA_013400135.1). Taxonomy (NCBI): domain Eukaryota; kingdom Metazoa; phylum Chordata; class Aves; order Charadriiformes; family Glareolidae; genus Rhinoptilus; species Rhinoptilus africanus. The sequence goes on along the minus strand of VXBO01006464.1, from coordinate 224,257 downwards.
TTGTCTTCTCTGAGTGGTAGATAACATGCAAGTGTCGCTACCCCTTGGATATATTGTGAGTGCTCAAACTACACTGAGTCATCAGTGAGTGACCGTCCAACCTTGTGCTGAGACACAAATCATGCCACAGAGATGGATAGATATGAGGGATTGCTCTGTTAATCGTCAGTTACAAACTGCTTCCCAAAGCAAAATGAAGGTAAACATTCAACATCTACCTAGACGTTGAGACCAAATTTGTCCTTCAAATATAAAGCCAGAGCCCTAACAAAATGTCTGGTGAAGCACAGAAAAAAATTGAAATATTTAGTATTTTTCACTCCGTTCAGTCTTGTTGGATGGTAAGATAACAGAAAATTGGAACAAGTCACCACACTGATATATAAACTCCTCTACTCATTGGCATTATACAAGTGATACGGTTACCTAGCTGACAACATACGCTCTGTAACTGAGCTGAAGAGAGAGGTCTTAAGGTTAAGAAAAGGAATTCAAACTTCTTATCCGTTTAAAGCTTGGACTCTTTGCTTACAATAGGATTCAGGGTATCAGCTAATTCCAGGTACCAGTGCACTTCTTGTAAGGCCTATGAACTGGTTTGAGATCCAACCCAAACTATTCTATGAATCTATGATTCTATGAAAATGTAAGTAGTAGCATAGCTTGGTTTGAGCATGCCTCAGTAGATAATTCGATCACAAGACAGAGAATTGAGTCAACCAGTGCCACAAGGTAAGCTTTGAAATGGTGGCATGGACAGCAGGTAGTCATAAACTACTTTTCTAGACCAAAAAATAAAAACCTTGAAAGGTTGAATCAGTGTAGACCTAACTGCAATGAGGCACAATCTCCACAGAAAAGTATAACTAACTGGTGGAAAAGCTAACAGTAACAGCAGGAGGTAGAAGATTGATCTGACACTGGTTTAATTTATTTATTTCATAACAGATTGTGTAAAGAAAGCAAATCTTGCTAGCTTTTTCTAGTCCTTATTATTCCTTGTTTGGATCATCATTCTGTTATTGCTTCAGGCTATCTTTATTACACAACAGAAGTTATAAGAAAATGGCATTATTAAAACCATTCTCTCCTCAGCACCATGCAAGGTCTTCAATTTAATTTTAACTTTTTTTATTGCAGAATCCTATTTGGTAGGGTTCAGTTGCCAACACAGCGCATTAAATGTTAACAGTTTCATTTTTTGGATTTTAAAGCCTTTTATGATATGGAAAGAAACCAGCTAAGCTCTCACAGTATATTAAGTATTCAGGGCTATAGCCAGGAAAGACTAAATTCAATCTCAGACAAAATAAATCTCACAACGCTACAAGTTTCCAACTTCCCTTTTTTTAGTCGCAATTTTTAATTGTACCCAAGTTCAGTAAAGACAACTAATACATTACTATGGCAAATATAATGTTGCTGGGAAGTGTGCAAAAAACCTGTCTTTAAATGTGTATCACTATTAAAACAAACAAAAAAAAACAGTGGCAATTTAATACAAATGACCTCTTCCACTTCTACTAACAAGTGATTTTTATATATATGACTTTTAACTTCTTTTAGTTTCTTGTTCATATAACCTTCTAAGAGAACCACATACCTTTCGTACCATAGGTTTATTTAGAATAGAAAGTTGATTTTATTTCATAGGTTATGTCCTGGCAATTCAAACAAGACCCTGTCACTCATATGACATGTTTATTTCATCTAAATGGAAGACAGGGAAGGGGTGTGAAGAGCTGGAAGAAATAACCAGAAGTACATTACCTTAATTCTTTCTGGAAATCCTTCTATAATCAAATATTTCTCAGGTTTTCCATTATTAATTGCTGTGTTCATCAGCCTTAAAGTTTTCTGTAACTGTAAAACAAGTGCTTAAGATCACAGCAATTTTTATTAGCACAGTAATCAAGAATAAGGATTGCTTGTTCCTAACAATACTATCTAAACATTTTAATTGGGTTTTCAAGTGAAATAGAATCATAGAATAGTTTCGGTTAGAAGGAAACTTAAAGATCATCTTGTTCCAACCCCCCTGCCCTGGGCAGAGACACCTCCCACCAGACCAGGCTGCTCAAAGCCCCATCCAGCCTGGCCTTGAACACCTCCAGGGATGGGGCAGCCACAGCTTCCCTGGGCAACCTGTTCCAGTGTCTCACCACCCTCACAGTAAAGAGTTTCTTCCTAATATCTCATTTAAATCTACCCTCTTTCAGTTTAAAACTGTTACCCCTCATCCTACTGCTACACTCCGTGATAAAGAGTCCTTCCCCACCTGTAGCCCCCTTCAGGCACTGGAAGGCTGCTATAAGGTCTCCCCAGAGCCTTCTCTTCTCTAGGCTGAACAGTACCAACTCTCTCAACCTGTCCTCATAGGAGAGGTGCCCTAGCCCTCTGATCATCTTCGTGGCCTCCTCTGGAGCCATGCCAACAGGTCCATGTCCATCATGCGCTGAGGACTCCAGAGCTGGACGCAGTGCTCCAGGTGGGGTCTCACCAGAGCAGAGTAGAGGGGCAGAATCCCCTCCCTCACCCTGCTGGCCATGGTTATTTTGATGAAGCCCAGATTGCAGGTGGCCTTCTGGGCTGTGAGCGCACATTGCCAGCTCACATTGAGCTTCTTATCCAACAGCACCCCCAAGTCCTTCTCCTGAGGACTGCCCTTAAGCCATTCTCTGCCCAGCCTGTATTTGTTCTTGAGATTGCCATGACCCAGGTTCAGGACCTTGCACTCAGCCTGGTTGAACTTCATGAGGTTTGCACAGGCTGACTTCTTAAGGCGGTCCAGATCCCTCTGGATGGCATCCCTTCCATCCAGTGTGTTGACTGTGACACATAGCTTGTTGTCATCAGCAAACTTGATAATTCAATCCCACTGTCCATGTCACCAACAAAGATGTTAAACAGCACTGGTCCCAGTACTGACTGCTAAGGAACACCACTCATCACTGGTTTCCACTTGGACATCAAGCCGTTGACCGCAACCCTTTGAGTGCAGCCATCTAGCCAGTTCCTTATCCACTCAGTGGTCCATCCATCAAATCATAGAATCATAGAATCCTAGGGTTGGAAGGGACCTTCCAAATCCAAACCTCATAAACCTGTGTTCCTCTGCATTTTTCTAGAGAAAGCTAGAATCATAGAATCGGTGAGGTTGGAAGGGACCTTTAAGATCATCAAGTCCAACCATTAACCTACNACGCTCCAACACCTCAGTGTCCTTCTTGTAGTGAGGGGCCCAAAACTGAAGGCAGCACTCGAGGTGGGGCCTCACCAGTGCCGAGTACAGGGGGATGATCCCTTCCCTAGTCCGGCTCACCACACTGTTCCTGATCCAGGCCAGGATGCTGTTGGCCTTCTTGCCCACCTGGGCACACTGCTGGCTCATATCCAGCCGGCTGCCACCAACACCCCCAGGTCCCTTTCTGCCGGGCAGCTTTCCAGCCACTCCGCCCCGAGCCTGTAGCGCTGCTTGGGGTTGTTGTGACCCAAGTGCAGGACCCGGCACTTGCCCTTGTTGAACCTCATGCCATTGGCCTCAGCCCATCGATCCAGCCTGTACAGATCCCTTTGCAGAGCCAACCTACCCTAGCCTCATCCTGCCAGCATCCTATCAGCAACTTTTCCTACCTGCTCTCTATGCCTGTTCCTTGCCCAGTCCTCTTGCACAACTATCGATTATCCCAAACTCTGTGTCTCACTGTCTGAGGGAGCTGCTGGTTCAGCAGCCCTGAAATTCATTGTTGCTCTTCTCTGGGCTATTTTTCTCCACTGCTTCCTCATGCCTCTTCACCCATTTCTCACTTATGTTCTTCTTTGTCCTAAATTCCTCTTCCAAATCCAAGTTTTCTTACACAATAAATGCCAGTCTTCCCTTCTTGTGATTTCCGTTCTCAGGCAATCAGTGACAAGTTCTCCCTCATTTTCACACCCAATCTCACCATATTGCCTTGCCAAACACACTCCCCCTATTCCTCCAGTCTCTTCATTGCTAAATCAGACAGGACTGAGCATTCAGGGTACAGAACAGAATCACTCCTGATTACATTTCTATTTCAGAAAGGACTGGAAGAAATAAGTAGAGAGAAAAACTTGCTTTGGCCATATAATGCTGTGCTCAATCCCGCTGGCTTTTTAAACAATCTAGTCAGTATTACAAAATTGGGAGAAGCTTTGATACACCAGAGTATGAGGATGGAATATAAAGAATTATACTTGAAAAAAAATATTAAACACATTCTGGAGCATAAGTGAATTGTAGTTTTTCCAAAGACTTCTATTTATCGGCATTTAGATAGATTTTCACAAATGCAGTAGAAATACTATGTGGATTCAGTTTCATCAGCTCCCATATTTCAACACCCTGAAGCTATGTATGGAATCTTACAGAATTTAAAATATATCACCACAATTTTTACCAGAATAGAACAGAATACTATAGAATAGAATAGAACACGAACTAAACTATGTAATTCTACCTTCATCCGTTAAATGACCAAGCTAATATAGTTAAAAATAAATGCAATTTAATTTGATATTAATAGTGGTTAATTAAAATGTCTTTAAAACCAATAGATATCGTGTACACTAAATTTTAAAACAAAACAAACACACAACCTTTGCTACCCCTAGATAAACAAATCCAGCCCCAGGCAAAAACTAAGCATGAAAATATCAACTTGAAGAATTAATCTGCCAAAGTTATAAGCAATTTAATAGAAAGAATAAACAAAGGACATTCTCAGTCTCCACATATTACTTTATACAGTTTATTCTCTTTAGGGCATAGGTGACATGCTGACTTAGGGCTAGGCATGCTGATATGAATGTTGAGAGCTCACAACTACCTGTCATATATAACTGCATCAGCTCACTTCTACATACCTCTTACTTACTACTCATATAGTAACATCAGGTCAAAAACAGTGTAAAATCCATCATTTGAAAGTTCTAACTACAGTACTTGATGATCTTCTTTGCCCGGGAGACATGAATTTCAGTTCTGTTCCCTCACAGAAAGTAACAGGAAATGCAGCTTACTCCTTTCAGCAAATATACACTTTTAAAACACTCAGAATATTTTGTCAATGGATGATCTAAGTCAAGTCATTAAAGATCCCAAAGGAACAATTTGCCAGAATCATTGTTAAAAAACGCAGGTTTTTTTTTTTTTCCTATTGTTGTTCTTCATAAAACTGTTGTCAGAAAACAGTTATTGATAGTTTCATAATGCAGAAAGCATAGTATTAGTTGTAACGGTTTAATATGGAAAAGTAAAATCTGTGTATCAATACAAATTTAAAGGTGTTTTCATAAAATATCCTCAATTCAACTATCAAGTTTATGTAAGTAAACACGAAACAGTTGAGGAAAGCTACTTTCAATACAGGGGAAAAAAAAAAATCCCCTGAGACTTCAACTTAATGGTTCTCCTTTCTCCCTTCCAATCCCCAGTACCTCCTCCTCGTCCAGAAAATGTTATTTTGCAAAGATGCATGTAACAGAAATCAAACATGCTTTTCACAGCATAAGAGATACGTCAGTCAGCTTTTTCATCCATGAATCTTTAATATCTAGCCAGAGTTAAATGTTAAAGTGAATTTTTTATCAGCTGAAGCACAGAATTTTGATGTTACCATTTTCTAATGTTAAGAAGGAAGTAAAAGCTCAAGATGGTAGTTCTTTATTTTTATGGCTCTTTCCCTATGTTGTTCGTTGAAGACGGAAGGAATTAACATCTAAAAGTTACAGCATTTTTAGACTATAATTTCAATGTTTCTGGAAATAGGAAGGCAGACATCTGATAAAAAGTAAATTGTAACTTCTCTCAGTTGTATTAGTAATGAAATGTACCACAAAATCACTAAAACAGCCATTACCTAAACAAAACACTATTAACCATTTAGTTTAGTGTTTAACATTTTAGTGTTTAACACTAAAACTAAAAAAAAATCACTTTTTTCTTCCTATTATCACAGAAAATTTGGTTGGAATGCATCTCTATAGGCCATCTCATCCAATCTCACAGTTGAAGCAGGATTATTGCCAACATTAGATCAGATCAGTCATGATTTTTTCTAGCCAAAGCTTAACATCTCAAAGGGTAGATGTTTCACAACACTTCTAAGCAACCTGCTCCAGCACTACTCCACCCACTTGCTGTTTTTTTTTTCTTCTCAAACTGAAATCAGAACATCCAAAGACAATGCTTGTGGCCATTGGTGCTTCTCTCCTGAGAAGAGTTTGGTTTCATCATCTTTGCTACTGAGTACGTGTAGGGTGCTCTTAGATTGTGTCTTAGTCTCTTCTTCACAACATTAAACAAGCCCCATTCCCCTCAACACCGCTCTAACCTCCATGTGATATAGGACTCTGAGAAGCTGATGGAACCTCTCATGTTTTCCACATCCCCCTTGAAGTCAAAGAATGGGAATTGGTCACAGTCTTCTAGAAAATAACTTATCTTTTTCTGTTGGCCATGCTTCTCCCAATATAGTCCAGTATGCCGATTACCTGACTGGCAATGAGAGTGCACTCCTGGGTCCACGCTCAGCCTGGCATCTGCTGTAACCTTCAGGTTATTTTCAATGAAGCTCCAATTCAGATGTTTCATGGCCCATACAAGTGCATGCAGCTGTTCCACCTGAGGTGCAGGCTTCTTCTTACCGAGCTTTATGAGGTTTCTCCTGGCTGAGTCCTCGAGTATATCAAGATCCCTCTGGAATACAGCGCTGACATTTGTCATATTAACCACTCCCCCTTAATTTATTATCCTCTGCATATTTGCTGAGGGTGCACTCTGTGTCATGATCTAGGTCATTGATGAAGATATTCACTGACGCCCAAGGTATCCTGAGCTCATCACTGACCACTTGACAGATGTCAAGTGACAATCATTATGCTTTGAGTCTACTGGTTTGGTCAGTTCCCAACCCAGTCTCTTCTTTTAGTCCACTCTTCCTCAGCTTTCAAATGAGAGCGCTGTGGAAGACTGTGACAAAAGCCTTACCAAAGTCTGCCATTGCATGGAAACGAGCACAGTCACGCTGGGAGAAGGCTATTGAGCCAGGTGACAGCATATAATCCAGGAGATACCAAAAAGGCTATCCAGAAGTTTTCCAAACCTTTAAAATTCATATCTTCTTTCCAGCTATGGATTAGTTGTGCGTGTTTATCCAATGCTTCCTCATGTTTGGATGAGAGGCTGCTGGAGAAGTTATAAAGGGTTCTCAGAGTGTTACAGCTTCTCCTGACCACAGAATTGGTATGAGAAATACCTTTGCAGCCACTCCCCAAAGCAACTAGTGGAGATGAGGAATCACCATATGCCCCATAGCAGATCCCAGATGCACATCTGTGGGAGTCATGGCATGGCTCAGGTATGCTTGTGGAGTCAGCTGTGTTTTCATCCAGCAAAAAGACATTCCTGCTCAATGCAGCACTTGCACCGTGGCACTGGCTGGTACAGGGCAGCCACTGCTCTCCCCTTACCCACGCAGCTAGTAATTTCATCAGGAAAGGTGACCAGGCTGCATAAGTGCACAATTTGCTTTTGATAAATCACAATTTGCTGACTGTTCCAATTACCTTCTAGTCCCTTAAATGCCTGGCAAAGATGATGTTCAGTATTTCAGGTTTTTCTATGTTATCTGTCATTACATTTTCTTCTCCCCTCCTCATCCATCAGTTTTTACCTTCATCAAATTCTGCCTTCATTTTTGAAACTAGCACACCTGCAGAATCATTTTTTGTTATCCTTTATGACTCTTGTACGTCTTAGCTCAAATCAATCAGCTCTCTGATTTTGTCATTAGGCAGTCAAGCAATGCGTGTCTACATCTTGTATTTTAGGTCATCAGAAAGCTCTTTGCTCAGACAGGGCAGCCTTCCACTGAATCCTCCTCCTCCCTGCTAACAGGATGGTTCATTCCTCAGTTCTCAATACATTTTATTTAGAACTCATCCATCTTTCATGGCCACTATGTCTCTGTGGCAGCATCCCAAGAGATTTTGCTTAGCAATTCTCCAAAAAGGCTGAAGTCTGCTCTTCTGAAGTCTACAGTCACAACTTGCTGACTATCTTTCCAGACTTCCTTTGAATCATGAACTGAACCAACTTGTGGTCACTCTGATCCCAGATATTATTTATCATCATGTTTGCCACTAGTCCTTCCCTTTTCGTAAGCAGCAGGTCAACCAGAGAATTATCCCTGTTTCTCACCTCTAGCAGCATTAGGAAACTGTCAGCAACACAGTCTCCTCTATTGCCTGCACAACATTTTAATCTTATGGTAAACTAAAACAAATAAGGACTTAGTTGCAAAATGATGATAAATGTATTGATACAGTTATTTGCCATATAGCTTTTATGATCCCACATTCTACTAAGCTGAAATTTTATTTTATCTAAATTTTAAAAGGTGACAATCTTTTTAAAAAAAGATAAATCTTCTGTCCCAAGAGAATTTTAAATGAATCCATCAAACCAAGAAGTAAATTATGCCCATCGTTGACAGCATTTTGGACTAATAATGTACACAACAAAAGCTCAGTAATTTAGAGACAATATGCTTCATTAAAACTTGTGGCTGAAGATGATTTGTTACATTTCTATCGCTTGTGCTCCGATTAAATTATTTTTTCACCATGGTTTTATTAAGTAAAAGTTGCATTGAATTTTTTTCAGATGCAGATTCCATATGACACCAAAAATTACAAGTTTTTCTCAACAGAAATACTTACTTTTGTTGGGAAAAAAATATTTTGGTTAAAAAAAAATAGAACTGGAAAAAAAAGTATAAAAAAGTGTACAAATTAAGTTGACTGTTCAACCATTAAAGCTTTGCCAATAGATTCATTATAGCAAGTAAGTTAAAAGAAAGGTTGTCATCAGCCTCACTCAAATCCTGTGTACAAAGAATTACAAAATTGCAAAAGCCTCTTGTAATGGAGAAGTTACTGTCCCAAATAGTTTTAGCTGGCACCAATGAAAGACTACCAGAAGCATTGCCACATTATGATTGCATGGGTAATAAATTTCCTTATGTGATCACCATGTAAATTAGCCCTGAAAAAACTATTATAGCAAGAACAAGAAATATTTTTAATGGATAGCACTGCAGTAGTTGGCAATCATCTTAATTATAAAAAATTATGTGAGGAAACCTAATTATAAATGCTGCAATCAAGGGATCTATAGGTTTCACTGAAATTATCACTATGATAATTAACCTCCCAAAAGATTTTAAGTCTTTCTAAGCTGGTCAGCAACAAAGACTTTTCAAATATGTTCTCATTTTAATAGCAGACTCATCAGCAAATCCTATAGCATTGCACGGGAAGAATGCATTCACTCTTATTCACTCAGTTTACAGCTGTGAAAATCACTGTGAGAATTAACTGGGGCATTTTCAATAGTCCCACTTGAATCAATAGGTAATAATTAGCTACATGGACATTTTTTTTTTAAAAAAAAAGGCTCAGCATGGTTCAAGAGTTAAATGGTTTGGTTTTGAAGGTCAGAGCTTCTTAGTTGTCATAGGCAGAGGAGAAACCTGGTCTCCTAGCACTTGTTTGGGTGTCTCTCAGATAGTACTGTATGACGTATGTCCAGTGAGGAAATGCAATGGCAAGAGGTGCCATTTTTCTTATGACTATATTTATTTTATCTTTGTGCTTTTGTACCCTGGGTGTCGGTGTAGCATATAAGCTATTATCACTAATATAATTAAGTCCACAATAGTCTTCTCCTTTTCAATAGGTTGAAGTTTAGAGCTACGAGATTTTCATCCAATTTGCTCTGTTGCTTTCTGAGTCTGCTCCTATTACTTGTTTCTGCCAGTGCCACACGCCGTCCACAGAAGGTCATGCTTGTAAAGTCAGCCTCTCCTCTTGATAGCACCAATATCACAGAAGATTTCAGATACCAGGCTTTCATTAGACAGCACACTAATTTGGGAATCCAGATAGGAAGAAGAACGCAGGAGAGCAGTATTTCACAGAATACACGACTTCTCTAGGCATTTGGGTTTTTTCCCCCAATAATACAAGATGGAGATTGGTGTGAATACCTCAGTCAACAACTACACTGTGACAGTGTTTGGTTTTACCGTCAAAAACTAAACCAGTAAAATTAACTCTAAAAAAACCCCAAACCCTAGGAATATCAGGATAGGAATACATCTTTCTTCCTAAAAAAAAAATCAAAGAGACATACTAATTAATTACAATATATATCCTGCATGGTTCTTTAAGCAGGTATGCTTTCAACTGGATACCTGTCAAGCTAATGGGCTAGCACTGCCATTGCCTTCTCTTCTATGATTATTTTTTTTTATTTTGGTAGAAGTAATTAGAAAGTTAAAATCAGCTACATGGAACAGAAAGAAACACAGGACTGACTAAAGACACTTCATTACCTTACAGCTCTCCTAACTCTTTAAACGGTCTTTTAATTCTCAGGGCAGCTTTTCTCAAACAAGGACATAGGATTAATTCTTTCACTTTCTGTGACTTCTTGGTCGTCTTAGCTATTATCTACTTTTAAGGTAGCATTTTTTTGCTGTTAAACTTTGCCAGCTTTCTCAGTAATAATGGTGTTGCACCTCAATGGAGGAGGAGAGAACTGAGCATTACAAACTTATTGACAAAGCCTTCATCATTGTAACCCCGATACTATATTGGTATTCTTCCCACACGTAGGCATTTTAGGAATTATGAGGTCAGTACTAGCCCAGGTGAAGCCTTGATGTGCAACTTAATGAAACCAACATTTTAACTATTAATTAAAAATGTAAGTTCTTGTAACCCTTTGGAGAAAATTCATCCTAACTGAATGTCTCATAAGTCGAAGGAAACCAATGTCAGCTTTCCATCCTCAATAAAACAAAGGAGAAACTCTTTTAGCCAAGAGAGGGAAACAAGGTGGATTTTCCATACATTTATGTCCTGATTAATCACTGTATCATGATTTAGTTACTCTGAATCTGTCTGATCCAACAAGTTAAGCGGCTTGAGATTGTAATCATATGCAACAAGAAACATTAAATGCAAATTAGCAAGTTATGAAGTTGATGAATGCATAAGTGGATGAGATTCTTTTGCTCGAGATACACAGTAGCTCAGGTTAGATGACTGAAAAACCCCCCTTCTAGCTTTAACCAGAATGAATTTATACATAGTGAAGCACAGAAAAAAAATTAATTTCTCATTTTCTGTGGTACTAGACATTATAATGAGGGCTCATTTTACAAACTTAACAACTGTTGTCTTCTAAGTGGATGGTCGTGGTCTTCAAACAAAAAATAAATACAGACTGTCTCATCAGTGACATTCAGTGTTGATCTAACATAAGACATAAAAGAATCCCTCCAGCATTTTCCTATGTGTCTTTTCTAGCTGGAAGTCAACTACATAGATAAAATTCTGCTACCATACTTCCATATAGTACTCTCAATCCTTTTGGGATTATTAAAATAAAAAGGATTAGAAGCAATTTCCAGGGTCATTTTGCTGCTAATCACATCAAAGAATCCCTTTTATAAAGGTATCAAGTGCCACTGCATAAACAGTTCCCTTTTAACATCCATGCTCTCACAGAAAGCCGTTTCATATTATGATTGCTCTAACACTTAAGAAACTTTTTCCAGTTTCCCTCTGATATTTATTCTCAGGCAGTTTATACAATTTTTTTTTCTTTTCCCACAGTGTTTACTCTTTGTGAAATTTATCTTTCAATGTGTGCACACAGAGCAATTACAGGCTATTTCAGCCTCGCTTTTGCTACGCTAAACAAGCTGGACCTTTCAGTGCGTACTGTCAAGGAGAGGTACAAGTGCACAGTACAGGCCATACATGCAGTAAGCCAGAGGAGTCACTGGTCCTTAGATCTCTTAGTTGTGCTCGTGAGGAATTGTCACAGCTAATACGCCTGTTAAGAAGCAGAAAATTTTGCTCAGTGCTAGCATGGCTCTAGTGCAGCCGTGCTGTTTAGGAAGTAGTGCAGGATTGCACCCAGGCAGCATGGTCCTCAGCATTCATTTGTGTGATCTTTCCCTTAGTTGTCTTCATACCTGTAACAGTTTCGATTTATCTTCCCTTGAATGTGGGTGAAAAGAACTACCTGCTGTATTCTACTGGGGGTGCGCTGAATGCTTTACCTACGCCCTTTGTGATTGTCATGAAAATAACAACCAAAAAGAAGCATCTGACCTGGTGTAGTCGTCCTCCACAAGCATGTGCTTTGGAATGGGTGAGTATCTTCCCGGTGAGATGGGGGCCAGGGATGCCTTGTACTCTAAAGTGCCATTGTTTCCAGAAGAGAGTATATGATTTTCCATCGGTGGAGAATAAGCTGATGGTAAGAATAAGCATTTCTAGTTAGCCACTTTCGTGTTTGATTAGATGTCACAAGAACACCATTTTTTATTTAAGTACCAAGACCATGCTCATTGCTGTAAGTAACACTAAAACAGGTAATCCTTGCCTGAGAGAGCTTAAAATGTTATCAGAAAGAATGAACAGCCGGAGTTTTCCTGAAAAGTTGATAACAACAACGATAATAACAGCAATAATAATAGTAATAATAATAATAATGCTGACTCATTTGCAGGGATGGATTCTTTAGAGGGGATCTGCGTAAGAAAGGATAGTTTGGGAGACAGGAAACATTTTCTTCAATCAGAATTGACTTGAAGAAGGGAATGTAAATAGGAGAGAAAGAGTAAAAGCACACTCCTCTTTTTGGCTTCGATATACAGCAATAGGAGTAATATAGTAAGAGGCCACTGCAGGATAACAACAGGAATTTTATGTACAGCAAGAATTATGTATGTTGAAGATTTAAAGCTGTGTTCTACTAAAGATAACAAAGTTCCCAATATAATTGGAATTTCAGTACCAACATAGGCGGTCTTTAGAACACAGTAAATCTGTGTATTTAAAATAAAAAATGGATACAAATCTCTTACATATAATGATTAATAATGGAATTTACAGGACTATGCTGTCTGATTCTATATTGGGTCTGTGAGTTTTGTTGTTTGATTGCTTTTTGCTATTCTGAAGTTACTGGGAATATTTATGACTGGAGAGATGTAATAATAGTTGTATTCAAATCTCTAGTTAATGTAATTAGAAAAGGAAATGATAGATAGGAAAAACAATGATATGTGCTTCTGCAATGAGTTATGATTAATTTTCTTATGCAAAGAAGATGGCTAAACTTTCTAGTATTATTTTCAGTCTTTCTTTCAGATGGTGTGGTACAGAATGTTTCAAAGCAAAATATCTCTACAGGGAAAAGCCATTCCCCGTTCTAAAATACTCTGAACGTGTCGGCATAATGAAAGGTTCCCTGAGGATAAATGAATCTGTATGCACCAACAGCCAGGGATGGGCTACTGCGAATCTTTTCAACCTTTACTCTCCTTCTGGAATAACTTCTGTCTACTCATATGCTGCTGATCAATAATCTGACATAATAAAACACACTGTTTAAGAACTCCCAACTTATTGTTTTGGAAAGTATTATAAAGCGGGAGATTGGATAGGGACATTTAGCATTTTTATTTCTTGGGCTTTGCTAAGATCCAGACCAGACTGCTACTGAACAACATGACTGCCATCTGTTGTAGCATTTGCTAAGTAAATAGGTATCCTCAGCACAGTTGCGTATACCACCTGACGGGCATGTTACAAAACCTTCCCTTCTATTTTTATGGAGTGGCCTGAATAAGGCAGATTATGGATATTTAGCTTTTCCTTCAACTTTGTCAGTCCACAGTAGCAACACTATGCAAAAGTGCAGAGGAATGTAAAACTCTAACATTTGCTGTGAAAATCTACCTTTCACAGCCTTTGGTTGACCTTAAGTGCCCCTAGGATTATTGGCAGGAGATCAAGATGGGTATGGATCAATTGCTGAAGCTCTTGTCAAAAATTAAACTGCCAACAAGTTGTTAGATGGCGCAGCTAGTCGCTGTTGGTAGCTGAACCCAAGGCAGACGGTCTTTAATGAACAACTAAATGAAGAAAGGGAATGTCAGTAATGAACTGTTTAGATCAACAGGCACCACTGACAGACAGCTGCAACTGGAATGTTGAAACTGCTGTGAATGAAAAGGGAATGGGAATGCCTGGGAATGGACACCAGGAGGGATGGCAGGATGGAAATAAAAATGGCATTCATTGGTAGCACTTAGATTCATCAATAGGTCATCAATACTCAACTACATGTAACTTGTCAGGACAGCCTGCACCCAAACTAAAACAAAGACTCAAGCCATTAAGGGATGATGGCAGGAGATAAAGAGTAGGTTTTAGCCTAGGGCAACCATATAAGGAGACAAAAGAGAAGTGAGTAAATCCTGAAGACATGCATAGGTGGGTCAGACGGAAGAGACTGAAGATCCTAATTGCTGTCTCCTCCTTAAGGGTACAACAAGCCCATCATCAAGGAGGTTGTCAACCTAAGAAGAAGGTATATGTGTATGATAAAGACTCTACAGTCACCCACCCTTGTACCTGATCATCTCAGGGAGTCCTGGAGATGCACATGGATACACGTCTTTCTACCTGAATGCTGGGCATAAGACTAGATGTTTTTGAGCGTGTGGATATGACTGCCTGTTTGAAATTAGTTTATTTTAAAATAAGACAATCTTCCCCTCCTATGAGATCCTGCACTGAGCTTTACTATATTGTTTCAACAATTTTTCCTACATCAGACTGTACACTGAATGCAAGAACAAATAAGGCCTCGGTCCTCAGTGAGAATCTAGCAGATGAACATATGTAAAATTAATGGAGAGATTGAGAATAAAGCAAAGTGGAACAATAACTTAGGAATTGGATANAACCCTATGATTCTATGATTATGTAAGTAGAGCAGCGATTTTTACATTCCAAGTAGATATTTTATGCAAATATAATTATATATTTTTCTCAGGATTTTCACTAAGTTTTTAAAAGATGTTTTGCTGTTTGTTTCAATTTTTCAGTGGACAGAGGACTCCAGTCTACAAATCTAATCATATTTCAAAATATATTTGCATATACTTATCACTGTGATTGTCACAAGAGTTACAGTTCAGTCTAATCACCTGGACAATGCCTACTAGGAAGCAGCACAGCAGTACATCAGCTACATCATTACCTTTGCTGCAAAAATACTTTAGCAGAATTAAGTTATTTGTAATACTTCATGACTGTAGCATGCTTAAGCAGCAATAAACATTTCATTTTTGTAGCCTTCCAAGATGTTTCATAAACTTTAATGGGGTACTTTGAGCAAGCTATAAAAAAACCCCACAATAATCTAACAAACATATCTCCTACAAAATGAGTTGCAGAATTCACTTACAGTGAGTAATATCTGGTGGGCCATAAGGATCGGTCATGTAAATGGTGGTGGGCTTTCCAACTTTCAGATATACTACATCAGATGTGTTCTTCAGTATCGCTACTGCCTCTTCATGGGTAACTTCTTCTAAACTGTAATTATTTACCTTAAAGGAGAAATCAGACAGGTGAATTGGGATGCAGAAATAGACGCAAAAATTGACACAGTCTTGTAGTTATCACAATGTTAGGAAAAAATGCTGTAGACAAAGACTCGTGAAGGTTTCAGAAGCAGTATCGCAGCAAGGTAGAGAATAGAGTTTTCTTAGCACATGCAATTCAAAGACTGGTGTAGCAGTATTAATAATAGCACAGAATCATAAAGGATTGAGATGGCACTTGGTCTTGTCAGTAGAAAAGTCCTTTGTGATTTTCTGCTACCAGTATTGTCATTAACATAAAACTATACTTAATAATAATTTAATAACTTAACCCCACACCATTTACAGAAGCTGCCTATGTTATTTGATCTATCACGATGAACTGTCCAAGTTCACCTCTCTGCATGCATGGCTGGGACCTCAGAAATACTTAACACTCTGAAATCTTTCCATACCTGGTATGGCATTGACCATCAAAATAATAAGAGGTACAGGGGGGGTATAGAGAATAAGGGGAAATAAAAAAGGGCAGTTCTGGATGGGGTAAAAGGGATTTTCAGTGTGAAAGTTCATCAGTTTTCTGAAAGAACAGGAAAGAGACATTGAAAAAGTAAGAGAATGTAGCACTAGCTCTGTGCTTTATTAGAAAAGAAAAATACTTAACCAGAGCAAGAATAAGAGGTTAGGACTCCAGGTCAAATAGGGAAGGAAACAGTGGCAATAAACATTGTGCATTTATGCTTTATTTCCAGAAAAATAAAAAAAAAATTAAAAGTGTCAGAAGTGCTTTATTGAAGAGGCGTATAAAATTTATTCACATATAAATCCACTATATCCACATAATGTCAATAATAGGCTGTGAATAGTGACAGAATAGTGAACGGTCCTTGTCCAAAAAGCATACATCCTGAACAGAGAAATTATAGGATAGAGTATAGAAGTAAAGAAAGATGTAGATACAGGTTTCAGACATGTGGTGTAAGACAACAGAAATCGCAGAACCATAGAGTATCTTGAGTTGGCAGGGACCCGTAAGGATCATTGAGTCCAACTCCTGGCTCCTTGCAGCACTACCTAAAACTAAAACATAAGAGTAAGAGCATCATCCAGATACTCCTTGAACTCTGATAGGCTGGGTGCTGTGACTGCTTCCCTGGGGAGCCTGTTCCAGTGACCTACATCTCACGGTGAATGTTGTATACGTAATATTTTGTTGTGATTTAAAGTGCCATCCTCCAAATTCTATCGCTGTTGCCAGGATTCCTTGTAAAGCTTATGCAAGATGGGATCAAAAGAAGCTCCTCTTTGGCAGAGAAGAACCTAATGAGGTTCAACAAAAGCAAGTGCAAGGTCCTGCACCTGGGCAGGAAGAATTCTATCACCAGTATAGGTTAGGGGTGGACCTGCTGGGAAGTAGCTCCGAGAAGAAGGATCTGGGGGTCCTGGTAGACAGTCCATGAGCCAGCAATGTGCCCTTGTGGCCAAGAAGGCCAATGGCATCCTGGGGTGCATCAAGAAGAGTGTGGCCAGCAGGTGGAGGGAGGTCATCCTCCCCCTCTGCTCTGCCTTGGTGAGGCCCCACCTGGAGTGCTGTGTCCAGTTCTGGGCTCCCCAGCTCAAGAGGGACAGGGAACTGCTGGAGCGAGTCCAGCAAAGGGCAACTAAGGTGACTGAGGGATTGAAGCATCTCCCTTATGAGGAAAGGCTGAGGGGAGACCTTATTAATGTTTACAAGTATCTAAAGGGTGGGTTGAAGGAGGATGGAGCCAGGCTCTTCTCAGAGGTCCCCAGTGACAGGACAAGGGGCAATGGGCACAAGTTACAACATGGGATGTTCTGTTCAAATACATCGAAAAACTTCTTTACGGTGAGGGTGGCAGATCACTGGAACAGGCTGCCCAGGGAGGGTGTGGAGTCCCCTTCTCTGGAGGCTTTCAAGACCCGCCTGGATGCATCCCCGAGTGATGTGATCCGGGCAGTCTTGCTTTAGCAAGGGAGTTGGATGAGATGATCTCTAGGGGCCCCTTCCAACTCTGAAGATTCCGTGACTCCTCAACTACAGTATAACACAGTGCAGCTACAAATCACAGAAAAAAATACGTACTTTCTAGGGAATTTAGTATCGGTACATTATCAGAGACTTGACTGTGGCAATAAGCTACTGAAAAGGGTTTGGTAACTGGAACGAAATCCAGGTATTAAGAATCACGAAAGGACTCTTCATACCCAGATGATTTCATCAACACCCAGAGAGAGAATGATTGTTGGGCAGTATTGTTAAATGTAAGAATTCTCTTTAAACTTCATTCCTTGTCTAATTCTCAGACTTGGTTTTAAGGTTAATTGAAAGATGCAATGACAGGCATGTTATGATGATTTGACATGAAGAGCAATGATACAACCTAACACTCAGAAGAGAGTTGTTGACACTATGCTGTATTTTGACAGGTCTTCTATTTAAATAAAAAACTAGATCACTATCTTCTATATGCTCCTATTATTTTCTACGTTATGAACATCAGTAACACACAAATGTCTTTTAAATTACTAGGCTGATAGCAGGAAGTGACTGAAATTAACCCTTTCTTGTTTATGTATTTCAAAACTGTCAAATACTAAAGATTCACACTTTTGGAATGTGACAGCAGCTATCGTTTACTTTTTCTCCTTCCCATGCTGTCTTTTCATTGTATCTGTCTTGTTGTGTTTCACCCTAGCTGCAAACTTTTTGAAGTAAAGAAAATCTCACATAATAACCCCCCAGTATACTGCTGCTGCTGTAAATATATATTCTTAGTCCAAAAAAAAAAAAAAAGACACAAAATGAAATATAATAGCACTGTCTGGATTTTGACTTTGGGTCTTTTCAGAAGGGTATGAAAACAATTAAGACACAGATTGACATGTTTGAATTTTTTTCCAAAGCTTTTTTTCTGGAAATATAGCTGATAAAACTCATGATTAGGACAGTTGCACTTCCATCAAAACGCACTTGGATGTCACAGTTGTGCAGTTGGAGGATAAACAGACATTTTAGAAACAGAAAATATAGTGTGATACGTATAAAACTTGTATTTGTTATGACAGGTCCTACTTCTTATCTCTCTGAAAATAACTTTACAGGACAGGTATTTTACCAGCGCTGTGGGCAAGTTGTACAACTCTTGATGTTAAGCATTAAAGAGCAACTGATTCTAAACTAAGAATTAATATCTGAGCAGTTATTCTTTATGTTTATCTTTATACACTTTAAGATCCTAGAGATCATTTCAAGGTTTATG
Organism: Rhinoptilus africanus; assembly: GCA_013400135.1. Lineage (NCBI taxonomy): Eukaryota > Metazoa > Chordata > Aves > Charadriiformes > Glareolidae > Rhinoptilus > Rhinoptilus africanus. The sequence continues at coordinate 205,473 of VXBO01006464.1, read as the reverse complement.
TACAGTGATTTTTTTTCTCCTCATTTCTAGTATATATAAGCTTAAGCGTTCCGAATATTGTGGAAAACTGAAATATGTAGAGCTGGAACTTGGTAGAACTTGAAAGAAAGTAATGCATGAGTAAATCAAGATGCAAAGGAGAACTTCAGAAAAAAGATGCTGAAGGAAATTTGAGGAGAGGAAAGGACCCTTTGAAGTAAACAAAGTTCTGCTATTTAAGTATTCCAGCAACGTATAACAAAATTGCTTTTCAAACTCATCCCAAATATGTAGAAAACTAGGTTTCTTGTCTCTAGAGAGAACACTCCTAGAAAGGAAGTTTGCTACTAATTAATTTTGTCCTGGACTACTCAGTTCTCAGTAAACAAAGAAACAGACGGACTTAATGTACATCAGGAGCAAGTAAATAAATGAATAAATAAAAAAAGATGTTGATTGATTCATTAAGACAAAAATTCTCATTGGCGCCATAAGGTTCTTTTAAATGGGGCTCTCTGAGAAGGAGATAACACCACCTTCCTTAGTCATCACCAACATCAATTTAGAATTACAGTATACAAAATATACTCTGCATTTCCCAGTTTCTTTCAGAAGGTAGTGCTTGCTTTGGACCTACAATTCCTGCTATTACTAATATGTGCATGTATAAATATCTTTTCTACTTTTTGATCATAAAACAATGATTACAAATAAAGACATCTACATGTATTCTAACATACAAAAATGAAAGCCTGAATACATTGAAGAATTATATTGTTCGTCTCACCAAATATTATTGCAAGATGATTGTAATATGTAATTTTTCTCATAAAGAAATCCCTGGATATCATTCTTCAAAATATGATACCAGAGAAGGCGATAATTAGGAAATATGATGTTGTAGGGGTTTTTTTTGTAACATTTATAGAGAGAGCAGAATCTTTCAGAATCTCTAAGTGAGACTATTTCTTGAGCTTCTTCTTGTTTCCATAAAAGATGCCAATTTTAACAGAATTTCAAATACTAAATCTGGCTTTTTTCAGTGGTTGTGGCACAGTCAATGCACAATACCAAAGCTTCATTTGCTGCTGTCGAGATGACCCTAGTGGAGCATGTGACTTGAAAAAAAAAGAGTTGAGCTAGAGGTGAAGAGTGAGAGATGCACGGAAAAAAAAAAATCAAAGCGTATACGGCATAAAACCCTCTGAGATGCTGAAACTTTTGTGCAGAAGGGCTGACATCAGAGCTGAGTGGTAGAACAGGTTCTGCATGCAAATTTTCTGTCTGTAAGAAGCCAACTTAAGTAGCAATGAATTAAGGGGGAAAAGTCCCTAAAGCAAATGTTAAAATAGAAATTTATCTGAGTAGTCAGTTTAGTTACAAGAGTTAGACGTTTGAGCCACAAAATGCTGTGACAGAAGCCAAAGCAGAGGATGAAAAAAGGAAAACCGATATCGAGCAAGTGGGGCTCTTCTAATGGGAAAAGTTCCACATTCAGAAATGCAAACAGCACCTGGAGTGAAAAAGAAAAAAAAAAAAAATAGCTGTTTCTTTAAATAGAAAGTAGGTTATACAAAGACATACCGATATTACAGGAAAAGAATAAGAGGAAGAAATAATATAACAATAGAGAAGGAAATTAAAGAATTAAAGATACAAGTCCAATCAAAGAAGCTATTTGAATGATGGGGGAAATGAGTAAGAAATGTTACCAAAGAGATATAAAAAGACTGGGGTGTTTGGTTTTTTTTTTTTCCTAAATAGCACAATCAAGGCAATGAAGTGTAAATTTAGGCAAGAATTATTTTATTTGGAAGATTTCCGAAATTCTTATTGGAAAGCAAAGGCACTGACTAGTAGCTAGACTGAAAAGCTTAGAATCCCCAAAATGACTGTACAAGTGCTCTAAAGAATATCTTCATTCACAACAGCATAAACTGTTAAGAGAATAAGATCTCTGGAGGAATAAGTCTGTCTTATTTAATTTATTTTTTTTAAAGGGAATTCATTCATTTCCTCTACTGATTTAGATTAAGAGAGATTTGATTCACTCAGTGAATGAGAAAAAGAGGTGATCTTTACCTTGCCAAAGGTAATGTTTCGTTTTGTGTAATACTCTGCTTTTCATTCAGAAAGTGGATGTTCCTGAGTCAACGTTTGACAGCAAAAATGTGTGACCTGCCAGCTGTAAATCTAGAATGCTGATGGCCTTTTTAAAAACTCACCATGATTTAAAAGGCTGTGAAAAGTGAAAGGTTTTTCAGGTCTGAAGACCAACCATTTGTCCTAAGGGTGTAAATCTGTTTGGATTGGCTAGCTACTTATAATCTCATGGACTCCTGAGTTAGTTGTACAAGTGCTAGACTCTGAATAGAAAGGAACTGGCTATCTTCAGATGACACAGTCTGTTAATCCTTCTGAAATTAGTTTGCTTAGTTTATTAAATTATGGGCTAAGTGTCCTAAAGAAGACCTACTCTTCACAGAGAAATGCAAGAGTTGGTGCTTCACAGACAAATAAAAGTTTGAGCTCCAGCCTTCAGGCTGTGTAACACATACACAGTCCAAGTGGCACTGTACTATATTGGACCATCATTTTTCAATCCTAATTTGTGATGACTTTGGTAAAAAAAAACCCCATGTTTTTAAGACTATTGAAGTGGCATGAAGATGAAGGAACAACCAGATGAGAGTATCATTAGAAGGAATAAATTGGGAAGCTTATTGCTAGGGTACTAACCGAAGACTGTTCTTAGCGAATCTATGTTTGAATGCCAGATAAAGCATTGCAAGATCAGAGTCAGTGACAGCGTACATGTGGCTCTGAGCTCAGTGCTGCATCTGAAGGCATGCAGCCACCAGACCCTCTGAGTTAGTTCAGCACTAGTTCAGTCTTCACCTCCGAGTACTGTGTTTTTTATAGTGTGTTTCCCTTGTACAATATCCAGTACAACCTTCAGATCAGGTACTGTCTCTTCACACTGTTTTCTTCCTTTACATCTAGCTGGGTAATTCCTGTGTTCCTCCAACTGGCATAGCAGCACAGCTCTGGCTCTGTGGGTGCACCTACCTGAGTGATGAGTGTGGGGACCAGGAACGAGTCACAGCAAGATGGAGTTCAGATGATATGATATCACAGAATCATAGAATAATAGAATTATTTGAGTTGGAAGGGACCTTAAAGATCATCTTGTTCCAACTCCCCTGACAGGGACAGCAACACCTCCCGCTAGACCAGGCTGCTCAAAGCCCCATCCAGCCTGGCCTTGGACACCTCCAGGGATGGGGCATTCACAGCTTCTCTGAGCAACCTGTTCCAGTGTCTCACCACCCTCACAGTGAAGAATTTCTTCCTAATATCCAATCTAAATCTACCCTCTTGCAGTTTAAAAGCGTTATGCCTCATCCTATTGCTACACTCCCTTATAAAGAGTCCTTCCCCACCTGTAGGCCCCCTTCAGGTACTGGAAGGCTGCTATAAGGTCTCCCCAGAGCCTACTCTTCTCCAGGCTGAACAGTACCAACTCTCTCAACCTGTCCTCGTAGGAGAGGTGCCCCAGCCCTCTGATCATCTTCGTGGCCTCCTCTGGAGCCATGCAAACAGGTCCATGTTCTTCCTGTGCAGAGGACTCCAGAGCTGGATGCAGTACTTCAGGTGGGGTCTCACCAGAGCAGAGTAGAGGGGCAGAATCACCTCTCTTGCCCTGTTGGCCATGGTTCTTTTGGTGCAGACCATGATGTGGTTGGATTTCTGGGCTGCAAGTGCACATTGCCAGCACACGTTGAGCTTCTTGTCCACCAGCACCCTCAAATCCTTCTCCTCAGGGCTGCTTTCAATCCATTCTCTGTCCAACCTGTATTTGTGTTTGGGATTGCTGTGACGCAGATGCAGGACCTTGCCCTTCGCCTGGGGACCTTGCACATCCTTGCTATACGTGTTTTAAGGGTGTTAGTTTGCATTACATCTAGTCTGCTGACTAGAATGCCTGTTCACAGCTGCAATGCAATGCCAATTAGGAATGCTCCTGGACCACATTTCCTGTTAGTTCCACTAAAAAAATAATACAATTTGTTTTCTAAGAGACCATCCCACAAGACAGCAAAATCACTTTAAAAAAGCACTTCTGATCAGAACCAAATGCTACCCTAGAGATATCTCAAATGGTATGCTTTGATTTCTTTAACATGAACATGATCCTGCATCCATATACAATCTGAAATGAACAGATATTGCTAGGGGATCCTATAAGGAACATATCAACAATTGTGCAATCACAACCCCATTGCAGCTGTATGAAACCATCAAACAATAACCTGCTCTTTTCAGCACAGAATTGGGTAGGAACCAAGCCTAAATTTCTGAAAAGGAAAGTGCTTCCTGTTTCTTCCTTCAGTTTTCAGCAAGAAAACAGAATCTAACTAAATCTCTTGGTATGTAATATCACCTTTCCTACAAGCATAAATAATCCCACAGAAGTCTGATCTCTGACTACATGGTAAAAAAGCAACAGGCTAATAGATGTGGCCCAAACATGCAAGGGTATTTTGCAGTAGGAGACTAAGTTTTGAAAAGGTAATGCATCAAAGAGATAAATATTAGCTTAGATTTTCTTTTAAAGCCTAATGTTTTTAAAGTTTACCCTGAAGAATACTTTGTTTCTAACTATTAGTTGTTTTGTACTAGTAACACCACACAGAATTATACTGATTTCTCATTTACCCATTCTGTTGATAAACTCTTCCAAAGTGAGCTGATGGTATCAGATAAAAAGAAAATAGTTATTATCTGAGAGGCCATCACTTCTTAAATCATTTTTTAGCTCTTCCTCATCATCAATATCCATGAACTGGATGAGGTGAGGAGTGCAGTCTCCTCACATTTACAGATGACACTTCACTATGTGGTGAGTCCATATAGTCGAGGGCAGGGCTGCCACCCTGGACAGGCTGGAAGAAGGGCCTGACAACAACTTTATGATGTTTAAGAGGGAGAAAAAATAAGTCCTGCCTCTGGCACAGACCAATCCCCTTCATCAGCAGTCTGTGGCACAGGCAGCCTGGCAGCAGCAGCTCTGTGGAAAAATTCTTGGGACTCCTGTTGGATAGCAAGCTGGGCCTGAGCCAGTTGTGTGTCCTGGCAGCAAAGAGGTCAACAGCATCCTGGGCTGTATGAGCAAGAGCAGAAACAGGAGATCCGGGGAAGAATTATTCCACAACAGTTGACACTCATAAGAATGCAGCTAGATAACATGTTCAGTTTTGGTTCCCCACTGTAGGAAAGAACAAAGTTGAGCAAGTTCAGAAGAGAGCTACCAGGATGGTTGGAGTTGGAGCACTTGGCCACTGAGGAGAAGCTGGGAGAGGCTGGCTTGTTTAGACTGGAGAAGAGATGCCTCTGGGGACAATTAACACCCACCACCCAGGTGCTTACAGGGAGGTCATCAAAACAGAGCTAAGCTTTTCAGAGTGGTAACAGGATGAGCTACAACAGGCATGTGTTAAAACAAGAGAGGGTCAAACAGGTTATAAGGAAAAGCATTTTCCTCATGAGGACAGTCGAGCAGTAGAACAGGTTTCCAGAGAGACTGTGCAAGCTCCATCATTGGAGATTTTGGAAATTCAATTGGACAAATTCCTGAGCAACCTGGTCTGACCCTACAGCTGACTCGGAATTATCATGTTAGCCTATGATGATCCCTCTGTATGGGATTTCCTCTTGTTCCCTTCCAGCACAAAAAGAAGCAACCTAGCTGAGACACACCACCAGCAGTAGGTGGCATTAGTGTAGACATTACCACCAAAATACGGAAAGGGAGTATTTTCCTCCTAGCTTTAAGTCTTCAGAGCAGACCTCTGTTCAGTTCCTTTCACATATACCTAGAAAAAACACTGAATTCATTTTTCAGCTTGAGAACCCTTATGCTTCCTCCAGTATTTTTCCTAATGGGCACCTCAGGATTATCCTACAAGGGAGCATTTTCCTGTGGAAGTGTTCAGGACAATAAGCTTAAGTGAAGGCTCAGTGCCACAGAAACATAACAGCACAGACATGCCCTCATATAGATTTCACAATAATCACAATGCTCAGTATTTACATTATACATCTTCTGAATGCTTAACACACTATTATCAGTCTGCATTTAATAACGGTAGGGTCACTAAACTGCAAAATGCTCAGATAGTACCTAATTGTACTACATTTCAATATTAGTTTTGATTTTGCAGCATCACTTTTATTACATCTTAAATTTTAATGCATTTGATTTGCATGTTCTTTGGGATCTGAAAGCATTTCACGCAAACTTATTTGAACACAAATACAAAAAAAGCCCCCCAGCAGCGGCTGCAAACTCAGGAAGGTTGACAACTTGTGGTAAGTTTTATAGAGAAATGATGGAAAAACAAAGATCAAGAAAGAATGTACTACTGAGAAAAAAAAAAGTGTTCTAATATACAATCAATAGGGAATCAGTGAAGCAGAAGTAGGATTGTGTAGATGACAAGGGTAATATTGTGTTGATACACTGACGAAAGAAAGTAATGAATTCTTTCACTCACTTTTCACGAAGGAACATGAAGTAAATGCCATGAACTCAAGGATACTTCACAAAGCAGAAGAGGAAAAACATTGAAGGTACAAAAGTCAGAAAGAAATCAGGGTGTCTTAGTGGAGAGAACCAGAAAACATGGCTGTAATCTGTACAAATTTTAGAAGTAGATTTTGATCTTGTTACTTCATCACCACTTTAAAGATTAAGATACATAAAGAGCCAGTTGACAAAGATTTTCTTATGCAACAGCGAAAATTTTGGTCTGGATGTACATGACTAGTGGAGAACAATGTAATGGTTGAATTTTTTTTCCCATTTTACATGCAAAGATAAAAGGACATGCCATTAAGTAAAGAACTGGTCCAGACAGAAAGGAAAGCAGTATAAAGATGTGACATCAAACACACTGAGAATGACTTCTGCTCATTTTCAGAGGTCAGATTCAGGAGTATAAACTTGTCACAATGAAGAAACATCTATATTTGACTGCAGTGAATCACAGGTTCAAGACTGTAAAGAGACGCTTAATAGACAAATCTGATACAAATCCAGAAAGAATGAATTTATACATAGCGATGTATAAAATAATTCTTTTTCTATTCAAATTCATATAGATTAAATTACACTGGAGATGGTGAATGCAGGATTTTTGTATGTGGCTTTTTTGGTATATATGATTTTTACCTCAAGTGATTTGAAAGAAATTAATATTAAGGTAGCAAAAATTTACAGATGACACAAAAACTGTGAGGAATTCTCATGAAAAAAACCCTACAGCTGAACACAAGTAGATTTGCTACAGGGTGCACAATAAAATAAATTGCAGCTCTGGCAAGTACAAATATATATTTCTATAGAAAAATTAGTCAAAATTTCATTATACAATAGTAACTTGACTTTTACTGTGCTGAGAACCTGCAAAGAAGAAATGCCAAAGAAATTGTCTGATTAAATTTGCTTTGATTTTGAGAAGACCATTTGACCCTTAAGCTGTTTTCTCTATCAGTTTGGGTTAATTAAAAAAAACCCCAAACAGTTACCAACCCAGCAACCAAGTGCCTTTACTGTTTGGTTTAACACCCTGTATAAAATGAATGGCCATCTTCATATCTGACGGGAACACGGTGTCCCTAGCCAAATAAAGAAAACTTCAATTACGCACAGTTTTGCAGGCAGCAAAAAAAGGTCATGGCAATGTTTTGCTGCTTAGATATCACATCACAAAACAGAGCTACTGCAGTACATTTTTTTTTTCATGGCATTCATTCAAAAATATTTCTCTACCTGCTGAAATCTATGCAAATGCATTGACATGGATACAACTTGACATAGATTAACTTCTGCTGATTCACCAGAGTCAGGATTTCTCCCTTAACAAAGAATTAAACAAACTCTGTGAGTGGGAAAGAATGATCTACAGGGAATAATGTGCTAGCACTGCAGATATCATTAAGAATTTCCTGACGTGAGATCCATCTGAAGAATAAGTACACTTCCTCAAGGGAAAAAATGGAAAACATATTTTTTGGAACATCTGTATAGAACCTATACATAAAACATTCCTACATTTACTGAAATGTATGTAATAGTCCCCTGACAGTGATTACACATGAGAGTTTAGTGTCATGTTTTCACATATTTCAATTTTCTTAAAATAATTGGTAGAATCAGTACTGCTGTAATTAACAGTTTGCCTAAAACCTTCCTTTAAAGTGTTGAGGTGCATTTTGACTTGTCACCAATATGCATAATATTCTCTAATCAGTTTAAGGATTGTCAAAGTAATATAAACCATCGCCTTCTTTTCATAAAATGATGGTTTTCTAGTGTAATGCTTTTTTAACTGCTATCTCAGAAATATATATAAACAATGGGAAAAATGAAGATGGCAGAAATATAATTATTATTGAAGTTGTAATGTAAAATGTATGGTGAGTGAAAGTTTCTGTACGAAACAATTTTCAGATAAGTACAATGTGATTTAAATTTTTCATACTTACCATAAGAAGCCTATCTCCAACCTGCAACCTCCCATCTTTTTGTGCAGCTCCTCCATCGATAATCTTGGTGACATAGATGCTGTTGTCCCCAGGGATGTGTTGGTTTCCCACCCCTCCTGCAATACTGAAACCCAGACCTAGAGAAGACATGGAAAACAAAACACTAGCAATACAATATATAACATTAAAGAGGAGTGCAAGAGTAGTGTTATTTAACCTACTGTACAATTAACAGTATTTTTGTATTTTTTACATAAATAAAAATAAGAGATATTTGTGGGGTCAATACTCTTTCACTTTTCATGGAAGGTCAGAGACAGAAATAAATTAAGGAAATTCTTTTTCATGTACTATTACAGGAAGGTAGACATAAAAAGAATCGAATCAGTAATGATTCTCTACCCATGGCTTGTTCTCACCAGAGGCCAGTGCAGTCTATGTCAAGAAGTTACGGCACAACTTGCTACGACTAATAATTAAACTCTGAAGCTTGGAGTTTATTTTGTTAAATATTGCTATAAAAGACATCATAGTCTATCAGAACAAAATTAAAGGTATTCTGATTGTCCACACAATTTAAAAAACACTTGGAGAGGTATAGTGAAGATTTTTCAAGTTTCTGTAGTACCACAGAGACAGGTCTGTGAAAATGAAGGATAAACAGCGCAGATATCTGGATTTAATCATGCTTCGCATATTTTTCTAGGACATAAATATCTTTGGCTATGGATACATAAAATAGGAAAGCAATAGTCCTTTGTATGTACATAAATTCTGTTCAGCGATTTATGAAATTCCTAGATAAACACCCAGAGAGCCAAACTGTGGAACAATGTCAACAATACATGCTGATATGATTCAGGAAAAGGAAGGCAAAATAAATAGATTATTGGGGGAAGAAAAAAAAGACATTTTTACCCTTTTCATACTTTTCCTATCCTCTCACACATTGCATAAACAGACAAATCATTGCTTTCATTAATAATAACATTTTTATCTCTCAGAGAAATGACAGAAACTACTGTGCTTTATTTCCATAAAAATCTACTTCACACAGATAATTTTTTTAGATGATATAGCTAATAGGAACTTCCAGCTGAACAAATAAACTGTTACTAGACAATAACCTGATTAGATTATTGCTTCAACTAGACATTGCTCTTTTAGCTGCACAGAAAAAACGGTTATATCTATTTAGAGAATAATCACTAGTTTTATCCATGAAATCTATGCTGTTCAGTCGTTCTTAAAACAAACATGCTAGTAATAGCTTCAGCGTGAGCAATAAAACGCACAGTAAAAAATGAGTTGACTGGAATTTGGTATTTTATCGCAAACTCACCAGCCTGACTATTAGTGCACTAAAACTTAAAGGGAGGGCATATTTAATACACACAGGCTTTTTTAGCAGCTGTATGATTACAGAGAGATTTTTCAAGTGAATTAAATCTTTTTGATTTTTTTTCTCACATTATTTCCTTTTGATCATTATTTAGCTTTAACAAATATGTGAGGTCGAATACCATAATGGACTACTTAACGGATAGTGCCAAAACAGTAAATTACAAAAAAGTAACCTCTGAATTTAGATCTCAATTTGAAATATGACTTAATTAATTAAAATTACTATTAACAATACACATGAAGTTAATTCAGAAGGATGGGATAATTAAAATAAAGATTTATTTAATTTTCAGCTAAAGATGGTGTTCACTTTTACTATTTATGCATTACTGCCAGAACAACTACAAGGATTATGATTTCTTCAGTATTCAAGAATTTATTCATTACCCTGAGACTACTAACAAAGCAGTAAAAAGATATTCTAAGAAAATACCAAAAGTGGAAATTTACCTTAAAACATTAGCTGTGGACAAGGAGCAATGACTGAATAATGTTCCCTGGTGACATAATTGTCATCCTTTTGACCCCAAAGACATCTGCATACACTTCTACCAGCAAAGTGAAGACCTGAGAGCATTCCAGAATGATGATGAGAGCAAATGAGTGGGCTAGACTTCAGCTGGAGAGGCTTTCTTCGGCTTCATTGCTCACCTAGGGCATGACCTTGGGAAGATTAGGTCCCCTTCTCTCCCCTTTATTAACACTTGTAAAGGGCAAGGTCATTTCTGGCCCTACAGCTGTTCTGCATTCTGTGCAAAGGGGTTCCTAATGCAGCCTGGTCCTGCTGCAATATAGCTAAATAGTAGTAAAGATCATCTCTGGCAGTTTCTGCAGTGCTGGTGTTTGCTGGTGTTGTTACATCACCACTGGTGTATGAAACTGCAAAATCAGAGGACTAAACCAGGCTACCCCCACCACGAAAGTGAAGTTTAAAATGATAAAAGGAGTACATTTTCCTACTTCTTTAATCTACACAAAATGAAGCTGCATTACAATGCATGGTTCTGCGTTGTGTTTGTAAGCAGGGTCTGCCTCTGGGATCCATAAATAAAATAGTGAGTATAAAAAGGTATAAAAGAGCAGAACAAGAGAGCGGGCAACACTGTGGAGAGAAAAGAGGGGGTAGATGGGAGAGACAACTGATGAGAGAGTTTCCATGGCTTTCGTATTGATAATAATTTAGTTCCATTGCCTAATTGTACTTGCCTGCTATAAAAGATTTCTTCTTGGGAAGAATAGGGAATGGAACAATGGGCCACATAATTTTACTTAAATGACTTTTCCTAATTGCTAGAGCACTAGCAAAGTATACTACAATAACACTTTTTGGTAGTATCCATGGCCACGTGACATCAGACAACTATGCCAATCGTTTATGCTACCTTTATAATCAATGAAAATTCATTAAGGGCTTTTAAAGCCTGATTCATCTCATCTCAAAGAGACATCTGAAAGAGATGAGATGAATCACACTCTTGGTTTCTGAAAGGCTGGGGGCTGGATGTGGGAAGAGGTGGGTAGGAAGATCAGTGCTATAAAAGTTCACAACCTGAGTTAGAGTCTCACCTCCATTTAGACTGAAGCTTTCTGTTTTGATTTAAGACTTCAGAAATGCTTGTGCATCCATGGCGTGGGTCTCTCTAGCTACATCAGGTTAGTCTCATACCAAATTCTTACTCTATTTTAAAAACAGAGAATCATTCAAACATTTGGTAACACAGAGAGCAAGATAAGTCTTCTAAACTTGATCTTTCACCATGTTCCATTGAGTTAAAAAAAGCAAAATAAAATATCATATGTAACTGCAGAACCCCTCTTTTTTTCGACTCCCATGGTTAGGAGGGCTTTGCCATCAGAACACAGAAGATCAGGAGTCACTTTGAGGAATGCCTTCCATCTCACCTCCTATTTTGCTCATGTGCAATCTGTTTCTCAGCAACGCCTCAGCTTGGACTGAGATCTCAATTTCCTCATAACAGGAATTAGATGGAGGGTAGATTTAGAATGGATACAAGGAAGAAATTTTTTATGATGAGGGTGGTGAGACACTGGCCCAGGCTTCCCAGAGAAGCTGTGGATGCCCAATTTTTGCACAGGGCTTTGAGCAACCTGATCCAGTGAAAGTGTCCCTGCCCATGGGAGGCTTGGAACTAGATGATCTTTAAAGGTCCTTTCCAACCCAACCCATTCTGTGATTCTGTGGTTCTATGAAGAAGAGAAGACTACTCCAAGATGAAAAAGGAAGGAAAGAGAACCGGATTTAATACTGGTGAACATCCAAGTCACACTCAGCTTCATTCAAAATCACTAAGGAGAACAGGCACGTGTAAGATTGGCTCAATGGTAAACTAGGGAACATTAATAAAACTCTCTTTCCTTCCATTTCCACTGCATAGGTGTTTGGAAATTCATCTGCCTTTGGGATGCACAATGCAGGAGCTGGTCCTGTGGGTAATAATGTGTAACAGTGGAATGAGACAGGAGTCATTACTATTATCACAAAGAGAAAAGGGGCAGAGGAAAGAGCTATTCCACTAAAACTGGAAACTGCAGAAAAAGTGCTGATATTAACAATGGTCAACGATATTTTTTCATCTTGTTTCCCTGGAATATCGGCAAACAAAACATGAAAATATTTCAAAGGGTAATGAAGCCACAAAAATAAAAGGTTGCAGGGAAAATAATTCAGAAGCCTCCCAAGTATCAATCATAGAAAGAGTTAAACATCATCTATTTACATCTATTTTATATTATTTGCTGTGCCAGATACGTGTCTTAAATGCTTCACTGTATTAGTAAAAACATATGTTTTAACTACTTTTCTGGTAAAAAGTAGGCATGGAGGCTCTCCCTATGATTAGTCCAGCAACAGGTGCCTCTGTGATAACAATAAAATCACTGTTTAAGACACAGGGGTTGAATCACACTGTGGGCATACTATTTCCAGTAAACAAAGAGGGAGCCTGAAAGATCAACTGCAACAAGATCATGACAGCTTTCTAATAAGAAGCAAAGTTGAATTAAACTCTCACTCATAACCCATGTGGGATGTTGCATTTTGCTACTATCTTACACAGAGAACTAGGTTTATTTTAAGCCAGCAAATAAAATGAGGATTCTAGAGGGTAATTCCAACATGGGTTTCACCATCCTAGCTGGGAGCCTTCCAAATAATGAGGAAGACAAAGAAAGTAGCACTTAAATCATAACCTTAGAATGTAATCAAGAAGTGTGTGATTTGCAGGTAGTTAACACCAAAACAGTGTGCTCTGGAGACATAAAATGCACAAATTGCTGGATTCCTGGCTTTACTACACTATGCCTTTTCACTGACAAAGTCACCTGTTGAACATAGAGTAACTTGCTGAGTCCACAAAATGCATAGAACTCCTAATAGAAATATTAGGCTAGAAACGAAATAAGAATCGAAATGTGCACGTAAGCACTGGAAGAAAGAACAGAGGTTAGAGGAATTATGTGTATTGACAATACAGAACATTTCTAGCAATAAAACAGAAAATGAGTAATTTCTTTCAAGTCTGGATTCTGTTAGAACAACAGCACAGATATTGTCAGCAGAAGACTCTGTACCCTAACAGCGGGATATTGGCAGCAAGGTTACAGCATGTGACATATGCCATTCTCTTGCCTATAAGCCCAACAGGAAAGCAGATCATAACAAAGAAGACGTGTATTTACTGAATGAAGAAAACCAGGCAATGAGCAGCTGCCTTGTCTAACGCTTAGAGACTGAAGAAAGAAATATTCAAAGTAAAGGACCACCCCACAACAACAGGAGACTCCTAGAGGGTATGAAACACCTGTCCAAAAAATTAGTCCATGGTTGCCAAACAGGAAAATGCCAAGAGATGTGGTAAGGGTTTGATGTCCCATGTCCTTTGTGTCCCACGAGTGAGCCAGACCACCTTGGCACATGTATCCTGGGGCTTGTGAGGATGTGAGTGAAATGAAGAGTGAATAAAATAAGTGTGTAGCTTATTTGGTGATGTCATGAATAAAAATCACCTTCCTCTCTCATATGATCTCTCACTGTGTTTTGTCACAATCATTTTCTACAAGTGGGAAACAAACTGATTTGCTCCAGAACACTGTATGAACTCAGATTTTATGAAACTTTTTCTGGCAGGAAAGAAGATAATACAACCTGAAAGCATCCATGAAACAACTTGCCTGACTGAGGACCTTCCCTGGCAATGTGAGCCTGGCTGTGCTCTGGGACACGCCACATCGACCATGCTCCTGTGAGCAACTGGACAAGGCACTGAGGAACCCAAACTGAGGCAGCTCATGCGTTTCCACAGACCAGCCACTTCTACAACGCTCAATTACAAAAAATCTAGCTCAGTGTTTTTTTATTATTGAAGTTACTGAAGCTTACAGAGCCAATACTTTTTCCTCTGAAAGGGAGAACAGTATCATACTGATGAACCTACCAATGAAATTGTCAGACCTGGAGCCATGAAGTGCAATCCAGGCTTCTAATTAATGAAATTTCATTTGGAGGGAGGAAAGGAACACGGGTAATATAAAATGCTTTGACTGATATCATTTGATTGACTTGTTTTGACAGGTACCACAGTTATATCTAGTGCTATATGAATAAACAAGTTGAAACAAGGTTAATTATAAACAGAGGAGCAGCAGGGTATATCTCCCCCTGCCCCTTTGCTCAAGCCTCTAGCTGCCAATTTTAGTTCTCCTGGAGGAGAGATACAGCACTTATTTAAAAGTAGCGCCCCATTACTGTGGAAGTTTAATATGCTCATTATAGCTGTGACTTACGATTACTGTTCATTATTGACAGCAGCGTCCTTTGTTATTTGTTACACACAAAAATGAAATACATTACAAACCAAAAATTAAAATATGTTTCATAATAATTATACAATGCTACAAGGAGAAACTCATCTTCCTTTACAGAGCTTTCTCTTTCTGTCTTTATTTTTCATTCCACTGTAGTGGTTTAACCTCAGCTGGCAACTAGAACCATGCAGCTATTTGCTCACTTCTCCCCACACCTGGTGGGATGGGGAGAAGAATTGGAACAATAAGGAAAACTCATGGGTTGAAATACAGACAGTATACTAAGTAAAGCAAAAGCTGCAGATACAAGCAAAGCAAAACAAGGAATTCATTCACGGTTTCCCATCGTCAGGCAGGTGTTCGGCCATCTCCAAGAAAGCAGGAATCCATTGTGTGTAGTGGTTACTTGGTAAGACAAACATCATAACTCTGAACCTCCCCCTCTTCCTTCTTCTTCCCCCACTTTTATATACTGAACATGGCATCCTGTGTATGGAATATTCCTTTGGTCAGTTGGGGCCAGCTGTCCTGGCTTTGTCTCCTCCCAGCTCCTTGTGCACTCCCAGCCTACTCGCTGGCAGGGAGGAATGAGGAGTAGAAAAGTAAAAAAAAAAACAAACAACCCTTTGAATGGTTAGCAACAACTGAAAACACCAGTGCGTTATTCTCATCCCAAATCCACAACACAGCGCCATACCAGCTTCCAGGAAGAAAGACAACTCCAACCTAGAAAAAACCACGACATCCATGAATAAAATCCCAAGAAACTATTACTCCCAAACATAGGAAATATCACTTTATCCACTTCCTTCATATTGTAGAGGTAGATTCAAATATCAATTTATCAGAGTGAGTTCTTATAACGATTCCTATTCCTGACTGATGTGACAGCTTATGCCAGAAGGACTTACATGAATAAAATTTGAATACATTTTGTTCTGTGGAGGAAAAAGTCAATCTAAAGTACCGTATGATTCATAAAAAAATAACTAATATTCATGACAGACTTAAAAGATGCCTACTTTCATTGCTACCATTAATTCCCATTTCAAATCATGCTCCCAGATCACTTCAGAGGGCTCTTTTTGTAACCAATAGATAATTTTGGAAGTTCAAAGAGAGCGTACCACCCTTGAGGAACAAGACTGAAAAACTGGTAACGATGGATGAGGAGAAGGCTGAGGTTCTCAACGGCTTTTTTCCCTCAGTATTTACTGGCAACTGCTTTTCCCACACCTCTCAAGCGGTGAACTGGGGGAGCAAGACGGGGACTGAGTGAGCAAAGTCCCTCCCACTGTAAGAGAAGATCAGGTTTGTGACCACCTGAGGAACCTGAAGTCTACAGAAATCTATGGGACCTGACGAGATGCACCCCAGGGTCCTGAGGGAATTGGCTGATGTAGTTGCCAAGACACTCTCCATGATATTTGAAAAGTCCTGGCAGGCAGGTGAAGTTCCTGGTGACTGGCACCCATTTTTTAAAAGGGTAGAAAGGAGGACCCTGGCAACTACCCACCTGTCAGCTTCACCTCTGTGCCTGGGGAGATCACGGAACAGGTCCTCCTAGAAGCTATGTTAAAGGACATGGAGGACAGGGAGGTGATTCAAGACAGCCATCATGGCTTCACCAAAGGCAAGTCCTGCCTGACAAACCTAGTGGCCTTCTATGATGTAGTGACTCTATTAGTGGACAAGGGAAGAGCTGCGGATGTCATGTCCCGGGACTTCTGTAAGGCCTTTGACACAGTCCCCTGCAGCATCCTTCTCTCTAAATTAGAAATATATGGATATGATGGGTGGACTATTCAATGGATAAGGAACTCCTTGGATGGTCACATCCAGAGGGTAGTGCTCTGGATGGAGCACTATGTCCAGATGGAGAACGATGATGAATGGTATCCCTTAGAGGTCTATACTGGGGACAGTACTGTTCAATACCTTCACCAATGATTTACACAGTGGGATTGAGTGCACCCTCAGTAACTTCATGGATGACAAAAAGCTGAGTGCTGCAGTTGACACACCTGAGGGACAGGATGCCACCCAGAGGGACCTGGACAAGCTCAAGATCTGGGTATGTGAATACTATGAAGTTCAGTAAGGCCAAGTGCAGGATCCTGCACCTGCATAAATACTGGCTGGGGAATGAAGGGATTGAAAGCAGCCCTGAGAAGGACTTGGGTGTACTGGTGTACAAAAAACTGGACATGAGTAGTGTGCACTCATAGCCCAGAAGTCCTGGGCTGCATCAAAAGCAAGGTGGACAGCAGGTCAAGGGAGGGGATTCTGCCCCTTTGCTCTTCTCTGGTGATACCCCATGTGGAGTACTGTGTCCAGCTCTGGAGCCCTCAGCACAGGAAAGACCTGTTGGAACAGGTCTAGAGGAGGGCTACAAAAATGATCAGAGGGCTGGAGCACCTCTCCTGTGAGGACAGGCGAGGAGAGTTGGTGAAACAAATGTAATCTTAAAATTTGTCTACCATGCTGCTACGTATGGCTTCATGTACCAATTCCAACATAGCTATGTGCTGCGATGTCCCAGAAAGCTCTCTGCCTGACATAGCTTTCTCTGAGCTTGCTCTTCTACTGAAGATTGGGGAATGTGATGCCTTACGTCTTTTTGTTGGACACAGGGGCTCATCAACATCATCTGAGACCCACAAAAGTGAGAAACATTGAGGAGTCAAGGATATGGAAAAAAATCTTCTGGATGTTTCATGGATTTTTTGGCGGAGTTACTCTGCCCTATCCTCAGAAACAAATTTACACAACTGCAACTCTTTTTGAACTGCTTTTTCATTCTTCTGGGCATCAAAATCAAACATTGCAGTTGAATCTATTGTGTTGCAACAAGAAAGAAATTTGTCTCAGGACACAAGGTTACACTCCTTGGCTTAAAAAAAGTTGTTTACATTTACAGCCAGAGAGGAGACGATGGGAAAGTGAGATTATGATGCAAATGTTAGTACACTGGCAAGGCAGAGAGTGCACGTTTAAAACCAATTGTGCTGTAGGTACAGTAGATAAAGTGTTGTTTTTACGTTATCATAACAGCAAAGCTAATCATTCTGTAATCTTTAATAAAGCTTTGAAAATGCGTCCTGTTAAATTACATTGCTATTTGTAGAAATTTGTAAAAAAATCTAACAGGCAAATGAAAACAATCCTTTTCCATTCAGTTTTGCAGTTAAATGTTTTTCCCATTACGTATTTTTTGCCTGCATATATTTATCCCTAAAGATACATTCCCTTCAGATGTAGTTGAAAAGAAAGGAAATGGTAAGTTAGGAAAATAACACTTAGAGCTTCATTAGCAGTTGTGGTTATTCTGTATTTTTACATTTATTCAAATTAATTAGGAATAAATTTCCCAGAAAGCACACACAATGAGCAGTGGCCTAATTGCACAACAGGAATTCTCAAGAACACTTCAAAATTTGTCTTGAAAAGAGAAGGCAGTATTCCCAATTATTCACAATAAGCTGATTTTTAAGCATTAATGAGGATTCAAGTTCACTGAAAATCATATTAAATCACACTGTCACAATTTTACTGGAATAAATGCAAAAAACAGAAAATTATTTCATTTTTGTTGTATAACGCCATTCCAAGAAGTATAGCAAGCAGTTCAGCTCTTCTAGGAAAAGCCACATGATACACCAAATCTAAACATTTCATGTTAAAACCAGTCAAATTATGTTTTTAAAAAAGTGAAGATTAGTGATGTAGAGCAGATAAGTCTAAGTTCTGCCACTGCCTCTAATTTGTTTTTTTGAAATGCCTTTTCTCTCATTTCCATGCCAGGATTGCATATGCCCACACTGAAGCTGTGTATGTACGTTGACTTCCTGTTCGCTCAGGAAGTTTTTGCACATTTTTGCTGCACCCACAAGGACAAATAGTCCTCATATGCAGAGTCACTACAAATCAGAATTTTTGATGAGGGTAGACATCATTTGGCTGGCTGCCTGTGTGACGGGATCATTTACATCTTGCAGGGAATAATGTTAAACACAGCATGAGTGACTGTATGGCTGAATGTGATATGAATGGACTGTTAAAGACTACCCTTTTTTTTTCATTCTATTTTTTTCTGCATTAGCAGCATTTTTCTTAGCAGGAGATTTTTGGGTTTGGTTTTTTTTTTTTTTTTATTTCATCCTCACCCCTGCCTTTTCATTCACTTGGGCAAAAATCAACCGGACTACGCATGAATACAGATGAAGACGACATCCCTGGAAGTGTTCAAGGTGAGGTTGGACGGCGCCCTATGCAGCTTAATCTAGTGAAAGATGTTCCTGCCCTTTGCAGGGGGGTTGCACTAGATGATCTTTAAAGGTCTCTTCCAACCCAAACCGTTACACGATTCTATGATTTTAAGTACCCAGTTATCCTAATTAGCAGCAAAAAGCCAGGTGGGGGGGTTGCAGGGTGCATTTTTAAGATTGCCATATGCTGATCTAAAGTCTCACTACTGACATAAGACATAACTCTGCTCTTCTCCATGCCTTTGGCCACAATTTATCACTGCCTGCCTTGTATTAGCCATGAAGATTTTCTAGCCAAATAGATTGGCAAGCTTGAAATGACATGAAAACCAAAGCAGATAGTCTGAATCATGGACCAGGTGCATATTTGCCAGCATTTACAGAGATGGCAACACTAAGAGCCGGCAGCTGAGGATGGGGTCGGATCCATGCATCCCCTTTGATGGCAGCACAGTTTTGTACAGGGCACTTTATTATAGATTTTTGACTTCTATGGAGATCAGTGCAATGTTATCACTGCTGCTCAGCAAACTCCACTTGGGGGACGTGTCAAGATGGAAAGATGCAGGGACACGAGCAAGTAGCTGAAGCAACTAGGACAGAAATGGCTTAGGACAGAAATGGCTTTTTAGGCTGGCAATGCACCTGAAAAAAATGCAGTAAAAATATGCCTTTAGAGCGTGAGCCTTACTGGGAGGAAAGGGAATGACAAAACTGTTCTCCTAAGCTCAAGAGAGAGAAAGAAAAGTTAGCAATCAAAGGTTTGTAGTGCTTCTGAGAGCTAAGACAAATTTGATATTGCTATAGCAGAAGGAAATAGTGTAATAATGATGCCCATTCAATATTTCTTGAATTTTTGCTCTGGCAGTACTAGGAACCTTTCTTGGTTAGAGAATGAAATATCAACCCTTTAACTTACCCTTTCAAGCCAAGCACTGGGCTTGAGAAAGTTGGCTTTAACCCCCTTTGGCAGCCTTGTGAGAATGTTTTATTCAGAGAGTAGTTATGCACAGGGGTTGAAAGCAGAGGGAAACCACACTATCTCTACTGTCTTTTTTTTTTTTTCCCCCGAAGTTTTTAAGGCAATTTGCCTCATTACTGTAAATATGCTCTTGTAGCTGTATTTATTATAAGTGCATCCCCAATTAAAAATACCATTTTCCCTTAATATGTAAGCGATAATCACCTCCCCAAGGTCTTGGTTTTGAGCAAGTATCTGGAAATGTGATCAACCTGGCAGAGCTTGATCTCACTGGTGTAAATCCAAGAGGAGTCCCCTTTCCCTGGCTGTCTTCTCTCTTCACCAGCCAATTCAGACAAAATCTTGAAGGTTTTGTTCCTTTTCACCTACTGCTCATGCTTTTAAATTTCACTTGACCTTATATGATTCCTGGTGCATCTCACATAAATTCACATACCTAACTTTTGGACAAAGAAACAAAAATAAAATGCCAAGGTTCCCCTGCAGTGCGGAGAGACAAGCAGGCAATTACAGAAACCTGGAATGACTGCACTGGGAAGAGCGAAAGCATCTGTTATTCTTTTTACATTTTATATTAACTTAGGTTCAAATGCTGAAACATGTTTCACTTCCATGCACAAAGTAGACCAGTTGTTTCAGGCATAGGAAACAAATTTATGCTGACAGTTGATCATAGTTTGTCTGTCATTAATAAATAGTACCTACATAATTTTCTGCAAAAATTACTATAATTAGTGACAGCAGCACAAGTTATTTCCCTCCCATAATAATGTAAATTAAAAGCATGTGATTCTGTCGATGTGCACACCAAGACCTGTTTTAAAGTAGTTATTACTTTTTGATGAGTTGTTAATTTTTTTTAAGTCACGGTACTATGTAAAGCTGTGCTTTTCCTGCCATTTTTTTGGATCAAGATTTGAACCTACAGACTTGACACAGGAGATAACTATTCTAATTCAGGAACAAGTGCTATTTACTTTGTCTAACATTAGGTGATACATCCTTAACTGAGTACAACTGGGTCACTGCTTTCTAAGTTGGATAGCTCTTGTAGACAAATATTTAATAATTTATCACCAATAAAATGGAGACAGAAGGAGCAGCCTCTCAGTTTGGGATCTGCTTAACAACCATAAATGTCAGGGAGAGACTCATCAGTTTCTTTTGTTCATCCCCCATTTGATGAGGGAAATTTAGCATTTAGCTTATCACTGTTGCAAAGCTGAACAGAAATACTTTCTCAAAAAGCTTTCCGCCAATTACATTGAAGCTTGAAAATACATAATGAATTCAAAGTTCATCTTGTAGTCTCTTGTCTATTTGTAATCAACCCATAAATAAGCTGTCACCCATTCTGTTACTTCCTTCTTTAAAAACATGGGTAGAAATCAAATTTATGAGCAATTTTGTATTTTTACGTAAGGCAATTTCGAGGGCCCTGATGTTAAAAGTTTGCAAGTGTATAAATGATGCAGAGAAAGAAAAGAGATGGTGCTTACTGAACTGTAGTAATATGATGAAGATGCCCTGAAAATGGATTCATGAGTCATTGCACTTTGCTTTGACTCTTTTTGTCTCCCTGAAACTGTATTTTGGTCCCTTAGTTCAGTTTACTGATGATGCTTTCTTGCAATACTCTAAGAAACAAAGCGAAACAAAAATGTTTTACTTGCCAGTGAGAAGCACCCTATACACTTACAGAGTAAAATGAGTACAATCAGACATTTGTGACTTCTCTGAAATGATGCTAAATACTTGTGAGGGAATTGTACTCCACTATACATAACTAGAAAGATAATGTGAACCCATAATTGGAGTCCGCATTCAGAAGTACAGAATTTTCAGACTGGTCATAAAGCATGAAAGGTTTTCTAAGAGCTTGTGCTTGAGAATGTTGAGATTCAGACCATAACACTTATATGTGATTGTTTCAGTCTGGGTTACACTAAAGATTATCTCTGAGTAAGGAATTCCTTGATATTTTTCATCAGGGCTCTCCATGGGATATAGTATAAAACAAAACCCTGCTATTAGTCCCTTGAGGGGTTGTATCTAG
This sequence comes from Rhinoptilus africanus, assembly GCA_013400135.1. Taxonomy (NCBI): domain Eukaryota; kingdom Metazoa; phylum Chordata; class Aves; order Charadriiformes; family Glareolidae; genus Rhinoptilus; species Rhinoptilus africanus. Next base: position 183,410 of record VXBO01006464.1, on the reverse strand, counting down.
GAGGGGGGTGGGTACTAACATGGCCTTTACATCAGCTATTTATTCAATCCCTGAACTTCCCTGCAATGCCAGAGGTAGGGTGTAGGTCTCAGTCTCTGGTCATGAGGTACGCTGCATACCTAAGGAAAACTGAAACCCTGCAGGAAATAATAAGTGTACTAATGTGTTGATTTATTCCCAGACCACTTCTGGGTCATCCCTTGGAAATTTTAGTCAGCTGTTTGAATGAAAAGACTCATGCCAGTGAGACCCATAAATGTGGAACCCAAAGCCTGAAAGACTGATTTTAGGTGTAAAGAAATCCAGCTCTGCCTAGAGCCAGAAAAAAGTAGTTTATATGAAGTCAGGACTTAACAGTAAAAGTCTTAGAGTGGCCCAAAGCAAAGGAGCCTTGACCAGCCTCCAAATACTGACACCTGCTCTGACAACAGCCTTTGGTGAAGAACCAGCATCCCATCTGACCAAATTGTTCCTAAAAAGCACGAAAGTGGCTTGAGCAATATGAAAATTGGAAAGCCAGAGAAATCCTAGTTGGATGTAAATAAACAAATGAAGGCTGAGACTGAAGCTTATCTGTTCTTGTATTCATTAATATTTTCACATTTGGAGAAGTTTATTTTCTAAAAATGTTTTATCCTCTCTAGATACAACTAAAACAAAAAAGGGAAAACAAAAATACTAGATTACTGTTGAGAACAAGCAAAGGAAATATTGTGGGTTTTGTCTGGAAGACACCCTCTTTATTTCTTCAGATGCAGGATTTAAATAGCCCTGTGCCTACTGTTTGTCTTCTGCAGTGAAATGAGAAAATTTTGTTATGATCACTGAATCTTAGGCCTGGAAGAAACTCAATCGATCATTTACTCTGTCTTCTGGACCTGAGGCAGAACCAACTATAGTGGCATCATGGCTAAAAAAAATGGCTGTCTGGCACACCTGGATATTTCCCATGCTACAGACCCGGTGACCTGCCTGGTAATCTATCACATCACAAACCTCACTTGTCCTAAATCCGGTCCAAATCATGTTTATTTTAATTTGCCTGTTAAATTTTTTCCACACCCTCCGTAGGGCACGCACAGGTCAAACACACTCTTCAAAGATGTGCGGCAAGGCAAGAAGATTGCTATCAGGCACTAATGAACCCCCTCTAAGTCTTTGGTATTTCAGATAAATGACTTCAGATCACTCATTCTTTCCTTGTAGGACAGGCTTCCTAAATCTCTGATCATTTTTACTGCTTTTCCCTGGAGTCCCTCCAACTGGCCTATACCCTTCTTGAAGGGGAAAGCTCAAAGCTCTACCTGTGAAGGATGAAAAGATTGCTCACATGCCTTATAAACCATACCTCAATTTATAAATCCCAATGTAGGATTTGAATGTTTCATCACAGCATGATGTTTAAAAGTCAAGATACTACAGCTAACAAAGTTCTAGATACTCTTCTATGGGATTCTTTATCCTGTAGTTTTCTGTTAAGCACTATTTAGTAGATTATTTGATTATTTCTGCTGATAGCACCTTGAAGTATTCCCTGATGAATTGCACCTTCAGTATTTTTCAGAGCACTTTCAGTGTTAAACCTTCCCAGCACATGGTGTCATCTGAGAAAAAGGTGAAAAAGAGTTACAAAAAGAGGAGTGTGGCATCCTCTGGTAATCATTAGTCTTCAAAATTTTTCTAGGTGCTTACAAAGAGCTTTCCTGCTTGTTCCAGTATTTTTCTGAAAGCAAACTGACAGCCTTCAGAGGCCTTTGCTCCTCTTGTTCACTTCAGTGGAGGTAAGTTTTCTGTTTACCTTTTCCAGGTTTTCATGTTACCTTCTCCATACAGGTGTTGGTGACAACCAACCATTGTCAGCTGGGATCAAGACCCTCAGCACCTCAAAGTGTAAAAATATCTAATTTATTAAGTGCTACCAGGCCTTCTTCAGGTATTCTTCAGGCCTCCTTCAGGCCTCCTTCTTCATTTGAGACTGAAGTCTTGTCCCTCTATTGCTGGTTTTAATCATGATAGCAACCTTATCACAAATGACCTTTCTGTGAAAACTGGTGCCAGCAAAAACATAGTCACATCTTATATCTTGCGTCCAAAGCACCTATCATCTCAACAGCTCTCTATAACTACAAAGTATGTCTCTAAACTCCAATTATTTTCACTGCATTACAGAGGAGGTGTGATTTGCTACAACAGAATTAAAAGTAGAATTTAAAAATAACTATCAGATATTTTGGCTATAGAATTTGATAATAATTCGAATTTAGAAATGGTACACATCCGACCTACAGACTGTGGGTAGGATTTACCTCTGGCCAACCATTTACACTGAGTTAATTTTTCAGTTACAGTATATAAAATGTAAATGTCCTTTCACTAAACAATTTTACCAAATTATTTGCTGTAATTTTATGTTTCCTTATTTCAGCTCTCTCTGTTCGTTAGAGTGGCTAGTATGTCTTTTTGCTAATTTCATAAGACATTCTGCACATTGTTTTGCACAAGAATCAAAACAAACAAAAAAAAAAGAGCACAGTTTAGGGAAAAAAAATTCTATTATGTGCTTATTTGCAAATATCAATTTCCAAAATAAAAACATCAAACGTGCCTTGAGGATATTGTTCTTTTAGCTTATCCAACATACCTTTTATCATATCCTAAAGACTTTTTGTGTCATTATATCCTTTTTTACTTTTTGTTCAGCTGTATGATCTTGTTTTGCAACTGTTTCTTCCTATCAAAGATAATGATTACACAAAATTCTTTCGAAAGAATCCAAGAGAAGGCTACTTTTTTGTTTGTATAAATCACTACTCAAAATTCAGAAGCCAACATCCTGGGTAACGAAAACAGGACTCTGCGCTCTTGGAATACTTTGGATATAATAGCTAGTGTTTCTGGTTTCACAAGACATTTCCTCCACAGATATAATTTCCTTTTTTAAGCTTTCAGATTTGCATTTGTCTCAGAAATGGGACACTAAAGACATAAGCATTAAGCTGTCTCTCTGCCTTTTTTATAAAAAGTCAGCCAAAATGTACCCTGGAAGACGTTGCAGGTATTTTTTTCATCTACCAAACACACCAAATGCTTCATGTTGAGAATAACATATCCCCTTGCCATTGTCCCAAGAGGCAGAATTTCTGAATGAAAAGATCTGAAATGAGTCTCTGCAAGCAAAGAAAAAGAAATGATACTCTCTCACAAATGGCATGGCTTTACTGTTCACTTGAAAGAAGAAGAGTTGGAAAGCAGCTGAATGTGTCAGGGAGCACAATTCTTTGGCACAGCAAGACTACACTTTGCTTCTGCAAGAAGCTTGATCTCACCGCACCTACAAGATGGGAACCTCTGCTACATGTCGAAATCAGCTGCCCTTTGTACATGTCACCGATGTGACACATGCAGTTCCAGAAGGTTTGTACACTGGAGTCCCAGAGCCTGGACTTCTTGGTCTCATAACTTAAGATGGCACAATTGGAAAGTATGGTCATCTGCACAGACCACTTGTTTCATGGCAAATGGCAAAGGATCTTTTTTTATCTAAACTCCAAAAGAAAGGCTGCCATTTATAGGCATATCAATATAATATTTAAAGAAAAAAACAACAACAAAAAAACCCTAACTGATGAAGAAAAAGCAGTTTTTCAACTGTTGGACAAATTCTCTAAAATAACAAATGTTAAGTTAAGGCTAAAATACTATAGGGAAATTTAATTTTGCCAAGTGTTGAGATCTGATTACCACCTTTTAGCTAAGAAACCTAAAAAAACCCAAGTTGCGTTCTCTTTTTTTGTTTTCATTAAGACTGACTGCAATTGTAGCCAAACTTCGAAATACTAAAAGCAAAATGAGGATGACAGACCCGCAGAAAGGATTGGAATATAGTATCAGAAATAGTCAGATGAATGACTATTTGCAATTAATCACTTTGGTATCTGGCTTCTGACTAAGCCAGCTATTCCTTGCAGATGTTCAGAGACGCTTGAATATAACTTCTTCCTTTTTTTTCAACTAGTGGAAACAAAAGAATAATATTGATAATCTAAAATATTTTTTAAAATATGCTGCAGACTGATATTTTATTTACCATATCATTTGAATCTTTAAAGCTTCACCCAGCTTTGCCACTTCACCACGATCAGAATCTCTAATGCCTTTCTCTGAAGACTTAAAATACTGACTGTCTGCCTGTGCTTAAGATTTCAGAAAAAAAAAGAGACAAGAACATAAGAAAAATGAATAGCTACAGGTCTCCAAGCTATAAAAATTTAATTAAATAGAATTTATTCTTTTAAAGGTGCTTTTCGTGGCACTACAATATTTTGCTGATGCATATTGTCTTCCAGACAGCAGATTTCTTAAGAAAGATCTGGACATCTAAAAAACTATCAAGACAACAGAACTTGCTACATAGATAATTAACCAAACAATAAAGGATGAAATCTCTGCTCTGTAATTTCACCTGGTTAATTTGCACATTTGGCTTTATGAAGCTCTGCAAAGAAGCAAATATAAGGATTTTCAGACTTAGTTACAAGTGACAGATGTTGTGTCAGTGAACGTATACCACATAGGACACTAAGCCTTAATATATCTTCTCTTGCATCAGGATGTCGCATCAGGCTCACAGCAACTGCTGTCATATAATTGTTTATTTATTACAGTGGCGAAAGATCAAGCATGGTCATTCTCTAAAACTAACTTGCGGAATTCAAACCAAAGAACATACAGGTTGTGGAAAAAGGCAAAGAAAACTGCCGCACCCTAGACAATTCTCACTCCTCCACTAAGAAAACAGAAAAAAGACACTGACCTCCTGCCTACAGAAGGACTTCTTTCCACATCCAGCCCAGTAGATTGGCAAATGACGCCATTCTCCTTCCTCATCTTTTGATTTATTGTGTGTCCAGAAATAGTGATGAGCCACTTCACACTCTGCTACACTGTCTGCTGCATCTCCTCCCTTTCTTATGTTGGCCTGCTGAAAACAGCAATGGCAAACATAATGAAAGGGAACTTCTCTAACTACCCTTTTAACTCTTACACAGTACTCCAGACTGGGGAAGGAAATGATGAAACTATTCCCTGACCCAGAAATTTGGAATCTAAAGGAAAAAAGGAGTACAAAGGCATGCTATAATTACAAAATTACGAGACCTACTGTAATTACATTCCATTTTGTCAGGAGAAAAACTCAGAACTAGAAAAGAAGTTGGCCAAGATTTTGTGTAACACTTGTCACAGAGAAAAAAAAAAAAAAAACAAAATAAAAAAGCACTTAGTGGTGAAGACAAGTCCTTGGGATTGCTAAAAATGACACGGAGAAAAGGGCAGCACTGTCAAATAGCATCCCAAAGCACAGACACCACAGCTTTCCATACAAGCTCAAACCAAAAGATGTTGCAAGTAATTTTTCAGCAGTGCCCCAGAGATCTGTATGTAGCTGGGAAATCCATTTAGTAAGCCATTTCCTTTGAAGCATTTCCACAAGGACGGGGTAAACCAAACACAGAATTTTAAAAATTGCCTGCTTTATTCTCACCCAGAAGTAAGCCATATGAGCCAAGCCTGAAGTTGTATCTCTTACTTACCCAACAACTGAGCACAGAAATTAAAAGCCCTTTCTCTCTCTATGGGTTAAGGAAGTGGACAAAGAAAAGAAAATGCAACATCTTCCTCCCCTCAAATTTCCAGTGTGAGGTTACAGAGTTAAACCTGACAACGTGACAAAACCAGTATCAAGGGGAATCTAATAAGTCACGCTAAAGACTCTTGATTCTCAGCAAAGGCCACAGAAGTAACTTTGACCACAGCAAAAAGACTGACATCTTATGACAGAGAATGATAAAAAAACCAAGGTCACACTGGTACAACATCCCACTTGCTATCTCTAGTCAGAGCTGATGAAACTATCTAGGCAACTGGAAAATAATAATACAAATTTTCTACCTAATTCAGAAAGGACAAGAACAGAAGATTCTGTCAATTGAAATGTCAATGGTCTACTTAGCTCCAAGGATGGCTGAATTTGGTCTGACGTGACAACAATTTCATACCACCATCTTCTGCCCTTTAACTGCAACTGTAACAAACAAGGTGACAGATTTACGTTCTTTCTCCGCTGAAGACAAAAAGAAGGTAGACAAAGCTTATTTTTTGAGAAACAAAATGTCAAGCTTTTTGGTATCCTAGCCTACCTGCACATCTTTCTTTCCCTGTGCTGCTGCTGTTGCTCGATTGCAACCACAGCTCATTAAAATGAATCGCATTCTGCTGAAGCTGCCTCATCAGTAAGTATTGCTGAAGCAATTTAGTAATGATCTTAATGCGCAGTGCTGGATTTTTATAGTCATCTCAATTGGCTATTAAAATACAGCACTGCACTTTGAAATTGCTACTGCACCACTTCATAGTTAGAGTGATGGAGTTGCAGAAAGTACTGTTCATTTCATCAGAAACCTCACTCTGTGAATGATTTCTGGAAACAGAGACTTTAAATCTACTATGAGATTTGGTGCTCATTTTGCATATTAACACAGTATTCTTAGAACTGCTTGGAGAGTTCTTAAGAACTGAGCGGTTTCAAGGGAAAAACAAAACAAACAAAATACATGTATATAAAATTGCTGCGCAGTCTTCCAAGTAATTTTGCTGATACCCTTACTGCTAATGGAAAATGACACTGAAATGCAGAAGAGGGAAGTCAGAATTATCATGAAAACAAAAGACTTCAAAGAAGCGATATCCTGCAGCTCACAGGATAGCTCCAGTGTTAGGTGATACAACCAACAAGATGGAGGGCTTTGAATTCCACTTGAAACTATGCTTGTTGATTTGAAAATTAATCACTTCATCGATTGACTGCTTACATCCAAAGATGGCTGAATTTGGTCTGATGTGACAACAATCTCACACAACGATCTTCTGCCATTTAACTGAAATTGTAACAAAACCCATGACAGATTAGAAATGTTCAAGACCAGGCTGGATGGGACTCTGAGCAGCCTGGTCTAGTGGGAGGTGTCCCTGCCCAGGGCAGGGGGTTGGAACTGGGTGATCTTTAGGGTCCCTTCCAACCCAAACCATTCTGCAATTCTGTGTGATTGTGTGACTTTCTTTCTTCACTGAAGAAAAAAAGATGGTAGCTAAAACCTGAAATGCTAGAACTGAAGTGCCACTCTAATAATAATAACTACTATTACACTATCTTACAATTAATAAGCACTACTTTTCCTCAGGAATGGAAGGAACCACTCTACAGAATGAATGGTTTTGAAGAAATATTTCATATGTGGTAATCTATACAAATGAGGTGGCAAGTCTGTAGTGACCAAAGGCAGATTATACATTTTTTATTTGTTCCATAAAGCAGAATACGATAATAGCAGCTGTACGCAGATATCATCACTTAAATTAAAGAAAGTGATCCTCAATCTGTGAAATATGAAGGTGCAGCTATAACCTCCCACTTTTTCTCCATCAGGCATAGGCAACACTAATATGTCAAAATATTTTTGACAGCAAAGGCTTTTATAGCACTATCACAGAGCTTTCTAATTTTATGTGTTTCAAGAGAATACAATTTTCATGCAATAAACTACACAGATACTCACATATTCTTACATTAGACAATCCTAGCCTGCAGGGAAGTCATGCCTTTTAGTGATGTTAACTTACAAATGATGGTTTTGAATCACTATCTTAAAATTGGAAAATTATGTATTAGTGCTTGACAGAGCACTTTCTGCTAATTGGATGAAATGTGAGTCCCTTCAAGCAAAGACATTTCACAAAAAACGGTATTTTAGTTTAAGTTGCGGTGGTTTTCTATTTATACCTGTATAAGTGACAGTATGTTACAGTAATATGAAGTGAAGCACTTACATTAGAGTTGAGAACTTAAATAGTTTGTTAAATCTAGGTTTGGGAAAGTTTGCCTACTTCCTTATTTTTCTTCAGGTCTCTTTTTTAAGTTGCCTCATTTTGCTTTGTTTTACATCAGGGTTCACAGAAACCTTACAGTACAGAAGGAGGAGAACACTGAAAACCAGAAGTAAATTCACAGCTGATGAGATCATAAGACTGAAGTTATTAAAAGACCATAAGAAAAGGTTTAAGGTTCTGTTCAAACTGGGAAAAAACAATTTTGTTCAAAACACTTTGGTAGTATAAAAAAATTTCTTAGCACGGAATAAAAAATGTTTTGAAAGTTTCAAGAGATCATAAATTAACAAATTATCTGCCTAACTTGCCATAAAACCCCCTCTCCCCAATTGCTAAAGTTTGCCATGCTGTATTCAGTGTCCATTAAATTAGAGAAAATACACCAATATAGTAGCAGAAGTGATAGCTATATTAATAAAAAAATATGTATTGTCATCACATCAGTCTGAAGCAAGCATTCACAATTCTCAAACAGCTACGTCTGAAAGCTCTCAGTGCTCTCTGAAATTGGGAAAGCAATAATCTGGGTTCTTTTTTTTACAAAAGCTTCCTCTTTCATTTTAAGTGTTGTAGCTATTACCTGAGGCAAACAGGTAACCTTTGGCTTTGCTTTAGTGGATAAAAATGACAATATTTTTCCTTTCCTTACAGGGAGCAGCACTTGTAAAAATTAAAAAAAAACCCAAACCTACATTCTATTGTTCTGACATTTTAAAATACACATAATTCTACTGTAGTTTTTTGGCTATTTCAGTTGTCACTGCAAGCTGGGATGCTCTCTATTGAACAGAACACAATATTTTTCCAATAAAGCCATCAAACCAAACTAAAATATGTCATCTTCTATGAAACAGAAGTATGAACTTCTATGAAACTATAGACAGCAACAGACTAGAGAATATTTCAGTAATAATTCAAGATAAATCTACAATGAAATCATACCTTATATTGTTGGTGAAAATCTCTGCATCTTCTCAAGAAGCTTCCATAACTGAGTTAAAAAATATGCTACTTAAACCATACCGATTCTTTTTTTAGTGTAGTAAAAAAGCTTCATCACTACACAATGACTTTATTCAATGTCATCAAGAATAAAACAAATAGTTGTGTGAAAAGGAAATCTACCACGTGCTGCATAGTTGCTTCAGGCCAGCACAGAAAACAATGAAATGGAAACTCTGGAACTAGTTATGCTATAATGACTTCATCTAACATTTAGATGGATATACACAATTCAAAGAATAAATGCTTATTACGCCCTTTATATCCATCCCATCTTATTTTTTGAGTATTTTATTGAGATGCCCAGTTTAGAAGCTTAGTCTTTGCTGATCAAGAAGAAAATTAAGATAAGGAGGATCCAGAAAGAGAGAGAGAATTGGGATGAACAGTGTTTAACAGATGCATTAATTTCTAATTTAGAGCCCCAAAACATAATAACACTCCAAATGGACTAAATGAATAGTCCTGATATGGTCCTAATTAAAAGATCAGGAAAGAATAGAGGGATAAGTGCCCCCAAAATATCTTTTGTTAAGTGCCCAAAGCTGGGTGAGGTCAAAATGTATCATTGGCTGAATTCACCAGGAATGAGAAAAACGTGTGCTTACAGACAACAGAAAAGAGCTATAGTTATAGCTGCTGACCTGTCCAGAGCCTTTCTGCCTAAAATACAGTGAACAAAAGGGCAGCTCTAGCTATCACTGCAAGATTCCAATGCAGTTCAAACACTGTAAGGATGAAGGGTGTGGGAAATTGATCCTTTTTCTCTATAATTTTATACTCAAGCCACCACAATATCCAAATGGCAGAATCAGCTATCCTTTATATTGTTCCTTTTTGGGGTGATTTAAGTCTGCCATTTCTCCTCTCAAGTTTCCTAGTACTCAGCTGTTCTGCTTCACATACCCTAAACTTCATTTCTGTAGTTGTGTTGTCTTTTAAGATGTCACATTTCCTATAGAATTGACATCAGAAGTTTATTATGAGACCCAACACTGCTGTAGTTAATGGGATAATTATTTTCTGCATTATATTGTTTTCTTCTGGTATATAATATCAGCTCTTAAATTAGCAGTTAGGTATTGGTAAGTAAAATATGACACAGCCTCTGTGTTTAAGTAAGTTTCTGACTGACAGAAATTTCCTACAATGGTAGAAACCCATTCTTCTGGATGAGTCTTTAAAAACCCTAAAATTTTAAAAAATCAAGTTTAATTTGTAGAACTAATCTTACATCAAGCATACCACTCAATACTTCTGGTTTTAGTAAAAAGTAGATTTGCAGTGTGATAGGACAGCATGAAAATCCCAGAGGCCAGTGGAATTCCGCTGGTTTATAATCCCCCAGTCAAATGCAATGGAACAGGTTTGAACTCTGTAATCTCTGAATAGTGACTGAAGGTTGTAATTCACTGCTCATACCCAGCTCTTTGCAGGGTCTTATAGGAAGCTAATACACAAGTTATATTACTAAGCCAAATACCACCATTAAATTGCTTTGTTTTGAATGTCTGTATGTCTGTTCCCCAGGAACAAATACTGCAGTGTACGCAATCCATTCTCATTACTGTTAGTCTTGTTATGTTTCAATACAGAGCAAGAAAAGCATATTACTTAAGGATAGGATTTTCAGTAGCCTCTAAATCCTATTGATTTTCAATAAGAAAGCTCCATTGTATATCCTTCCTCGGTTACAGCCCTCCGCTACTGCAAAGACGCTGCCTGCTAAAACCTGCAGTGTCCTGAGAGGGACTGAAATAAAACACCTACTGTTTACTACTAAATGCTATGCAAAGCCAAGCAATGAATCACTAAAATTGTACCTCTGACTGGAGAGACATACAAGAGGCATACAAAAGACAACCTCCCGAGCACGTGAAAGAGAAGAAGATCCCACAATGATCATGGTTAGCAATTACCTTCAAGACACAGACTATAGACATCAGCTAATATTATGTCAGGTGTGGCAAACTGATGAATGCCCAGCTTCAAATATCTACATAGCTGCAGCTCTGTTTGAAACCTTGATTTTCTATTACAAAACTCATTTGTGCCTTTGTCTGATTTTCATGTCCTGCTCGGGACATCGAAAATTCCCAATTTCACTCTGAGAAGTAAGAAACATTGTGTTTATAAATGCTAAGTTGTTCTTGCACTGTATAATAATGATGTGAAAGAGCAGTTCACAGATAAATCACCTGAAATATGAGTAGATAAGCATCACACGAATAACTAGCACTGAAACCTACAGCTAAGATTCACAGGTTTTATTTTCAACTTCTGCCATGAGTTTGATACCTCGCAATAGATAGTTTATTTTTCCTGGAAGATTTTTAAAAGTTCCAAGGAAAACTGCTACAGATATTATAATTAGTATTGATAAGACTTCCAACCAATCAATAATCTATTTCCTTCATTCTGCTTTTTTTGTCTGTGGCATATAGAAAGCATACAAAGGTATGCTTCCTTACTGCCTCAATTATAAATACAAACCTACTGGCTTTTGCAAAGGACTAATCCATCAACTTTTTTTCATCCAAGTTTCCAGTTAATTTATTTTTATAATATTGAAGTGAAAATTTAGAAAAGATATTCAGCCTAACAATAAATTTCAGAATTTATAGCACATATCTGTAGTAAAATTCATATAAGAATATAGCTACAAAATTGATGCTTGTAGCACTGAGCAACAAAGCTTCTTTAGCTTGTCATAAAAGGCACCTTTTGGTATCCACTCTCTTTTATGAAAACAAATGTAAAAATAAATAGTTTCAGTCATACAATCAAAACAAACACAATACAAAAACGTTATTAGATAATGATTGCCTCTCTTGTCCATTTCCACAATGCAGCAAAAATTTGGTCATGGTGAATAATTTTTACTGTTTCATCACAACCTGAAAGGATATGTTAATTTTAGTTTCTTTAGCCTTAGGTTACTCAAAACGACTATCATATCACATACTTAAATTCCAAAGCTTTAAAAACACTGCTGTCTGCAGTACTATTCTGAGTTCATACGCAAACAGAATCTCATTAGAGATGCTTTTCTACTAGAAAGTCAATTTAGCATTGTAATTGACCACAAGAATCCAGACTTTCGGGGGTTTATCCTTAGATGCATGTTTAAATATGTCTTACTGTTTGCCCAGAGCAGAGAACCATGTGTCAAATAACACAGAAGGGGGTATACAGTCTCTGTCTCTGGAGACATTCAGAACCAACCTGGATGGGTTCCTGTGCAACCTGCTCAAAGGTGGCCCTGCTCTGGCAGGGGGTTGGACTAGATGATCTCCAGAGGTCCCTTCCAACCCTATGATTCTATGATTCTATATTGCAATATTGAAAACAGTGCACTCCCTTTGCTTACTATGAATGGATAATCTCAACAATTCCATGTGAATCAGAAACAAATACACTCAATTATTGGTTTAAAAAACTATGTTGAAGAATACTGTAAGATCCACATGAAATGAGATGTAAGCAAAACCATTGAAAATGCTACAAGTTATGTAGATAAAACAGGTACAAAAATCTCATATACATGGCATATATTGACACATGCAAATTTCTTCATTTCATGTATATACCATTAATTAAAGACCTGCTTATGAAATAATTATTATGGGTCCATAAATCTACTGCTGTTCATTCTATTTGCATGAACTGTGAAAACATCCATTTTCTTTCCTCAGAAATTAGTTACAAAGCAAAATACAATAGTCAGAGAGAAATTTCGGTCAGGAATAACAATGAAATATATTTAAAAAAAAATAACACTTCTGCAAATAAAACCTTTTTGCAAAAGGAAAGGTGAAAATATAATATTCACAATTTGTACTAATGCGTCTATGAAGGAGCTTGGAGGGGTTTTTTTCTGTATATCAGAAAGTTCTGCTGGAAGTGATAAACCCTGATTTAGACTATTGAAGGGTTCATGCTAGTATTCCACATAATTTTATAGATGGATAAAAATAAAATTATCCTACATATCTGTGTGAATTAGTATTCTTACCTTCTTGATAACTGTAGAAGAAATCCCCAACATGAAAGTATAAAGGATAAGTTGGGTAATCATAAAGCATAATCAAAAATCACAAATCTATATTCAACCTCAAATGAAAGTCAAATGTCTCTGTACAGGAACTTTAGAGGAAGCATATGTGCTGCCAATGTAAAGCATAATATCTCTGCATCTTGCATTTCTTCAGGCGATAATGAGCCATCTCTGCAGTAAACATCAAATGAAACAAACCACAACTCCTTGAATTCCTTTACATTTCAGGAAGAGACACGCAACTATGAATTCATGTTCTACCAGACTAAACTACGTTTCAGTATTTGACTGGTCAACCAGTTAACAAATCAAGAAAGTGAGATGCCATTTGTGCTACATGAGAGGTTAAGCATCAAGTTTAAAATGGATGTATTTTTATTTTCCTATTACCTTTAGGTCCTTTGAACAACTTGATCTCTACCACGGTCTCCAGAATAGGTCTCCTTCGACGGACATACAACCGCACTATGGAGCCAGCCTCTTTTAGGGCCTCCACGGCTTTGCTGTGTGAGACTTCTGACACGTCAACTTCATTCACTCGCAAGATGCAATCATTGACCCTACAAGAAAAACAAAGAACCATAGATACCAAATGTTTCAGCTGTTATTTCGGACCGAACAGGGTTTTGCCAGTAGTGCCATAAAATGAAGAACACTTCATTGGGAAGTCTGCCTGATGACAAACTTAGAGTGATGTGTTTCATCAGCGACGAGACAGAAACAGAACACTTAGTCCTTCCAGAAGGCACACCTGATTCAAACTAAAGTCTACCTAATCACACACACGTACCATCCTCCTTCATAAACTGGGGTTGGATCCACTAGAGTGATAGAAATGAGCAATAAAAAACTTGTCTTTACAGACTTCATTAAAACACTTTTTACCAAACAATATAACCAAGTTAAAACATTCATGCTGTATGCTATTAATACTGAAGTTGCTCTTAAGGAAATCAGTTGATTTAATTTAATACACAGACCAGTAACTGTTCAAATACCTCCTTAAATCTCTCATATTTCTTCATCAGAGCCGTTCTAAGTTTTCAAAGTGAAAATGCTGCTCTACAAAAAGCAGAGAATTTAAAAGGGAATGTTTCATGATAAATATTTTAAGTAAATTTCGTTCTTTACATTTTCACCACTGACTATAGGCTCCAAGATCTGCTGTGTGGTAATAGCCTCTATTTTTCATAGAATACTAATAAAATTCCCTCATATTCTTACTTTGGGCATTTACTAAATTACCTGAGGATGAACTAATATGTTCACCCACAAAATGTCCTGGTTAGATGGAGTAGTATTCTCCTTATCTGACAGATTTGTCCAAGTTGGAAAGGAAATTATACCTTGAGAGCACTAAAATCCATCTCCAAAGCAACAAGCTAATGATTTAACTACTGGGCCATCCTTTCTTTGCAAATGAGGGTAACTGAGAAGAGCAAATTCTAAAGAATTGAGACTCTATTGTTCTTATCAAGTACATTTATTATGAGATGCCTCTAAGTATTTTGGGTACAGAAGAAACAGGCATATTCAAATGATTGTGTTCTGCTTGTCTGAAATGTCAATCAGCGAAGAAAATATAGGTTTCTAAAAATAGTCCCATTTCCGCTGTGTTTCTATACATAAAGATCAATTATCAAATGTTACTCTTTATAGCAAAAGAACACTTGAGCTGCGTATTGCGCAGGCGTCTTAGCACATGAAGGGTGAACAAAGCTTTACTAAACATTTATCTGAACTCTGAGAATTTAGGATGGATTTTTGTTATGTTCCTGTGCTGCTGCTGTTGCTGTTGTTCAAAAAAAAAAAAAAAAAGAAAGATGGCAACTATTTGAAACCAAAGACTTTCTGTGTTATCAGCCTTTTGGAAGAAGATTTACAGGGGAAAATATTGGTAGCAGCCTTTATCTGACAGTTGGTCGAACATGGAAAGGACACAAAATTGTTATTTCCCTTCTGATAAAAAATACTGTATTGCAAAGTTTCCAGTTTTCATTTAATGTTTGGGTTTGCTGTTTTCCTTCAATGCCAGAAATATTAATTTTCCAAAGGCTTCATTGTGTGGTTTGGCTGTCAAATTAATAAGTGCTCTAATATAAATGGCTTTATTCTTTTAAATAAATCATGTATACATCCTGCTAGTGCTTCCCACTCAGAAAGACAGTAATTATGTCAAAGCTGCTATTCTTTCTATTAATATAACTATATATCTGATTCTTGTCAAATTTACAACTCTTATTGTTGTCATATCTGAAATATAATTGGCTATATCATGCTTAATGAACAAACTAGAGGATCCTAACCATTGGCTGGTTATGACGATGAAAAGGTTGGAAAAGACTATAAAAACACTGAAAAAGAGGATCATGTTTATTTTGTTTTGATATACTCTGTGCCTTGCATTGATAAATATTGATAAACCTATCTACCTAAAACCTAAAAATAAAGGCTCCAGTGATGCCTCCTGTTAATGGAAAAAGCACGACTTCTGGAGAAAGTTAATGAACAGCATGGAATTACCTTGCCAAAATCAGTAAGCCACACACCTCCATTTACTGAAAAAAGCAAGACCCTTCGAAAAAAGGACATCTACACTCCAACTGCAATCTCACCTTAGCGTCTAATATTTGGCATTTTAGAGTTATTAACTGTAAACCAGTAAGAGTATCCTTCATAAAACATACACAGATTAACACTGCTAGTGTAGGATGAATGTAAGAGTGAGAGAATAAAAAGCTGATATAGTGATAGAAATCTGCTCTTACAAAGTATTTATATTGTATAGAAATATAAACTTTATCCGTGCATAAGTAGCAGGACAACAATTACCCTGTCCAGTCTGCTGTGACAAACACATCCAGTGCTAGATACCCAGCCATACCCTTCTGAACCTGTAAGCCTGTTTTGTCCCTCACAAAGAAAGAGATGAAGTTTTTATTTTTCATAAATAAAAGAAATACAATATTCAAGAATATTCATGCACATGCTTAAAAATGTGTACACACATATGTGCCTATAGACTTCTGTGGGCTTTAACACAATTTTATGGAGAATGTGCCAACCCAGAACTAGATCAACAGAACACAATGGTCACAGAGGTCTACAAATATTCTTTGAGAATATTCAGATCTCTAAAATAGTAGGTCCATGGCGCAATGAAATAAATGACATAAGCTGGTGAGATGACTAACCTTAACCATAATGGCTAAATGATTCTTTTATTCTTATTAACCTAGAAACTCCAGAATCTTTTTTAAATTTAGAAAATTAGAGCACTTGGAAGATAAATCATTATTCATTAAAAAGTAAGACAATTTCAGAGAAGAAACTAAAACAAGAAAGCTGAAGCAAGATATCAATGCACAAACTATAATGTCATATTTTTCTCCTTACATCTACGTGGAAGGTTTTCAGGGCCAATACTTGGCAGAGTTGTCATCTAAAGACAGAATTCTGTGACAGTGGGCTTGGAATACTTTTTCCTTCTATTTAAAAATTTACAGTACAGTTCCTACTCTCCAAGAACTTTGCTCTTTTAGTGACCTATAAATCCTGCAACAATATAAACCTAGAATAATAATAATAGCAAAAAAAATCAGTAAATCCAGTTTAAGAAAATTCTTTCAGATGATGAAGTGTATGGTCTTACCACTTAGGGGCAAAATTATTTTGCCCTTGCCCTCCAATCTGTTCTCCCAGATTCACTGAGGTATGGAGATATGGCAAAAGTTTATTCCAGTTCATACATGGATTTCTTTCTCCCTTTATCTCAAAATCTTCCTAAGGCCTGTAGATGGGTATGCGCTATATGTAAAAGTTAGTTTCAGGCAAAGTTTCAGACCTGTGCCAAGGAGAAGATCTGCCTCATAATCCAAGCTAGTAATACACAAGTCGAACAAAAGAGATTCTTACAGGTTCACCAATACCTACAGTAATTCAGCACAAAAAAATCCAGGCAGGAGGAAAATTGTTCCTAAGCGACTTTCCTTGTTTCCACAACTATATATTTTTTTTAATATTAAGCCATTTGTTTAACAGTCTCAGTACTTTTAGGTTATTACCATCCTACTTTTAAAACTTAATGCCATATACCTCTTTATGCAAGGCCTATTCATATAGTTATTTTTTAAGATTGCAAAAAATTTTTAACATTTCTAAGAGATCATAGAAAGTTCTAATGAGAGAGACAGCAGATTTATTCTAAGCTATGTAGTTGTATTCCAAGTTGACTTTTGCAACAATTGAGATTCTCTAATTCTATACAAAAAGAATTCTTAAAAAATATTCTTAAAATGTAGAAATTTAATTGCTAAGATTTAACAATATAATCTCAGCATCTGCTGATGATACAGATTCAGAGTTCCTGACTAAAGTGACCCATGTTTCAATGAAAATCAACATGTGATTAGAAATGTTTTGGAGAATACTCAGAAAATAAATAATAAAAAAAAAAGGAATGAAATTATCTTCTAGACATATTTTAAAAGGACATAACCCTAAAAGCAATGTTCATGATATTCTTTCCTTGGAAAAGGAGGGACTTCATATCTCAGTTCAGCGCAGTATATAGGTCTCTGACTAATTTTTAAAGTATAAGTAATCCTATTTCTATCTTAGCCGAAATACTCAAATGGGGACTTAGCATTTATGCATATACTTAAATGAATTTAAGTCTGTAGAATCAACCATGCAGGTAACGGCCAAGTTAAAACGAGTTGGGCAGCTCTTCCTATGCCAAGATGGCTCATCTAAATACTTTAACAAAATGGATAGCTTCTACGAGACTTTTGTAGTATAATTCAGACAGGAAGGAACCCTGGATACAGAAAACATGCTATAATCGTGCCAAGACAGTTACAACTGATACAAGAAACATGAGAGAGATTTTGCTGTTAAGGGATATGTCAGGTACACAGAGGTTTACCAATAGTTGTTGCTATTTTCAAAGCAAACAAGGGGTGAGATTAAGAAAAAAAATACTATAATTTAAGGGTTTATTCCAAGTTTGTTCCAAACCTGACTACCTTCATCTGAGTTACATTTTTACTGTTTTCAAGAAACTGTGCAGATATCCTTGAAAAGCTGATAATTGCGTGAGTCAAGTTGTAAGTAAACAAGACGAGTACAATCCTTAGGCACTTGTTAGAAATATAGTAGGCGACAACTGGTAATGATCATTCTGTTCACTTATTCTGTGCAATATGCTGCCCTGAAGATAAACCCAAAGCAGCAAAGAGCCCCAGAAGACCAAATGGTCCTGCCAAGATTCATTAGCCCACTTGCAGTGCCATAAAGGAACCAACTGTGGACTCAAGAACAAGGGAATCATCTGTGCTTCATGGGGCAACGTCATGACACCAAAAGCTGCAGTAATCCACGGGTCTCAGTTATCATCCAGGTGCGTCCAGACTAATTGGCAGTCTATTGATGGGACAGCCCTGCTTCTCACAAATACAGTTAGTATGATGTCTGTTGCAGAATGGCCAACATTAATAGATTATTTCTAAGGAAATCTAACTTTTTTTTTTTTAGCTGCCTATCAGAAAATCTTAAATTGACACGGACTTTATTTTTTCTTTAGTCAAAGCTTAGAAATCAGGTAAAAATATTGTTATTAAGGGATAATCAGTAGAAAGCTACAGAACATATCAGGTAGATATATACCGCCATATGCCAATATAGCAAATTCACACACACCCTCAGGCCCCTTTCTGACATTGTAAAGTAGTATAAAACTATTGCTATGTCCAATTTAAAAATAAAGGGATAGAACTTAGCAGTAGAAGAAAATTTCTGGCTATTTCTAGAAGCTACAGAGGATCTAGTACTTATAAAAAGGTCTACCTGATACCATGGAGGTATCAGGTAGAAAACAAAAGTAAGACAGAAGCACTAAACTTTCACTTCCTTTCTTTGCTCCTGCTTTGTCTGACCTTTTTAGCCAGTGTCCCTATAAAAGGGTTGACGCTTTCTGTCTTCCAGAAGTTACAAGAACACAGTACTTTAATCAGGAACACAAGATTACAGGTGACAAGCTGAAAGGACTGATTATTATCCTTTCTTCAGGAAATCAACAAATAATAATATAAATACATCATGTGACCCTAGGAGAATCAGTCTACTCCATTCATTAGGGAAGACTAACTCTCCCTCCCCTACTTTTTTTTTTTATTTTATTAATTCTATATACACCTTTTTTATGTCATAGTAAGTAAAATTTACAGCACATAAGGATAAAAAATGTAATTATTGGTACTGGCCCATATAATTTCTTTCCCAGAGGAATAGATTATTATTTTTTTAAATTGCAACTAAGAATTCAGAATAAAGAATGTCAAACTCACTACAGCAGTCTTCAGATCTGTCTTTCCAATTACAGAATATAGAGCTGAAACTAAACCCCAATGATATGTATGTACCACAGGGCACGATATTTCCTTAGGTATAATGATCTTTAGACACATGATCCAAATCCTGTAGCAAATTCACACACACCCTCAGGCCCCTTTCTGACATTGTAAAGTAGTATAAAACTATTGCTATGTCCAGTTTAAAAATAAAGGGATAAAACTTTTCAGTAGAATAAAATTTCTGTCTATTTCGGGAAGCTACAGAGGATCTAGTACTTACAAAAAGGTCTGAAGAAGGTACCAGCCAATCCTGACTCAAAATTTGACACTTGTGCACTTTATAATGACATTCCAAATATCTCAGAATAGCTACTGGTTAAAAATAATACTTGATAAAAGTTATGATTCTTTGGAGGGGGAAGCAATTTATGAATTATACAGCAGAGTTTGAGTTGAAATTAATAAAAGCCTTAAATTTCAGGAGTGATTTTGATTTAAACATATGTGGAAATATTGCTATAATATAATAGTAACCCAACTGTGTTTAACATGAAGGCACTATTTGAAGTATGGAATCTAACCTGTGCTTCTACCAAGCGCAGAACTGTCTTTGGTTCTAAGGAAAGTAAATAAGGATTGCAAACACAATGCTGCATTTCTGAGAGGAACAAAAATAATCCTTCTTTTCTTTGAATTCTTTAGCAAGCAGCATTAATCTCTTACAAGGAAATAAACTGGTAAAAAGATAATCTTTCCCCCCAAAATGCTGGCCTGGTGCCACCCCAGTTCTTCCTGTGCAACCTTGAGCAGGTCAGTTCTTTTTTTTTTCATAATCTTCAAAAAGAGGATTAAAACCCCACCTGCGTCCCACTTCCTTTGTTTCCTGTTTACAGTCTGAATAAGCTTTCCAGAGGAGAGTCTACACCTTCTTGGCTCCTCTCAAAGAGGGACTAACCCTCAGTGCTGCCCTTAGGCACACTCAGCATAAATAACAGATAACCAGCAAAGGCAACTCCCTGCCCTTCCCTGGCTGCAGTCACCCTTGGAACCCGTCTCCAGAAGTGAGAGATGAAGGGCCAACGCTTCCACCGTGCCCAAAGGTTGTGCCGTGTGTGTGTTTGTGTGTGTCCAACGATGGGATATAAATTCTTGTGCAGCTTTCCTGTAAGTAAATACACCCAGATGGATGCTTTCTCCACCGGCACTGGGAAACCAGTTTTGGTGTGCTGGCTGTGGGGAGCCTGAAGGCTGGTGCATGGCTGAGCTCGCAACTCTTGCCAAAAAGCCGGGTGCGCTCGTTTCAGGCTGGTGCCATGCTTCTGCCACCTCACAATTCATACCGGCAACTGGAATGATTTTCAGCCCGGAGACTGAAATAAAAAAAAAATCTTACAAATGTTTTTGATTTAAATACACGTGTAGATTTTACTACAAGGTAATGGAAATCCAGTCTGTCCTTCAGCACGCCACCAGCCGTCAGCACACAGCATGAGGTCTTGACCTGAAATTGTGTTAGTTACCCCTACAGTTCACCGTTCACTCCTTTGAATTTTTACAGTGTTTTTGGCATAGGAAGGAGCCACCTATCTTTCCAAGTGAAAGTCAATCTCCAGTGTGTTCCTGCCTAAATGGCAGAACACAAAAGAAGCAAAGGAGCAGCAGAAAAAGCCTGTGGACGCAGATCCATCTTGCTCCCTCCAGATCGGTGCAGGGTCTCAGACACTTTTCTGATTCCCACGTTAGGACCCACTACCACCAAGTCCTAGGCTTTGTCCTCCGGAAGGCTGCATGAGAAAGCAAAAAGGACAAAGGAAATTCCTCCTCTGTATACCAGGATTCCAGTGATGGCTTAGGTGGTAAAAATGCCTGCTGTAATGTAGTCAAAAATTTCCGATCACATCCAGAAGGGCTTAAGGTCACACCAGTGTGACTCGCAGGTGAGCTACCAGAGGGCTTTGAGTTCTGTTTCACTTCCAGAATGGAGACTGAAGCCCAAATTGCCAGGGAATAATTCAGATTTCACAAAATACTTCTGAATTTCAGAATGTGTTATTGCCTGAAATGACCGTGTGTTTCCATATCCTGTTAATGATGTGACCTTGCTGAGACCTGAGACACAACCAGCACAGCTACTCTCAGACGACATTTACATTCATTGTCCTTCGCTACTGCTTTAGTTACTCATGTTTTTTTTTAAAAAAACAATGTCCATCTTAATGAAATGTCAATACATTAAAGGGTCTGCATAATAGTAATTGAATTTAAAATACAAGTGATTGGTAACAATATCAGTAAAAATATTAGCGGAACAGCTCCTTATCACACTCAGCGCCTCTTTACACCTTTCGCTATGTTTCATTTATGACTCTAATTTCTATTTTTGACACTGCAAGTCAAAAACAGACAGCATACTGCACTATATAATTAGGAATGGGAAATACCCTGCAGCCTTTAGACCTTTAGACTGTCAGAAGAAAATATATTTAGAAGCTTGAATATGTTCCTATTCACACAGTTTCAATAGAGGACACATCAGCATTGGCTTTTTTTTTTTTTTCCCCCCGCTTTTTTTTTTCCTTAAAGGTCTTAAACTCAGCTGTAAGACTTCACTCCAGGCACAAACTTGGCTCAAAAGCAGTTTATCTGTTGTTTAAAATACTTTGGATCATTTCTGCATTCTAGCTTAGTTTTGAGAACTTCCTGGGGCAAGGCTGGGGCTCTCCTTCATTAACCCTTTCTGCCACACTGAACAGATCCTTTTATTCTTTTAAGCGGTGTGCCTTTATCACAGGGTGTCTGTTTGTTTGGGAGTGTTTATATACACTTCTTGGTTGAAAATAAACACCAAGCGAATATCTAGAATCCAAATGAGTCTAAGCCCAAAGACAGCTCATATTACATCAAATTGGCACAGTGAAATCACATGCAGAGTTATCCAAGCCAGCTCAGACACTGACAGAGTAGATCTAACATGGAAATCCACCTGGATCAGTATTTTCCATATGTCTACAGCCAATTACCACAGGTAAAAGGCCATATTAATGCAGCTCTGCAATGTTGAGCTCATTTAGCACAAGCTTGAGTTCCTGCGCAGCTTGCCATGCAGTGATTGATTTCAAGAGGGGGGGCCATTAATGGCTACCAACAGGAATAAAAAGAGAAAAGAGAAAAGAACAGTCACAACCCTGCAGAGCAAAAACCTCTCCCATAGATTAAAATCAAGGACCTTGGCCCCTGGCAGCAGGATTGCTGCAGAGACACACAACTAGGCAGCAAGGCAAGACGGCCATCAACCAGGCTTGCACCGGAGCCACCCAGCTGAACCTTACTGACCCCATCCGTACCGAGGCAGCTCACCCAGAAATCAAGCCCTTTATCTAAAGGAAATCCTGCCGTCCCTATTGCCCGGATGATCACACTGTATGGAAGACCGGAGCTAAAATGTGTGGAGTAAGATCTTGGCTCACAGAATAGACAGAAAAGAGAATAGATGAAGCCATAATCCAGCCCAGGGGTCCATCTAGCCTGCTGTTGCTTTCCAACAGTGGCCTTAACCAGACGGTAAAGGACAATTATTAACACAGTATTTACCCATAAAACATTTTCAGCTGCTGAACACTCTGAACTTTCCTGAGTCAGAGACACTTTTTTTAATTTTTCCTTTAATAACCCTTCCACAAATTGTTTAACTGCTGTCAAGACCCACACAGACTTTTAACATCAGCAGTGTTCTCTGTAAATGAATTCCACATCTTTTGCAGTTAAATAAAGATCTGCTCATGGATATTTCAGCCTGCTGCTTATTAGTTTCATTTGATGTCCCCAAATCCTCTCATTAGAAGAGGCAGCAAACATTGCTCCCTAGTCATTCTGTTTCTCTCCTGTATTTAGGAAACAGGGCATAATCTCTCACCTCTTGCAACTGATTTTTCATCATAAGAAGAAAGGCCCTGCTAGACAAACTCTTCAAGCCAAAGGCATATAGCTGAACTACTGGTAACACTAATTTAATTTCAGAGATGGAAATACCACCACCCATCTTTCTGTTTATCTGAATGCCTCTTGGCTGTAACACCTACAGATTTATAACTGAACTCTGAAAAAAATGCAGTTTAGGCTGAAGATGCTTTTTTCTTTAATTTTTTTCTGACAAAAAAGACATTTTTTATGGTGAAAAAATTTTCCAGTCAAGCACAAAGTAAATTTCATTCTAATATGCTTTGAATTAAAATACAATTAAATAAAATAAACTAAAAGTTTAGACAGTCAGGGAAAAAAAATCAAAACAACCATCTGCTGTCTTATTATCCAATATAATCTCCTAGAAAAACACTTTAGATACCTCTATTTCCATCACTGAAATTGTTGCACTTTTTATAACGCAATGCTCTTCTTCAATTGCAGTCGAAATCTCCCATTACTCAGGAAAGCATCCTCGATCACAAAACTAGAGAGAAATTCTGCCTCTTGCTTTGACTTGAAGAAATCTTTTAATATATTACACAAATTGTAACAGCAATAGAAACTATTGCAGGTGCACGTGAGATTGCTGCTGAGCAGTGCTCAGGACATCCATAGAGAGGAGACCCTGGTCCACAACCTCTACCTGACTCTCGAAGCAGCACGCTCACTGCAAGGTTGCTCCGACCCGATTAACATCTACTTGTCTTTGAGGAAGCGAAACGACTTTGGAAGGAAAGAATAAAATACGTTGATTTCACAGAGCCTCCAGTTTAATGGTCTGATTGCTCCTCTGGAAGATGTGGGCTCATATTGCCCAGGGAGCGCAGGATGGTGGATGCAGGTTTCCCTTCAGAGGTAAGTTGAAAGGTGATTTTGCCACAACCTTCATGAATTAAGGAAGCCCTTATTTACCCTTTTCCCTTTGTCACTGAAAAGCGATTTGGACCTCCTTTTGTATCAAAAAATGTTTGCTCAGCTTTAGCATAGTATTCTGAAGTCTTTTTAGACCTGACATTTGTCGATAGCAAATTCTTATGCAGTAACAGCGGTAGCCAGCACTCCGCTGAGAAACGCTCGCAGGGCAAGGGAGGCTTAGAAGATAGCTTATTTAAACAGCTACAAGTCAAAGAAAGAAATTGTATAATTTAAATAAATTGCCACATATATTGAAAACTTTCAAAAATTTACTACTGCCAAATGTACTAAGTATTTATATTTTAAATTATTGATTTCCAGTAACAGCTTGGTAAGCAGTTAATCTGAGGCAATTCTTAGCTGCAGGAGTGAATTTGTTACTAAAATTTCAAAACTAATACTAATTTCAAAATCAATAACTTGACCTTATTATTATTATTATTTGAAGCTATATAAAAGAGTTTCATAAACTATATGAATGCTCACTGCATAGTATTGACTTGGTATTACTTAAAATTTACCCATGATGACCTCATGCAACATTGTCGATAATATCCAGCAGCTAAAAACAGTGGTAAATTCCACATCAACTCCAAATACCATTCTCTACATCCTCACCTTAGGAAAAAAAAAATCCCAAACATAGAGTTAAAATTTCTCAGATATCTACTTGAAGGTTGAGTAAACAACGACACGACAGAAAAGCGCCATCCTTTTAGTGTTTGATAAAACTCAGAGAGGTTAAGGATGCTTCAGAGACAAACCCGATGCAGAGCAAGGAGAAAACACCTCGTGCAGAGTGAGAAGCAAAACCCTGCTTGGTTTAATGCTTCCCAGAAGAGCCTCACCTCCCTACACAGGCTTTGAGAATGGGAAATAGTCATTAGCTGATGGCAGCTGGTCTCACAGGGTGTAGCTGTATGGGGCTGAGGGAGGAGTAGCTAACACCCATTTAATTTGCACACAGACAGACTCAAGCATAAACTTTTAGAGAAGTCAAGTGTAAGTACATCTATAACAGGAGGACCTCTCCTTTTTTTATTTTATTTTTTTTTTTCCTTCGTCACAAACATGCTGAAAGCAGAATGATATCCTGTCGCTTCAAAATGCTTTTGGAGCTGTTGTAAATCATTTATAATGAAATGATTTTCTGCGACATCAAGCTTTTAGTTACTGCTTGGCTGGCACAACTCAAGGCAAATTAACTCTCTTTTGCAAGGTAAGCCACACCTATAGTAATTTTGTACAGAGTTTATGATCTTTCACTTCACACGCTATTCCTTTTAAAATGCCCCCTGCATAAGGCAGACTCCTCTCCCCCCAGTATAAGTCGTATCGTCTTCAAGCAGAGTTAGGGGCCGTGATACACAACCCTCTGTCAGGGTAAAGCCCTTCCCTTTTCCCAGACACACCAGTATAAAACACAGATCAAAACACTTCTCCACCCACAAAAGACCATTTTGTCCTTGTCAGACCTGAGATCCCTACCTTAACTCGCTGTAAATCAAGTGTGACTTTACTAAAACCAATCGATTTAGAATAGCGTGGAATAGGAACCAGCATGAGGCATTCAGGCCAGCAGCCCTGGCAGACAAAGTCAGCAGCCCCTGGCCACATGCCCGGTTAGCGACCCGTCAGCCCGTGGGCCCCACGAGCCCACCTTTTTGATTAAATGTCCGCGTTTGACTGCGGGCTGGCGACAGCGAGGGGAGGCGGAGGAAGCAGAGAGTTCGGTGTGGGCAGGGGGTGGGAGGCAGAGGGTAGGCAGGGCGCTGGGGCCGTCAGGCACTCCAGAACCCTTCCCTGAAACGGGCTCGTAAACTCCTCTCAAATTTTCTTTATTAACCTCTTTTGCGAGATCTCTAGGAACTATTATTTCCTTTTTCTACATGCACCCCCCTCCCAAAATTAAGTTGTTTCTCCCACCCTGCGTTTCTTCTCCCTCAGCATTTCTCATCCGGCTCGGTCCTAGGCTTTGGTATCCTTTGCTCTTACCACATTTTTCCATTCCTCCGTCCGTTCTCTAACTCCCCAGTTATCCTCAGTCTCTCTGCGTCTCGTCTCCCGCCACTGCCATGTACGATGCTTTCCTTCGGAAACTACTCCCACTAGCCACCGGGCGCCGAAATTCCCAGAGCACTGGAATTCCCAGCGCATCCAGCCTCTCTCAGCAGCTGGGTCCGGGTGGCTCTGGCAGCCGGCGGAGGCAGCAGCCTCTAATGGTGGCCAGAAGGAAAACTTCTGCTGGCAGAACCCATGCTCACGTCTGCCCTTCAAAGCCAGAGGGACGGCGGAGAGCCGAAGGATGAGAAGAAGGAGGTGTAGGAAGCTGTGGGGTGTTGTGAGAGGGAGGCGTTGGGATAAAGAAAGGGGAAAGAAAAACAAAACACTGTAAAGTCTGAGATGAATGAAGGCACCAGGAAGCTGCAAAGCTCCTCCCAGCTGCAGGGCTGCTCTGCAGGCAGCGGAAGATGCCCCAGGCCAGGCTCCGTAGGTGTGGTGGAGGGCAGGGACGGCTTGGCAGCCCCGACTTACCCTCCGAGCCCTCCGGTTGAGCTGGCTCCAGCGCCACGCGGGGGCTTCGAGGCCCGGAGCCCGGAGCAGGAGGAGCTGCCTTTGCCCAGCCTCGGCGAGTCCAGCCCCGGGAAGAACCAGCCACTTCCTTGGGACTGAGATACGCTTTTCTGGCTACATAGACCCAGCTACACGTTCTTCCTCACCCCTGTTTAAAATCCTCCCGACTGACACTAGCACCGTCTGAAGCGTATTCAGGTTTGTGCAGGAAAACCAGTTACAACAGATAACCCAGGAGGCAATTCCAGATTCACGGTTTTTACAAGCACTTTTCATCTGGGGCTTTCAAGATGCTTTGCAAATATGAACTCGTTTAAGCTTCCCAGCAACCCCCGTGAGGCAAAGATAATGATCGCTATACCATATTTTACAAATGGGGAAACTTCATCACAAAAGAAGAAAAGTGTTGCCACAGATCAGGCATAGCAAGTTGAGAACAAAACTACACAGTCCTGCCTCCCAGGCGCTTGCACTAACACGTAGAAAACCCTCCCTTCCGCTCTGGTTTGATTGGGAATAGCAATTCCAAACAAAGGTGTAGCGTTAAAAAATGAAGGAGGAGAAAACACGTAGTTCAAGTTCAGTAAGAAACTTCGGCAGCTTCAGAGCATCAGCACCATGAGGCTACACGCTGAACACAGAGTTAGCTGCAACTTCGAGGGGAATGCAAATAGGTAAGCAGGGGAAAAAAGAAAAAAAAAGCTTGCTTTTTGTAACGATTCAGAGGAACACAAAGAATGGCATGATGTAAGCAACGCATCCAAAGTACTCACACTTCTTGCAAGTTCGATATTAAAACTCACGGGGAAATAAATTTTAAACCCCTGCTCTGACATCTGCGGTAAAAGCAGAGCAAGGAATGTGACAATACTGACAAAGTACTGTCAGGGCACATGGTTTGGCTAAAGCCTGGAAGTACAAAGCGTTTATGCAAACCACAGCCGAGAGTTTTGACAGCGTACGAACAGACTGTCTCACTGTGAATTAGTGGTTTGGGCTGTCAGAAGCAAAAAGTTGACCAAGCTTTTCCTTAAAAGTTTTAGAATCAGATTATTGCTGGTTCTAAAAAAATTAATTTTTTTTTTTAATGATACCTTAAGTCAGTTTCTTTTTCATCCAAAGTCTTATTTTCAGGTTTGGTGGGAATTGAAAGAAATGAAGAAATCAGCAGTACCCCAGAGGGTTACACCTGTCGAGTACAGGAACAGATGTGAAATATGTTTTCCTTGACTAACGCTCGACTCCATAGAGAGCTGATGATTTCTAAGGTATGTAACCACGGAAGGCTTCTTACTCCAGACAAATGATCACTGAGCTATTTAAATTCGTAACTGCAGTAGCAGTGCAAACATGTTGATGAAATAATCACTTGGATTTGGCTGTGCATGGTGCTGTTCTGCTGCTGCAGCACTCTGGGATGCTTGTAATTTCAGGCAGGATGGGTACTAAAGGAACTCTTGGGAGAGAGCCCTGTTAACCAGTTCAGTACCCTTGCATGAAATACCTACTGCAATGGGCAATATATAACTGCGGTGTATCTAAAGTTCTAATAACGTACTGATTTGCTCAAGTGTTATTTGCAAGCTGTGGTTTCAATTAGTGGAAAATAGCTCAGAAACCTACTGAGGGAAGAAACCGATTCTTTGTATTACAAAAGAAAACTTCTACAAAAACATCCATCACCGCTGTCTATAGAGAGGCCCAAAAATTCACCAGTTTCAAATACCACAAGCCAGAGAAGTACCTTTTTCTTCCCGTTAGATTCTATTGCAGTTGCCTGAGAATTCAGCAGCTAAACATGATATCCCTTTCCTTTCTTGCACCGCATAAGAGAATTTCTACAGCCTACCAAATTAGTTTCAAAGTAGGAAAAGCAGAAATACAATCAAATTTAGAGGCACGCTGTGGCTCTGCAATACCAAATAAGGAATGTAAACATCACATTGGAAAAAAAGGGAAAAAGAAGGACTCTGCTAAAGAAAAGTGAGGTGGTGAAGGCAACAGAGAAGAGAGTTAGATGGTAATATATTCCATTGATGAAAAGACATATAAGTTGATAATTTAAAACTTGAGCCATGGTGAGACGTGTTCAACTTTAATGTATAAAAACTGGGTTTTGATTTTGTGACCTGCCTTTTTTCCATGTAGATCCCCTGTGCTAATTGTATTTTATCTTTTCAGTAGCTCAAAAAATGATACGCACAGATACACAGACAAACAGAGTTAATAAGATCAAACTTCCTAACACAAACCAGGACAGAGTGAGAAGCCAATAATTCATGATCTAATTTCTGACTGTCTGCAAAGCGAGCATGTTTTGCCTAATGGGGTGAATGTCTCTTTATTAACTTACTACTAAATTGTGTACTGAACTAATAGCATTGTCAGAGGCCTGTAAACAGCGCAGATATGAATCAGTGTTTTGTGGCAGCACTGCAATTATAATAACATCCTGAACAAGTTGTATGCCATTGCAACTCACATAGACCTGGACACTGATAGGCTTAATACAAGATCAAAAGTTAACAAACAGGGATTTAGGCAGTGAATCACAAAGCAGACGCACTTCTGTTTTGGTACATAGTGATGGGGAAATAAAGCCAGTTGCCCAAACTGGATTAGGGACACATGACACACTTGTAAAGAACATGATCTCTCCTGGGAATAGCTCTTCGCATTAATCTGAAAAATCCCTGGTTTTGGTTTTTTTTTCCTATTATCACTCCCAATTCACATCTTAGTAAGTAATCTAGAGCTACAGACGGATACCAACAGGCGACAACTGTGTGCCTGCTGCCACTGGAGGGATTTAGGTTTCAGACTTTTCATCAGAGGCAAAGCGCTGTCAGCACAGCCCATGGGACAAGGACAGAAGGAGGTCCCTCATCGAGCCAGCTCTCCCGTGGGGACTCCATTCTGTTTCCTCTCCTCCATTTCTTCCTTCCTTTGAGTTTCTTGGGTAAACTGCACACAATAGTTATACCAGCGTGGTGCTTAATTCCAGTTTTCAAGCTTTAGAACTAAAAGCATGAAACTGTTAATATTTCCTCTCTGGTTTAGTGAAATGCAGAAATATTTTTAAAAATCTGATCAGAATGTGATCTTTATCTGTAAATTCATTTTTTCTTAGTTTTATTTTTTTTATTAACAAAATATACATGAGAAAGAGTCTTATCTTTAGGGTTCCTCTCTTACAACACATGCCTAGCTAAATTTATAATCCTTTGACACATCACAGTGGGTTAGTTGATAAGTGAAGGGAACACAAATCTAATTTGTTTAAAACCTTTGCTGGTAGGCATTTAACTGAAGCCTGTAAGGCACAGAAATATGAGAGAAGTAATACTATTCTGTTCCAAGCTTTCTCCCTGATTTACTAGATGACTGAGGGCAAGTTATTTCAGTTCTTGTCTCCTCCCATTAGCATGTGTATTATGTTCCTTTCCCCACACCAAATCACTTTGAGAGCTGGGGGAAAAATGTCTGACGTGGCTAACTATTATGGTGACGGTAGAACAACACAGCATGCCTTAAAAATGTTGCAGTTTCCCAATCCTAAACCTCCAGACAATCAATAATTAGAATAATATCAGCAAAGGCACACTTAGAAAGGAAAAATAAACACTGCACAGCCTTAGTAGTTTTTAACCAGTGGTGTTTAGATCGTTGGGGCTATGTGTGCTGTTTCTGATCAGCCTGCCAAAAATAACGCATGATCGATCTACTTTTCTCAACATGTTTAACTTCTCCTTACAAATATCCACACTCCGAAGGAAAAAAAAAAATAAATTACAGGTTCACAAATGGAAAGAGACTGGAAAGCAGTTGCCTAGAAGAAAGAATGAATGAAACAGCTACAGGTCTGGGCATCTTACCAGGGCAGTGTTCCTCCGGGCACAACCACTTTCTTCCCTTTGACTCACCCCTCACATCAACCCTCCTTCCTCTTCAGTACAGCTCAGGCTCAAATACCAAAATAACCTTTGGTACAATATTAACCCTTGAAATTCAAGCAAACCTATCTCAAATTCCTGCAAATAAACTCATTCATATTCAGTCACGTATGCAGTAACTGATTTTTAAATCAGGTTTTGATTGAGTAAGATTCCTACAACCATGAGATTGGTATAAAATATAAGATTTGAATCCTTGTTCTCTCCAAGACTCCTTTATTTGTTTTTTAGATCCTAAGACTTTTTAAAATTCAAATTTTCACAAAAAAAGAAAAGTGTATTTTCTGAAAGCAATAGATAAGGAACTCATATGACCCACTCATTCCTGTGTACAGAGGTTTGAGAAAAATACCTCCACCATAAGATCGGAATCGTGAGAAAATATAAAGAGAAAGAATATTTCACTCAAAACAGTTTTGGTTTATGATTGTGGAAAATAAATTCATATTTTGGGAGTCTCTGCTCTTTTAAACTTGACCATAATTCAAAACTTTTCATTATTCTTTTACTGATGTTTTTTTTTCAGTCAAGTTATACCACTACACTGTGCTTCTAGTTCCACAAGCTGATCACTCTTGTTTTCATAGAGTATGATAAATTTTTTAGATTTGTGTTGTCTTTTAGAAGCCAGAATTTCACTTATGATCAATAAGTGTCAGTAGAAGGAATGGCTGAGATAGTAGATTGAAGTTCTTTGCTTTATCTAGGCAATTGAGCCAACTGCTGTATTTTTTTTGTCTGACACAAACTCAAATAAAACAAAAAAGGCACTGAGACATAAATTACTGCAATTTTCTTTCTTCCAGAGAATAAAAGAAGTCAAAATTCAGACCTTCTTTATTAAAAAGTAGATGTTTGCCCATGGACAACTGACAATTGTGAGATAGAAACAGAAGGTTTTATGCATCAAAAGACTTAAAAGACCAAACTGTTGAGAGAAATTCTCCTTCAACTCAGCGGGAATGGTTGCTACTTCTGGAGATTTTATATTCTCTGTCACTGATTTGAAACTCAAAGCTTCAAAGAAAGATGATATGCAGCATTCAGAAAAAAAAATGTAATTTTTAACTAGTCCCAAGTTTATTATGTTCACATTTATCTGAAGTAATCACATCCAAAATTAATTTTTTTGTATTCCATGAAATTATTTACTATCTATTATTTGCTATAAATGAAATTATTTTCTATATATTATATGGACATCATAAAAGATGACATAGCTTTCTGTATTTTGCAAGATTAGGAGTTTGTGCCAGTGTACTTGCCTAAAATGTCTTCTAAAATCTGAATTGTGCAGTGTATTGGTTCTTATACTTAGTTCTAGAAGTCAGTGCATCTCAGGGAGGGTAGTATGTAAATATAGTAGTTATTACTTCCCCAAGGTGGGCAGTGGAGAGGAAGGTGCTGATCTCCTCTCTCCGGTGGTCGGCGACAGGACATGAGAAAATGGAATGAAGCTGTGTCAGGGGAAGTTCAGATTGGACTTTAGGAAAAGATTCTTCACCGAGAGGGTGAAACAGGCTCCCCAGGGAAGCGGCCACAGCACCAAGCCTGTCGGAGCTCGAGGAGCTCTTAGTCATATGGTTTAGTTTTCGGTAGTCTTGCGAGGAGCAGGGAGTTGGACTCTATGATCCTTTTGAGTCCCTTCCAACTTGAGATATTCTATGATTCTCTAATTAATATTTGAAAGTTCAAGATGTTTTTCAAAAACTGGAGTGTTTTATTAAAATGAATGTAGCCTAAAGTGGCTGATAAATTTTACTATTTTTTAAGTATTGCTGTAGCGATACGGGCCATGAAGAGATACAAATGCACATTATGAATTGTACCTCCTGTCAGTAAAAGTGCTGTTCTCCACTAAAGGAAAAAACCCCAGGAACTTAATTACCTTTGTTCCAGTCTCACAGACAGAATATTCTACAGAATCACAGAATCACAGGGTTGGAAGGGCCCTCTGGAGATCATCCAGTCCAACCCCCTGCCAGAGCAGGGTCACCTTAGAGCAGGGGGCACAGGAACCCATCCAGGCGGGTTTGGGATGTCTCCAGAGATGGAGACTCCACCACCTCCCTGGGCAGCCTGGGCCAGGGCTCTGCCACCCTCAAGGGAAAGAAGTTCCTCCTCATGTTTAGGTGGAACNCTCTGCCTTGGTGAGGCCCCACCTGGAGTACTGTGTCCAGTTCTGGGCTCCCCAGCTCAAGAGGGACAAGGAATTGCTGGAGAGGGTGCAGCATAGGGCTACAAAGATGATTAGGGGATTGGAACACCTCTCCTATGAAGATAGACTGAGGGAATTAGGTCTCTTTAGCCTGGAAAAGAGGCGACTGAGGGGGGACCTTATCAACACTTATAAATACTTGAAGGGTGGGTGTCAGGAGGATGGGGCCAGGCTCTTTTCGGTAGTGCCCAGTGACAGGAGAAGAGGTAACGGGCACAAACTTGAGCACAGGAAGTTCCACCTAAACATGAGGAGGAACTTCTTTCCCTTGAGGGTGGCAGAGCCCTGGCACAGGCTGCCCAGGGAGGTGGTGGAGTCTCCATCTCTGGAGACATTCAAAACCCGCCTGGATGCGTTCCTGTGCAACCTGCTCTAAGGTGGCCCTGCTCTGGCAGGGGGTTGGACTGGATGGTCTACTAAGGTTCCTTCCAACCCTGTGATTCTGTGATTCTGTGAAAACAGGGCCAACTTGAAAGTTCAATCACATGACTCAGGACTTTGTCCAGATAAACTTTGAATCCCTATGAAGACAGAGATGCCATAACCTCACTGAACCACCAGTTACAGTGTCTTACTACCCTCCTTAAAAAGATATTTTTTTTTTTCTCAGACCCAATTGAATTTCCCTTATTGCAACACATGAGTGTTGCCTCTAGTATCTATGCGTCTCTGCTGACCTCTATGCTGGCCTTCATTGCTGTCAGGGCACACTGCTGACTAAGGTGCAAAGTACAGAATCATAGTATCATTTAGGTTAGAAAGCACCTCTTAAGATCATCTCATGAAACCCTCCCTACTGAAGCACGGTTCGCTGGAGCGGGTTGTCCAGGAACATGGCTGGTCAGGTTTTGAATGTCTCCAAAAATGGAGACTCCACAACCTCTCTGAAAAACCTGTGCCCAGAGTCAGTCACCCTCACAGTCAAAAAGTGTTTCCTGATGTTCAAGTGGCATTTCACGTGTTTTAATTTGCATCCAATGTTTCTTGCCCTGTCACTGGGCTCCACTGATAAGAGTCCGGCTCCTTTGTCTTCATTCCCTCCCGTCAGGTATTTATACCTGATATTTATGTACTTATAATTATAAATTGCCCATGGGAAGTCCCAGGTCCTTCCCTACAAAGCTGTTTTCTAGCCTGCCAAGCCCCACACCCTGCTACAATAGAGAGTTACTCCTCCCCAGGTGCAGGAGGTTGCATTTGCTTTTGTTGGACCTACATGAAGCTGCAGTTGACCTACTCCTCCACTTGTCAAACAATATACACACGTAAAATATTTGCAAGAGCCTGTAACATTAAGTCCATTTCGCCCAGGTTGCTTTCAGAATCTCACTATTTGAAGAACTTCACTCAGTTAAGTTAGATCAAAGGGACTCCATGTAAAATTCAGTAGCAGTGATTTTACAGACTTTTATGATTTTAAAACAGACAGTAGATTGAGAAGGTAGTTCAAATAGTCCACACCGCTATGTAATATAGAGTATATGAAGGCAGAGCCTGAAGCAAAAATGAGCACCAGAAAGTATATAGTTTTTATGTCCATAAACACCAATCTCCCATTCTCAGGTTATTGCTATTCTTGTCAGAGGTTACTGTGTGTTGTTGAGCTTTTGTTCTTACAGAATGGCCTTAGCTGATAAACTCTGTTATGTAAAATTAATGATCATGTAAGTCAGTGGAGACTGCCCCAGGATAGCTCTTCCATACAGTGGCATATCAGTAACAATCACCAATACATAAATTTTCAGGTGTTCCTAAAACATGATAGGATTGTCTTTGCTAGCATTGCAGCAAAGTGAAATCCACTTATCAGATAAAACATGGAAAAGAGGAATCTTTCCCTCGGAAAAAACATTGCGAAATAAAATAAAGTCTCACCACCAAAATCCACAAACTGTTTATATGGAATTCTAGCAGAATTTTTTCTTAGAAATCATGGTGAGATCTTTTGAATTATGTCTACCATTTTGCTATTAAATACTGAAAAGCAATGGTCTATAAGATTAAAGCATCACGTAAGTGTGCAGCTTGTGTTTCACTGTAAGAGTGGGAAAGACGGGTCAGTGCAAGTTTTCATGCTTGTGGGAAACTGAGGCAGAAAAAAACCCCTTTGGGCACTGACAAGCATACAGAACTCCAGATACTCTCTATAATAACTCATACCAAGTGATATTAAGCTAAAAAAAATGTTATTTTCCTATTATTTAGTGTAAACCACATAAGATTAGGTCAACCCATTCCCCTAATGGCACTTTCAGAGACATATTTCATGGTGCTTGCAGTCGCCTTTGAAGTAAAAAAGTTCTGCAGATCCAATTTGAACTATTTGCATTCACATACTCAGTATTAACAAGAAAGGATTTTGGTGTAAATTATGTTTACAAATGAGAATAGGAAAAACAACCATGCAAAAATACATGTTTAACAATTATAACATTTTACTTAAAATGTGATAGCAAATACTATACCCTAAGAATATTGTCTAAGTCTTAGTAATAAGACAACTATACTTGTATTACTAAACTTTTAGTACAAAACACAAAGTTTTCCAGGTCTAATCTTAATATGGATCAAAGAATTGCATTAGTGTGCTATCTTTTGTGAGTTTAGAAGGTCTTCCTAAGACTTTAAAACACAGTAATTACTAAATAATCACAAGTTAAATTTACAGTAGTTAATTAATAAAGCAATGAGTTATGAAATACTTGATTTCACACAGTGATAGCACAACAAAATACTGCAATGGCGGCTTCTGTCTTAACGGCTTAAACTGGAAAAGCTTTCAAAAGCAATTAAAAACTCTACTAAAAATATATATATTTTTTTTGCAACGGATTCTTTCATCTTTGTAAACAGGCAGATGTAGGTTTAAGAGCCCCTTATGCTGTTCATCATGTCAAATTTGATAGCATGATTTCCAAATACGTTTTTTTCTCATGCTCTTTTTTGCGTGAAGCTCCTCTGTCCCAATGCAGACATTAACAATATAGATCACTACAGCTGAACTAGTTGATGAAACTCATTTAATTTGAGTCACCAGTGAAAATACAGGCCTTTTTATGATGTGATTCTTCTGTTCTATTTTAGACATTGACTTTAGGATGAGATGAATCACAATCTAGAAATGCTTAGGTTTTTCTTCACTGACTATTAGAAGACTCTAAGATGACTAGCTTAGGGGTAGATAGCTGCATTTTAGTCATAAAGGTACGTGAGATTATTCCTACTCCTTTTGTCTACAATCTTATTTAGACTGTAAATTCTTCAGGCACAGCCAACCACCGTGACTCTTCATCACAATCACAGTAAAAATAAGAATAATTTCCAAAATCAAATTACTAACCTAGTATACAAAACATCCAAAACTTGCTCTAAAAACTGTCCAACTCCCCCTACTTTTAACTTTGAATTAAAGGAAAAGGCTTTGGAAAAAAAAAGTTATCGTTACCATCTGGTCACATTTCACGAATTTTAGACCATCTGTTTTTGGCAAGGGCTCTCGCATGTTAGATTCCAGTGCTGACATCATGAAAGCTTCAGAATTTTATCCCAGGTCTTCCCAGCTAAATTGCCTTTTTGGAGCACCAGCAAGCTTCGCGGCTGACAGATGGGTGGCAGCCTCTGTGATAGACAGAAGCCTTTCTGCATTCAGTCCATAAGGAAAGAGATGCAGAAGCACTTCTGTGGTTCCTCTTATTTAAGAGATTCGCTACCATGTATTTGGGAACCACAACTTCCAAGTGACCTGTGTGGCCATCTCAGGAGCTGCAGCAATAAGCTACTCTGGAGGTGACTCAGAATATAGAGCATAGGCTTCACGTCCTCACAAAGCAAAAAAAGTTTGGAAACAGAGGTAAGCACACTTCCCTGCCATCATACAACAGAGAGCATCTACAAATAGCTGTGACTATTTAGCAATGGCTCTGTAGTTTGGGAAGTTTTGATATCCTTAATATATAACACCAATGCATAATTCTTCACCCCTGAACATACAAAGAGCAAGCAGAGAAGACTTCAATGCTGATACGTCTGTTTCCTCCTCCTGTTCCCATCTTGCCTTTTGTACTCAATTAAATGACTGGTACAAAGATGGAGGTGGCACCAGCAAATGCTTCTTTATACAGGACTTAACTGACCCTATTCAGTTGCTTCAAGCTACTTAAATCAGTCCTACTACCTTAGGAGACTCTAGACTTATTATTTACTTCCCCTTGACCCCATGAAAGACCCATTTTGCATTTGACTCATAGAAAACAATTTATAATAATGATATATTTTGTTTCCGAACATATGTTATGAGTAAGTTTTTACCTGAGTCTTCCATCCTCTGCTGCAGCTCCTCCTGGTATAATCTTAGTAATGAATATCCCAGGATCATCCCCAATGTGTGGGTTATCTGTTCCTCCAGCAATACTGAACCCCAGGCCGGAATTCCCCTGAAAAAAAAAAAAAAAAGCAAATGCATCACTAGATGCTAGATTTCTCTAGAATTTATTTGCAGTGCACGAGCAAAGTGTCCTCACTTCTTAAAGAAAGCACTTTATTCAGCAACGCCATACTTGAAGGCAGGTGACTCAGTCAGAAAAAAATTAATTGTTGGTTAAAGAACAGAGGCTGTGAACACAAAGATTTCCCAGAGTTAATGGTGGAGTTAATGGATGCTTCTACAGAAACAGGATTTGACCTAAATTTAATTGTTTTCAAAAGCAGTCACATAAATTAGCATCTGAACTCCAATATGAATTTATGCAAGTCAATGAGAGCTAGAGGCTAAAAACACTTCAGAGCTTTGAAAAAAGACTTTAAAAACCAGGCATTTATAAACAGAAACTCAAAAGTGAATAACATTTAGCTCTGAAGTATTTTAGTACACCATTTTCTCTTGAAAAGTGTTCATTGCTCAGATTCACATGCTTTAAAAAACCCAAATCCACAGAACAGGACTATTTCTTTCATGTTACTGATTTGCTAAAATGAAATATTTGAAAGATACATTTTTAAAGTCTACCCAATAATCCTACCTCTTGCTTTTACTAATTCTGAGAATATAATGAAAGATAAGTAGGCATGTACATGTATACAAACATCTGCAACTTATGTCACTGTTTTTCACATAAAATCCAAAACACAGTTCTAACCCCTTTTTTGGAAGTATATATTAGTTATTATGCTTTCCTATATAAACTCACATTTTTCAGAGACATTCTTTTGAATGAATTCAGTGCAATACTCGATTCTTTAAGTCTCTCTCATTCCAAAGTATTTTTATAATTAGGTATTTAGGCTGATTATAGTGATGCAGCACTATTGATATTGCAGTACATGTACACTGCTGCAGATGAAATATGTTCAGGGCATTTAAAATACTTTACTCTTATTTCTTCAACTTCTCAGATTATTGGGAGTTTGTTTCCTTCACTCCTGCTTGTGCAGTGGTCTCCAGTTATCCAGTTCAGCCCTAGTGAGAAGAGTTACTGATAAAAATGGCACCTCTCTACTTCTTTTTCTTTTTCTTTTTAACTTAATCAAATCTCATTTCTGCATTTTTGAACTATGCTTCAATTAATAGGTCAAGTGTGCATTGCATTTTGTGTGCGAAAGCCTGCATGTTGCCCGCCTGCAGCATGTCAAATTCTCCATTCTGTTATCAGTATTCTACATTCACAAGGGATGCAGTTCTCATTACTCAAGAGACGTACATGCAATCTGCAGCTCTGCTATCAGCATATAATTGTGAATAAATTTTCAGTACTGAACTAGTTTATAATCCAAGGAGAAGGATTTAGGACTACACACATCTTAATGCTTCTCAGCTAGCTATAATACAAAAAGCATTATAATACTGAAACACTCTGTATATATTTTCCCTAGAGTTAATAAACATTGTCGGGCCAGCATTATAAATCTTTGATTTAATCTCCCTTTCATCATTAGGATCATCTCAGATTCAGGTTATTTTCCCAATATTTTAACACTGCCTAATTATACAGTGCACTCTACACCAGCTTGCACTCTAAAAATACTTCAAGAATATTTCCTATATTTTCTATAAATGATAGCTTCTATAATGAAGCTAATCTTCCAACACATAAGAATGAAAAAATGTGTATATATACACACTTCAGGAACAAAAGACTTAAAGCACTACTAAAACCAAGGGCAAATTTCTAGGAAGTGTGAGTAAGTAATACTTGATTTTTAAGAAAAACCTCTAAAAATGAAAGTTAAATTGTTGGGTTTATTCTTAACTCCAAAGAGATTTAAAAGATATGCAATTAATCTGTGTTTCTGAATAGAGGTGGATTTCCAAATCCCCAAAGCCAAGCTTTGATAGGGAAAGAGGACAAGCAGGGTAGCAAGGAGAAATCTGGATGTAATTTTGAGTCGGTTAGGGAACACGAACAGCTATATCATAATAAACAAGTGTGTCTGAAGAGCTTTAAAAACTATCAAAGCTTGCCTGTTACGTGAGGTGTGCTTAGCTGCTGCAGGTCTTCACATAAAGTTCATTAGATTTCTTTGCAGGAAATAATACCTGAAAAGGTTTCACGGTTTCCCTGTACTCTTTTCCTCCTACCATACTTTTTTCCATTAACTTTTTAGAGCTGAAAAATATAGCACTGCTGACTGTAAGCAGTGATGTGGTAAAACTGCTACAGCCTTCTCAAGAGAATCAGTGCTAGCCCTTGACATTTATCCATAAATGCGCATCTGTTCTACTGTGAGACTATTCTGACTCTGCCCCTTAGGAATAACCTTTTAAAAGAACAGGGCAGCACTCCTCAGTGGCACTTTTGTATCAAGAAAATTTCCAGCAATTATTCTGGCCGCAGTCTTTGACTTGATCAACAGGATCTACAAGCTGGCACGCAGTAGCTGCCTCAGCAGCTAGGTATATCCCTGCAAGGCTTTCCTGCACCAGAAACTGCGCTGAAAAAGCTAAGTGCTACACATTTATTTTTTTTTTTTCACTGTGATTCTTGAAGGGTCTGCATTGGCTACATGGAAAAATCTTCTTTGTTCTTCAGCTCATGTCCAACAGGGCTAAAAGCATGGCTTCCAGCACTCGTGGGTAACTGGCCTTTTAAGAGCCTTGGAGTGAAAAATAATGTAATAGGAACATTCTGGTTAAAAGCTACTGTACTTTGGTTCTGAGCAGCAATACTGATGTACAGATCCCTCCTCTCCCTTGTGCTTTGTCCTGCCTTACTACTGAGCAGGTTCATTGGCATACGGTTGTTATATTAAAAACTCATCGCAGTTGACAAGCTGTAACTCCAAGTTCCAATTAAGTACTGTCTACTAGCACAACACTTCCTGAACCTTTCCGCAAGGGTTAGCTCCCCACCCTTTACTTTTTGCATCTCCTTTGTCCCCATCACAGGAAAAAAAAAAA
>VXBO01006464.1:33137-143018 GCA_013400135.1 Rhinoptilus africanus | reverse complement strand
AAAAAAAAAAAAGTGTTAATTATCTTCACAGCTCTTCTTGGCGTATCTCTGTCTCCCTGTCATTTCACGTTAAGCAACGAAAATGTCTGCCTTCCCTCAGCCCAAAACAACT
Organism: Rhinoptilus africanus; assembly: GCA_013400135.1. Lineage (NCBI taxonomy): Eukaryota > Metazoa > Chordata > Aves > Charadriiformes > Glareolidae > Rhinoptilus > Rhinoptilus africanus. The sequence goes on along the minus strand of VXBO01006464.1, from coordinate 142,906 downwards.
GCTGAACCATCACTTAGCCACTGCATTTTCCAAGGTGGAACATTCAGGCTTTCTCTCATGCTGACTCTCATGTTTGGGAGTGGTTCCTCGTAAATATCTGTCAAGTTAATTCACTGCCCTCTTTCTATTATAAGCCTTACTTCTCTTGGATGCTTACAAAGCAAGTTAACAATGAGCTCAGAGGACTGGTGACAATGCAGATACATGCTTAATAATAACGAATAACAGCTGATACAGAGGAGAAGAGGTGTAAAGCAACAGAATTCTTCCTCCTTTGGGATATTCTATTGATACTTTTAATTGAGATTCATATTTATGCCTAAATATGCTTGCCTGCTTTGTTTCAGGATTCTTCAGTAGAAGAGATTTAGCCAAAAATCCCCAAATGTTAAACATATGTAAGGGACAAAAAACTCTGAACAAATCTCAGACCTACTAACTTCAGTGGCATTGCTCCAACATCATTATTCGCATGTCCAAATATTAAAGGATCCAGATACAAATAATCTTATGTTCAATTGCTATTAGCTAAATTGTCTCTCAACCTAAATATTGAGAGATTTTTGCCCAAGTTCTCAATTGTATTACTGTAAAACCCTCATATAATTAATTACTGTCTATACAGGGAAGATTTGCATAAGATTACTTGGCAATAGATGGCATGAATAGTTTTTTTTTAATTGTTAGTTTAGTTTCTTACTAGCTTCTCCACCTTTGGTTGCAAGGCCTCAGTCATGCACACAGCCTGACAAAAAGGTTAGCATGGTACAACATGCCCAGTTTGGCTTAAAAAAAACGTTGCCTCAGTTTCCTGCTATTCATGCTGGATATCTCATGTTTCTCAGGGATTTACCACCAAGCTCAAACTTCTCTCTTGGCTCAGCTTTACTTTGCAAACAGAGAAACTTAAGTCAAACTACCAAATCAAAATAATTTCTCCCAGCCCAGCCCCAGAGGCTTCCTTCCTGTTCTCCTCTGAAGGGAAGGTCAGAACTTCTTCTCAAGGTTTACTACCCAAGCCGGCTTCCTTTATGCCTTTCTTAGATGGGGCTTTGCACCTCCACAAGGATCACCTGAGTTCTTTATAGCTCAGCCTGGGAAGCAAAGGGGCCTGACCGTAACTCTTCTGGCCCTGGGGGGACAGGCAACCTCCAACAGAGACAGGGTATCACCTCAGATGGCTGGTATTACACCTGCTGCCAGCACCCGAACACAACACTTAGGGTCAGAATAAGATGACGGATGATTCACGTGCCAGGGAAAGAAAATAAAACTTGCAGGTTCTGTCTAGTTTGAATCTCTTTCCTCAAGACTTGTTATACTGCCAACATAAAGATCATAAAAATGAAGTAAGAATCCCCAGCAGGGAATGGTTTTGGGTAGTCAGAAGGCCATGAAACCCATCCTTCTTCTTACTTAGCCTTCCATCTTAGGTTCTTCTCCTTTTACATACCACTATGAGCAGCCTTATACAGGCCGCATCTTCACAGGTTGCAGCATTTTTATTTTGTCAGAGAGTAACCCTTGGAAGTGCTCCATGCTGACTTCCATGGAAATAGAGTTAAGTCGAGAACCTCAGAAGTTATTTTCCCAGCTCTCCATGGATGATAGCCTTCCATACACTTCTACAAATGATTTCCTCCTTATTGTGTCTCATTTTTATCTTTTTTTTCTGCTCAAGGGCTGCATTTCGTTTTAGAGTTGAGTTTGATTACAAATGACGTAAAGTATCACAGAAGGAGATAAGCCCAAGAAGCAGAAATAAGATCTGCACATCTGGGGCAGGCTGAGTTTCTCTATGTAAGGGCTAAGTGATTTGTATTTTACTAAGTAAAATACATACATACTAAATAAGCATACCACAATCACATAGAGGTTGTTTTCTATTTTTTTTTCCTGTTCTAATCATTAAGGTGACAGCAGAACTCAGTGTTTGACACCAGCTTTACACAGACTGTCTTTGAATGACTTAATTACTTCAGTGCTGCTAAAAGAATTTCTGATAATTTTCTGAAGTGACATGATTTTGAAGCTCTCTGGCATTTCAGTTAGAAAAATAATAGATGTGAATTGCACAGAACTCACTTAACTATTGCTGCACCCTCACCCTGCCATAGCAGCGTACCAGGAAGCCTGTTTCACACAGTCCATCAGCCAGCAAAAAGTCCAAGAGAAAACAAGGAACTGCAGAGAATAGTTTCCAGAAGCTGAAAGCTGTTTCAGGTGACAACACATGCTGCCGCAGCCTCTATTACTGAAATGATCTTTGTGTTTATATTATTTTCCTTTTACTTACAGGTTTAAGGGAACCATTTTCCTCAGCTTTTAAGGAATGTAAGTCAATGTTAATAAAGCCATAATGTGCCGAATGATGTAAATAGCAAATAAACAATTATGTAAATATGTAAATAACAGAATTGACACAGGTCAAGCCTACGTTGCTTTCCACTGTTTTCAAGGGTTTTGCTCAAGTAAGGACATGAAGGTTCCATCATATAAGATTGTTTTCCTGCTTCACAGAAAACCTAAATGCAAACACAGTATCACAGAAATCTATGATGACTTTTCCATGAGGCCCTAAGAAATGCTGCTTCTCAGTAATTACAGGGGAAGAGTGGTCACAGCGAACGTGTTTGTGGGTGAAGCATTCAAGTCCACCTGAGAAATCATGCAAAAGAATCGAAGTTCTTGACACTCGCTGCCATTGTGAGCTCAAACTTGTTGCTGTTGCTTTATGGAAACGTTTATTGCTTAGGGAAAAGAGGAGAAAGGGAAACGGCAGTAATAACATACATGTACAAATCACTGCAAACATTTGAACAAAAGTGATAGGAAAAAATGGTTAATTAGATAATAAATAACTTAATGTGTGATTTGTAATCTTGTAATAGTTCTTCTTCTGTTCCCCTGTAACATTTTGATTTTGAGTCTTTAGGAAAATCTTCTCTTGCCAAACCACATGTTTGGAAGAAACAGAATTTTATGTATTAAAGAAAACACAAACAGAAAACATTGCCTATGTTAATTATTCTTAATAGTGTACCTAAAACACTTATAATTTCATCTCAAGATGTTTGTTTCATTTTGTTTTGTTTTTTTTTTTCCCCCTGTAGATTTCCTACCTCTGCTCTGGTGTTCACAGCCAAATTTGTGGAATGCTTTACTCTCTCACATCTTTTACAGATGGCTTTAAAGTATGAATTGTTGCCTGAATTTGCATTTTTTGTCAGAGCAAATTTAATCAAGAGAAAACTCACAAATTGAAAGCTGACTCATTCCTAAATACATGCTACTTGACTCATTCCTAAATACATGCTACTTTTTTTTCCCTGTCTTCCTTTATTACAAATTAAAAAGACTCTATCAACTTTGTTACTTGATACTCCTTAAAAAGTTGTCTGTTTAATTTTACAACAGGAATTGTCTTTGAGCTTTTTAAGAGTGCTAATGATCTGTAGGTTCTATAAATCCTCATCTTTCTTTAATCTAAGCAATGCTGGTTTTGTCTTGTTTATGCAAAATTTCAAACTACTTTAATACAAAGGTAAGTTATATCCTCTAAGGTCAGTGCAGACTTGCTATGCATTTGACAGAATTTCAGAATTTGATATATATGTATCAAAATCCTAAAGCTTTTCAGCCTTGGCTGCTGCAGGCAGCGCACCTTCTGTGCACTGTACTCCTGTGTAGTAATGCACACTTTTCTGACGGTGATGTTGGCTTAGGAATTACGTTATTTCGTTAAAAAGGAGATTTACTTGGTTTTGGTTTCCAAGACTAATGCAGCACCTTCCTGTAAGTAACTGTGAGGAAATGCTAATTCATAAATTACTGTTTAGTGGTGGTTTAGTACTGTATACTGTTTCAGACAGTGGAAAAACTTGTCCCTTACTTAAACTATGAAACATACGCTGAGTCGCATAATTTGAAACTTGACTTTTTTATATATTTTTGAAAGTTTTTTTAATCAATGCATACTCTTTATTTATTTATTTATTTTCATATTTCTGTTAAAGTCATACTTCTGAAACCTTCTAAAAAGTAAAATGTGAAACTAATACTTGTTTTCTACAGATGTTTGAAACAGGCTGGAATACTCAGAAAATATTTTTTATGTCCAAAATGAATCTCTTTAATAACAAAGCTAGTTTTTGTTACCTCTTTAATAACAAAACTAGTTTTATGGAACAGCAATACCTGAGTCCTGGCTAAGGCTGCTACCAGCTTTGGCTCCCCTTAGGGTTCTTCCCTCAGGATAATTCCATTTAAGCTGAATAAAACCTTCTCCCATGAGACACAAAAAATAACACCTCCTTCCATAAACCACATTCATCCTTGTTCTACGATATTAGGTTTCTCCAAGAAATACTCAACAGCATGAGAAAGTGGAAGCTGGGAATGAGTCAAGCTTAAAAAACTGTGGGGAACTAATTTTTTTTGGCAAGAGACAGGGGAAAAAAAAAGACACTGAGAGCTGTGGGGCAAGCAGAGTGAATCAAGTAATATAGTCTGCGCATGAGACAAATGATTGAAAACTCTGACCCTAACTGACAGCAATGGGAGGATGTGGTACAGACCACAATTTGCTGCTGCTCTGATATAGTCCTTCACAGGCTTTCTCTTTTTCTCTGTGCTAAAGCAGATCAGGTTACTTACTTTGGCATCTAAGATGGTTATACAGAGGCAACACCTCTAGATATACCATGACCAAGAAGAAGATGATCATCTGAGATTTCTGGAAATATCAGGTGCTAAGTACTTCTGCAGAATTTGTTTAATAACATTTTTCTTCAAAAAGTACTTTTCACCTAAAAAATACGACTCTCCTTTATACATCTGACAGTGAAACGATACAGGATATTTTTCTACTTTTCACTCAGACACGCTTAATTTAATGGCGCATATACAGTGGGGGTGCTTTACCCATCACTCGGCAGCGCCCAGTTCAACAGCACACAGCCACATTGCAAACAACAGCTTAACAAGTTAATGCTTCACCCCACTGAAAGGAACAGGTGATTTTATAATATGCAAAACACTTCTATCTAGTTCAGGATTTTGATAGAAAATGTTTGTTAAACCCACCTACTCAAGGCTCTAAGACCTTTAAGACAAGACAGAATTCTGCTTTGCAATTCTTTCGCAATCTGGCATTTATACTAGCATTGTTTTTATGTTCTGAAGCAAGTGCGATACACGCTAATTAACCAAACCATCTCTTGCAATACAGTATGTGGTTCTTTGGCCATCTCCCACTCAAATCCTAGACCTTTCTCATCCTGCCACATCTAAGCCTACCTTCAGACTTAAATCATTCCAGCCTTGTCTTCAGGTATTTGCACATGCTCTACTATACTGTATTTTTCTTCTACTGTATTTTATCCAAAGCTCAAGTTTCCAAACCCTAAACATCAAAGCCACATTTCTGTCTCATTCAGAGAATAAGGACATTTGGATTTTTATATGAGTGCTGTTGAACTCTTTTGTACTTTCAGATCTACTCAAGAGTAACATAATTCATGAAATTCTCCCACGTATGCTGGCACACTCCCCAGAGTCAGAGTTTCGAGATTCCATAGTTCTATTATGCTCCATATGGTACAGATTTTCATCTCTCATGGTGCCATTTGTTGTTTTCAAGTCCCTTAACAGGTTCAGCACATTCACTACAAAACCACAATACACTTAAATACAACTATTTCGACTATATCTGCTTTGTGTGCTTACTCTCACTTGCTATCTGTAGAGGGGTATCATTCTCTCAGCTCTGCCCAGCTGAAGTACAGCATTCAAGAAGGAGAATTTTAAAAAGATGTGAAATCTACAAAACACAAAGCAGCAAATCTAGACAAGGAAGGAAAGCGCTACCAAAGTGAAGCAAGCTCTTGAAAAAACGCTAGTGCGTCCTCTGCCTGTACACAGATCGATGCAAAAGGTTAGATGAACTTTCCTCAGGTTTGGTTTTCACTATTGTACCTCTGTTAAGCACAGAATCATAGAATCGTCTAGGTTAGAAGAGACCTTTACCATCATCGAGTCCAACATTGCCAGCACCACCACTAAACCATTCCCCTCAGCACCTCATCTCCACATCTTTTAAATACCCTCAGGGATGATGATTCCACCACTTCCCTGGGCAGACTGTTCCAATGCTTGATAACCCTTTCAGTGAAGAACTTTTTCCTAATATCCATCCTAAACCTCCCCTGGTGCAACTTGAGGCCGTTTCCTCTTGTCCTATTGCTTATTACTTGGGAGGAGACACCAACCCCCACCTCGCTACCCTTCTTTCAGGCAGTTGTAGAGAGCCATAAGGTCTCCCCTCAGCCTCCTTTTCTCCATGCTGAACATCCCCAGCTCCCTCAGCTTCTCCTCGTAAGACTTGTGCTCCAGACCCTTCACCAGCTTCGTTGCCCTTCTCTGGACCCACTCCAAGATCTCAACATCTTTCTTGTAGTTAGGGGCCCAAAACTGAACAGTAATGGCGTCTGAGCTGTGACAAACATGCATGCCTACTTTTTTCTTCAATGTATTTCTTGTCCTTCTTCATCATTATCTGTACTGATAGTCTTTCCTAGCATCGTGACAGCATCATGACCTTGCCTTTTCTGTCTCATACAGAAAAGTTAGGCAAAATATGTCCTCTTTTAGTAAACTACATTCAATGAAAGCAAACAAATGCCACAGAAAACGCAGTCTGATGAGTAGCTGAAAAGTAGCTTGAGAGAAAAGCAAGTATCTAAAATGTTTCATCAAAACGTATGTGCATGTTCTTTGGAGGAGGGAAATGATGTTTCTGTGGAGTGAAAGGTTTCACTTCACTTAAAAAAATCTTTCTTTGTCATACTGTGTCACTCCAGGCTGGCACTAGACTTCTCATCAACTAGACCCTGAGAGCTTTCTGAACTCCCATGACTACACAATAAATAGTGAACAAATTCAGATCAAGGAAAGCAAAGCACCCACGAAGTGATAATAGTAAGGAGACATAAGGGGGAGTGGGGAAGGATAGGAGTAAGAGTAAAACACTATCAGGAATTGAAAGAATAGCAAAAGTTATTCAAGAGACAGGCTACTTTTAAAACTTCGACATGATCATCACTGTAGCTTTCACAATGCAATTATCTGCAAAAACTGAGGAAATTAAGACATGTTTAAATATAACTCTGACAGAAGTAGACAGTCACGTTCTGTACAAGGACATAGGGAACAGAAACCTGATTTATTGAAGCTATGGAAACCAACAGGTCTTCACCACTTAGTGCTAGCAATTAAAAGGAAAGAAGAAAACTACTGATGATTTCAGTTCTTCTCTAAAGGATGACACCTCTCATCCCTTTCTGATGATAATTCAGTGCTTTGAAAACCCCAATGGGTGTCTTGAGACTACATGGCAACTCCCTGGTTAAACCAGTTTGTAGTTCTAAGTCTTTGTGTTGAAAAACTGCTGGGTGCCTAAATGGGTTTATTTGGACAGATCACACGATTGCTATAGCACTGCTTCGTAAAGCACTTAGGGGAATTTGAGACTACTTGTGTATTAAAGGTGCTGGAATAAACCCAAGTTCTAAGCTATTGTCTAAGCCACTGTTCTTTTCCATTTGACAGTCACATTCACAGATATGAAACGAGTATATTGTTCTCAACTTGTGATTAATTTTTTTAGCATATTTTTAACATATAGCCCAACAATTTCTTGGGTTATATTCCTTTACTCTGATACATATATGGTTAAACATTTAGATTAAAAGTATGGAATGTTTATATCCAGTATAAGATTCTGATAATCTTTTCTTTACAACTTTTATTTAATCCTGCATCAAATGAAATGCATCAGTAAAACTCTTAATTTGCCTCCTCATTCAAAATCATGATCTTTAGGGCATGTAATCTGGAAGAAAAAGCTAAACTATTAACGAACTAAAAGGCCCTTAAGGCTTTCAAGTTCAAGCACAAATTCTAAAGGCAAATAAATGAGTATTCTTGCTCTTGCATCACTTACCTTGCCATCATTGCACTATTCTGTAGCTAAGCACACAGAGCTTAGCATTACTTTCTTTTTTAATAAACATTAAAGCAAGCTTTTGAAACACTTTCTTATTTTGAGTAACACTTAAGACTTTTCTTTCAGGCCCCATGGTGCTCAGCTATAGATTTCACTGAGAAGAAATACAAAGAAGGATGGTTAACATAAAATGCAATTCATTCTTTGTTTTTCAGAAACACATCTAAGTCTCATCATTTTTTCCAACTTTATGCTGACCTTATTTTATTGTAACATTTCATTTCAGTGTCCATTTTGTTTCTTACTCTTAGTAAACCTGACTGGCTATGACCCTGAGCAATCTGACTTAGCTTCAAAGCTGTCTGTCTCTGAGCAGGAGCTTGGACTAGACGACCTCCATAAATTCCTTCCAAACTGAATTATTCCCTGCTCCTATAAAAAAAACAGTGTCACCAAACAAGTTTGCAAAATCTGCTACCAACGTAGGAAGAGTACAGTTTCTAAAAACTTCCCTTCTAATTTTTTTCTTAACATTTGCATGATATTTAGATATTTTGCACAGAAATGTCCCCACAAACATGCATTTTCCAATATTTGTATCTGTACATTCTGAAGTGAAGAGGTTTTCTTGACATGGTGTCTATGAAATTCAGATGAAACTCATGGCTAAAACTATACCTTGAATAACTTTCACACAGTTCTTTGAAAATAAACAGATTCATTTTGTCACATGAGAAATGCAAAGTTACTTTACATTATAGAAATCAATTGTGTCCTTCTGGGAGGAAGAAGGGAAGAGGAATCTTTAACTAGGTATCTGTTTGCCAAACTTGGCTAAAAACATTGCCTGGGCAATATTTTCCTGCCCTTCTAGAAATCAGCTGAGATAAGATTCAGTGTTCCTTATTTACATCATCACTTGTAAAACATTTGGTTGTGTGCTGAATACAGTATGCACATATATAAATAAGTGCACAGAACGCTGTGCAACAGAGCTAGACTACCATTCCCAACAATACTCATATAATAACATGCAATATCAGATATTATCTTTTCTTGAAAATTCAAAGGAATTCTAAATTCCCATGTCCTGCTTCAGGTATGTGTCACGGTAATGAATCATATTGAATCATACTAAAACTTTCTAGGATAGGTTAATAGCAATTTTCAAGTTTAGTAACTTTATTTTAAAGGTGGCTGTCAGTGATTCATTGGCAGAGAATAAGGGTCTTGTGATTCATGGAAAAAGAAAGTCCTCTCCTCCCCAGCTGTACAGATGCCACTTTTGCCTTTTTGGGGGTGGTAGGAAGACGGGCTGGGGAACAGGCAGAGTCTAAGCCACAATTTGTACCTGACAAATGGAAGTTAGACTAGAAGTTGACCAATGTACATGTTTTAAGAAGAAAAGCAAAAACCAACAAAGACGTTTTTGCTTGATCTCAGACTCTCTATTGGAAAGATCACAGCTCGAGATGCCTCTGGGTCACACACAGGAGCTGCTCACACAGATAAGCCTATTTAAGTAGAATGATAAGTTTGATGCTTGGAATTTTCAGAAGAATCAAACTATTCCTATTGATGTCTGACAGAATTGCCACCTATTTCAAAAGAAGCAGCCAGGTTACAAGTAAACACTTTTGAAAATCCAGTCTTTTATCTGAATGCCTTGAATGCGTTTCAAGTCTAGCTTTCTTAGTATTAGCAGTAGCTTTTCTGTCACTAAAGACCCCCTTTTATTGATTCATTTTAGGAATAGCCACTCTCAGAAATAATTCTGTTATTGGTAGCACAAAAAACCATTAGTCTACTTCTACTGCATTCCTGAAATGTATTCCGCATTCACCCCCCCCAGCCAGTAAACTAACAATGCAAAATAAAGCCTAGAAGAAACAGTACTTCAGAAAGGGAAAAGGACTCTATCCTTCAGCAGTGCAGATGGATTTGAAATTTTACTCATAAAATAGTCACAGAAAAATAAGCATTATGCTCCTGATACTACAGCCTCCTACACTAACTTTACTTTTCAACAGTATTGGATAAATTCAGAGAAGGAAGCAATTTCAGTAGAAAGGAAAATTACTACTCACTCAACACTTGTATGTACCCATAGCAGTGACATTTTCCCTCTCTGCTTTTGTCATGAACTCACATATTAACTATTGCCATTTCAAGACTTTTTAATTCCCACACCCTCCTCCTGAAGGAGAGAGAATTCTCACACGCCCTTCAGAGGTAAGGATTTATGGTGGGTTTTGGAGCAGGGCACTGAACATTACTCTACTGACATCCTAAAAGCCTCATGAGTAACACCCCTAAAATCCTGATGCATAAAACCAGCAGAATATATTGAGCTGTAAGAATGAGGAAAAATAATTTTTTTTTTTATGATTGTATATTTTTGTACAAAATAGGTGGTGTCCATTTTACCTGGCTTTTAAAATACGTTCAGTGCAACACCTTCAATTAGACTAGGCATTCTACATACCCTCCATATATAGAATAGAATCATAGAATAGAATAGAATCACAGAATCAGCAAGGTTGGAAGGGACCTTTAAGATNCCTGGGCACACTGCTGGCTCATATCCAGCCGGCTGCCACCAACACCCCCAGGTCCCTTTCTGCCGGGCAGCTTTTGAGCCACTCCGCCCCGAGCCTGTAGCGCTGCTTGGGGTTGTTGTGACCCAAGTGCAGGACCCAGCACTTGCACTTGTTGAACCTCATGCCATTGGCCTCAGCCCATATACTGTACAGAAAGAGACACTTCTGCATTGCCATTCATCAACATGCAAATTGGTGCAAGTCAAAATGTTTCACATACATTTATCGGTTGCAATCGACCTTCACTTACTTGTTTCTTAGTCCTGGCATGCAATTTATGCTCTAAAGTGAGAGAGAAAATTGAAGTAAGAAAAGGTGTTAAAAAGCAAGAAATAGAGAGAATGAGATCAGAATAACCAGCAGGTCGTTGATGAGGAACTCATCTGTGCTGCAAAACCTGAACCAAACTACTGTTCTGGAACAGGCACCACTGTGGTTTACATTTCAAAGGAGTGCCTTAATCACCAGGCACACTATCTCTGATCTAATGAATATATAATTGTATATTCAAAGTGGAACAGGTCCAACAGGAGAAAGACACGCCTCAGTAAAGCTAGGCATTCATCATGGACAAATCCCTGTTACACATCAGGAAGAAGAGGCGTGTCAATCCCATTTTCCCACACCCTCAGTAATTATTTTTATGATGATTGTGAATCCTTTTCCTTCACTTTACATATTTCCCCCAAGAAAACTTGTGAAAGGTATCAAATTTCTGCCACTGTGCAGAGGAAGTAATAATGATTAACCCCCCCAAACTCCAAAAAGTTTGTAACATAAAAAACTTCTTTCCGGTTAGGGTGACAGAGCACTGGGACAGGCTGCCCAGGGAGGGTGTGGAGTCCCCTCCTCTGGAGACTTTCAAGACCCGCCTGGATGCAGTCCTGAGTAATGTGCTCTAGGAATCCTGCTTTAGCAGAGGGTTTGGACTGGATGATCTCTGGAGGTCCCTTCCAACTCTGAAATTCCGTGATTCCGTGATAACATTTCACATCCACCTCTCACCCTGCCATTAGTGATATGCAGCCAAATGTAGAAACAAATTGGAGAAACTATGGTTGGTACCTTGGCTGGCTTTTCTCAAGATTCCTTCTGGAAATTCACTACAGAGATAGTATGTATTATCACAAAATCCTTAACACAAGGAGGTGGTGTTATTTGTATTAATACTTATTAAATATTTATTTTTCTCTTTCCAGGTTTGTTTAAAATCCTATTCAAAGCACAAGCACAGTCATTTTAAGTATTAAACATCTCCCCATTCCCATGATATGCATCAGTTTGATCTAAAGTCAACATATATTCATGCATATACCTTTTCCATAGTACACCATCCTTACACTGTGTAAAATCCACAGACTCCATTCTGCATCAGAATTGTATTTTGCATGCTGAAGTACACTTGTATAAATTTATTGTTAATAATGATAATGTCCTTAAAAAAGCAAGGGAGTGCCTGTATTTTCCAGCTGAAATAAGATTTCTCATTAAAATGCTATAGATAGAAAACAAACTACACATTGCCATTGCAGTGTCACCCACTTTTTAGGAATATGTATGTGAAAGGTAAAAATCCATCAAAGAAAAATTGTAAGTATCACATGGAATTAACCACAGCGAAGTGGTTAATTAGGTCCACCTAAACATGAGGAGGAACTTCTTTACTTTAAGGGTGTCAGAGCCCTGGAACAGGCTGCCCAGGGAGGTGGTGGAATCTCCATCTCTGGAGACATCCCAAACCCACCTGGACGCGTTCCTGTGTAACCTGCTCTAAGGTGGCCCTGCTCTGGCAGGGGGTTGGACTAGATGATCTCCAGAGGTCGCTTCCAACCCTATGATTCTGTGATTCTGTGATTCTATGAAGTGGTTGAGGCACCATCCCTGGAGGTACTCAAAAGACAGGTAGACATAGTGCTTAGAGGTAAGGTTTAGTGATGGTTTTCATCAGAGTGAGGTTGATGGTTGGACTAGATGATCCAAAAGGTCCCTTACAACCTGGGCAATTCTATGATTCTATGAATTTTTAAAATCTAGTAAGGTGTGTCATCGTCTCCAAAGTTATCTAGAAGGAAAAAAATCCACGCAAAAGTTATACAGACATACATTTATTATTCAGAAACTAAAGGAATACATATACACATAATCAAAAGAAGCTCTCCACTGAACAGGACACAGGAAGCCTGTGGGATGTACGGTCACAGACTGTAATATAAGAACTGGTCAAAATATCCAGGGTGTTCCTACTCTTCTATGCCAAAGCTGACACCCTAGGAAGGGTTTAGATTCTCAATAAAAGAAACAATCAGTGAGTTAACAAACAGCTTTTAAAAAGACAAATGAAATGTCTATTTATGGCTGGTCTTAAAGGAAAAGAACTAAAAGATATTTTCTCAGTAATCAGATATGGTGGAATACATAAACTGGGAAAGATGGCTGTTCTACATGTATCAATCCATTTCAGTGCCTGACTCTGCTTTCTCTGCAGAGAGAAATGTCACTGCTTTAACATCTGAAATGATGCACAGCTTTGGTGCGCATCAAGTATACACAGAATTTCAGTGAAGAAAAATAAAAACCTTAATTTCTGGCAAAGATTTTTCCTATGATGATAAATTTGGAAATATGAGGCAGGAGGGGAGTGAAACACATCCTGACTCTTTTTACTTGATTCTTTTAAAATATAAATTTAGGTAGGATGTTTGGCAATACAGCTTGTAACAACTTACAGAATCCTGATGCATATGAATCTCCCCCAGATCTTTCCCTTCTGTACTCCCTTCCATGAGTAAGGATTTATAAGATTTAAAGGCATTCTCTCCTACAGCATGGAGACAGTCCAGGAGGACAGCAGCACATGATGATGGGCAAGTATTAGCTTGTCCCTTCTGCCTATTCAAGATTTAGATACGTGTCATGGGCTTTGCCTGGTCTGAATTATTACACCTATACGCATCAGCACAAAGGGAATAGTAGAGGTCAATGCATTTAATGACTTAACTCTTTTAAGCCACAGAAATATAAAGCCATAAAAATAAATTATTTAATAATTATGTAGTTATACAGAGTAAATTTTAATTATGATTAAGAATTCAGTTCAGTGACAAGGAAACATTGCAGTTACTCAATGCTGAATTCATTTACAAACATGCTAATATTCTGCAATGTGCATCACAATTAATTTAACAAGTGGCTACAAGGAAGTTCTCTGTAGAATTCAAAATATGGTATCAAACAACAAACGTAAAAACAATAAGAGGATTTGGAATAATATAAGAGAAACTTCTGAAGCTTTTGAAAGTGAATTAAAAGTTTTGCATGTGACTCTACTCAGCAAGATTTCAACTTGAGCCTCAAGCAACTGTTAGATCTGTGCCAAAAGCTGCAACACGATACTGAGATTTTAGAGATGTAATTTTACATGTAAATCAACATTACAGTAGACAAATTGAATGCTTGAGCACTCAGGTAGAAAATATTTGGCTTGACCCTTTCTAACAAGCTTGTTACATATGTCCCCTCTTTGAACCTACATCATCATCATCACAAGTGCTAACACCAATGACAGAATGGGACATGTTTGGCATCACTGCTTGCCCTCCGTTCTCCCAAAGTGCTCAATATTCATTTCAAAATAAGATGCTTACAGAGCTTTTTTTCATTTAGATCCAAATGTTTCTACAATAGACATTTTTAATTATTTTTTTAAAAGTTATTTTCCAGTCAAATGTAAACATAAATGAACAGAGAGCGCTTCGGTAAAACTGAGTAAACACGTTACTAACCCACTTGGTCATTTCACTAAGAAATGCCTTTGTAAAACTTAACTGACTTACAAGAAGCAATTAATCTTTTCGCACTCTCACCCTGGATGCCCACAATGATTCTAATTATTAGGATTTTTTTTTTTAAACTGACAGCACAAAAATGAAAATCATTTTGACAGTTAACAAAAACATCTTTGTTTCAACACAGTAGCGCGGCGTACACAGAGTAGCGAGGCAGACTGCTTCATTAGAAGCATTTAGACAGCACAGCCAGGAAAGCAAGAAAATTTCAAATTTTAGATTTCAAAAACTTAAGTTTGTTCTGCATTATCTGCGAATGCATATTTGTGTGTGAGTCACCCACAGAGAGTGAACCCACAGCACAGACAGAACAAGTGCTGTGAATACCAAATTTCACTGTACAGTGTTCATCCACCATCTGTTGTTTAAGATTCCCATAACTATATTTCATAAAAGTTTTCAAAGTGAAACTTACTATGTCAACTTATGAAATAATATAAAAGGGGACACTTGTTTTCATTTAGTTCAACTGCAAACTTCTCCAAACACAAATTGAAAGAGGGATTATTCTTTGTTGTGTGAATAAAATTGAAAAGGAAGAATACGAGCACATGGAAGCATGATAGACTTCTAATTATCTCAAAGAACGATACCCCAGTGATCATACAAGATTTCCTCCAGATTTCCTATCAAGCTCAGTCACTGCAAGTAGATAAAAGAACAGCCCTCTTTCACAGCTTTGCCTATTATAAAAAATTAAATTCAGCTCTATTTAAAGTCATCACAAAATAGACTCCCTATTGAAAAGTAAGAAATTAATTAAAACTAGTGAGTTGTACGGGTTTGGCATTAATGTTACATTTTCAGAAAGCCTCTCCCTTGCCCACCCACTGAAGATCCAGCCAACTTTTCAAAGGAGCCAGTCTGAAATTTATAATCTCATGAGAACGTTTAAATCATTAACAGACAGTTTTTCCTAGCGGAAATGTGGCCCGGGAATACTGTACCGCAAAGAGCAACAGACCAGCATTTTCAGAGACACAGCACCTTCCACAGCTGTGGCTGAATCTTCAGTGAAACTGCTTAAAGGTATTCCAATTTCAGGAATGAATCTTGTACTTATTTACTCCATATGTACTTCTGACAAAGATAATCATATTGATTTTCCACAAGTAAAAAGATTCTGGATCAGGCTCCTACATTGAATATCATCTTTCACATACACGGCAACATACTCTACTATCTTAGCAGGACAAATTCAAGATTAGTTAGTATTGATCAGTAGTTTACGGTTAGTCTTCAAGTCTGTTTCCCTTTCCTTAATAAGGTTTTCACAAAATTTTTACCCTCTCCCCAGTGACTAGAAAGACTACTGTGTTGACTTAATCAGTCCATTCTCCCTCATCATGTCTGCAACTATTCTAATTTTTTCTTTATAGTAGAGTAATTGAATCCTGCATAATAGTTCTAACACTAAAAGCCAAAAGATTAGTACATCTAATCTTGCTCCTATTACATCTATTCTCAGAACACTTTAAAAGATTATTTTCTAGCCTTTTTTCCTGTAGGGTATGCCTTCTTTTCATTTTATTTAGAAGCTAAAATTGCTTTTAATTTCTTCAGCACTTTTTCAATATCTGAAGTCTTATAAAAATCTTATCTGACATTTATAGAAATAATTTCGTACTTCAGATATTAGTTTTTTACTTTGTCCTTCAAATAATACCTAGAAAGAGATGCTGTTTTCATGGGGTTCTTTTCATGTTAGCATTGGTGCAGTTACCCTATACTTAAAACATATATTCTTAAGGAAGAACAAATCAGTTTTCCAACGAGTAAGACAAGAAAACAGAATGATGATTTTCCTCCTAAGGTTTAGAAATCTCACAGTGACTATAATAAAAGTATAAGGCAGTCTTTCTTCCAGATGGTACAACTGACATCGGAATGCATCATGTGCACTTACAACTGTTCAACGTGAGCTTACCTTTTCAGAAAACTTTCCTCTTTGCTCAGCTTCTTTCCAACAGAAGGGAGAGCAGCTTTTAGAGGCCATCCAATGGACTCTCCCTGGTGGAGGGCAGCTCATGAGAAATGATATATCACCACATTCTCTGCCTCTCTTCTCCCAGGACTGCAACTTTTCCCATTATAGGATAAGTTTCCCTTATCCAAAATACAGGGTCATGTTCTGCTTCCACACAGCTCAAAAGCAGATTGCGACACCTATTGCTATCTTTTATGAGTTTTTCCAGCAGAGGATGGAGAAGCCAAGAGGAGGGCAGGAGCAGCAGTGAGGGACAGCAGGAGGTACCACAGGTAGAAGAGGACTGCCCTGAGTAAAAGGACACCTGTGTGGGAGCAGTGCCCCAGGCACACATCACAGTACCACAGTGAAAATAGATTGATTAATAGCTCCTAACAAGGTCCAAATGTTGTTCATGCCACCAGCAGCAGTGCAGTCTTAATGCAGTCTTGGCCATTGTTAATGTAAAACTAGGTATTAAACATTTCTGCAAAGTAAATTAATTTGCTCCATATCTCCTTGCAACAATTCTCTAGTCCCTCTTTAGTCTTGCTCTTTGCTGAACCTCTGCAGGATCACTATTTCAATTCTATGACCTCCTGCTTCTTTCTTCATATTTCCTTTAAACAAAAAAACCAAATATTTTTCTGCTTTCTTGAGTATTTTTCAGCTTTCATTACCATATTTTCATTTTCTCTCTCTAGCCAGTCCTGTGATTACTCTTTTTTGGGTTTCTTATTTTGTCTGATACAGACTTTAATGTATTCAAGCTTTCCTACAAGTTTCAGAATAATGTAAGAAACTGCATCCTCTGTACAATTAAATCTAACAGAAATCCGAGGGAACCTAACACAAGATCTAGTTAATCAACACTTGAAATGCTGCTAAGTAAATTAGAATCTAAGAAAAAAGCTAAGTTTTAGAGTCTTAGGTTCAATAAATATTCAACAAAAAATTTCTGTATGTCTTTTTACTTTGGACATCTGGTTACACTGACTTATACAAACATACACTTAAAATCATACCCATAAAATTCCCCAAGAGAGAATTCTTATTCTTTCCTGCAAAGGGAATTTTTTCCCCAAAGTAAGTCACATGCTGAATATCAAACATTGCACAAGGCTGAACTGATTAGATGAGGTAAAGAGGGACAAAGAGGACACTTATGAACACATGGTCACAGTAGGAGAGGAGAAGTGAACTTGTAAGAAGCCTGAGGAAGCCTTTGGGAAGCTGAATAAAGGAAACAGGGTGAGACTGGACAGAAGGTAAGGAGAAGATTGCATCTCTTAACAAGAAGGCAGGAAGCTGAGAGAAAAGGATGACCAATGCAATTCTCGGTGCTCAAATGGTTTGTAGTGTTTTTTCTTTGGAGGAAAATGCAAGCCTCGGAGTAGCCAGACCACAAAACCCCACTCCTATTTGAGGCTTTAGTCATTAAGTGGTAACTTGGTGTAACAAAAGACAAGCCAAGAAATATCATCCTCTGGAAACCACACTACCTTCACTTATAGATTAGATAATAATAAGAAATTCTTTACTGTGATAGTGGTGAGGCACTGGAACAGGTTGCCCGGAGAAGTTGTAGGTGCCCCATCCCTGGAGGTGTCCAAGGCCAGGCTGGATGGGGCCCTGAGTAACCTGCTCTAGTGGGAGATGTACCTGCCCAGGGCAGGGGGGTTGGAACTAGGTGACCTTTAAGGTTCCTTCTAACCCAAACTATTCTATGATTCTATGAGATGGGAAGAGATAGAAAATTTCTGTCTACAGGAGTTCAGCAGTTCTTAAGAAACAGCTAAAATTTGAAGAAAGAACTGCAGAGTATTCTTAGCACTGGTTGTAGTCAAAACCATCTTTTGAGCTATGAATTATAAAAAATATCTGATGATAATGAGATAATAAACAGAGATGAATATAAATAATACTTTTTTTAAAAAAACCCTCCACATATTGCTAGGATAGCATTAGGCTACCAGTAGCATAAGGAAAGCCTCCTGACAAGATTCAGCAAAATTTAGAATTGATATATTTGAAATTTATGGTCAAGAGGAAATGCTACTATCTAAGCAAATTGCTCTCAGGTCAAAACAGCAGAAAAAATATTTCTGTTCTAACTAAATGGCAAATATAATACATTTTAAATATTTTTGTAGGAAGTATCAAAGTTTAACAAAAAAATCTCCCCTTAGAAATTATCTTTTTTTTTTACAAAAGCATCTTGGAGAACTCTCTGAGATCTCTCAGGACAAGATATGGTCTTGTCTTTCTCAACTTATTTTATCAGGAACGCCTTTTAATTTGAACCACTGCTCAACAGAAGCAGGGGGAAAACTTAGGAACACAGTCAGCAAACAGGAGAACACACACAATCAAACCTATAAAAACTTGTCTGTATAAAACCAACTTGCAATATATTTATATAACTAAATAAACATATAATCAGATGCCAGACAAACTCATCTGCCCCTGAAGCCATCATTATTTTCATATAATTTAATACACTTGCTGCTGCATGTTTACCAATGTTTTCAGAATTTCATAAAATATGCATGATCTGAAGTTGCTGATTGGCAAGTGAAAGGTTTTTCTTTCCTTACTTCCTGACTACATTCTTCTCCTGAACAGATTCTAATTAAGGGAGGGCTTAGCATCATACCTCCATGAACTGTGCTGTAGTCCTCAGGTAAAACTGTTCTCCATGGGTAGTTTTGTCTTTTCTACTTCATAGTGGTCCCCACTGTGTTGCTGCACATACATTGCTTACTGTTTTAATTACAGTTTTATGATATACTGCAACAAGTACTAGAAGTCATGATTCATGAACAATATGCATATGCCCAAACTGCCCCCTGAACATCAAAAGGCACAGCGTCCCCTCACTCTTATTGCCTAAATTCAGGTTCTTGCAGCCTTCCATGACATCAATCTGTATGTCCTGCTTTCCTTGCTTTTGTAACAGCACTGCATGGAATGGCTTTTTGTGGAAGGAATGAGAAAGGGCTATGGAGCTGTGATGCAACCAGACATACTTGTGAGCTCTCCCACCTCCCCTAATTTAAATGTAGTTTATTCTGTTTAGTGCTGTGCAGAGGCAGATCCCAAACAACTTAAAAGTTTACAATCCAACTGTAAGAAGCTGCATAAAAAACCGGTGGCACAACCAAACAGATGGGCAAACACCAGGAACCGTGAGATGTGGCACCCAGCAAGTGACGCCAAACAGCAAGGTGGACGAGCACAATGGCATGGTTCTGTTTTGGTAGAAGTGGTGAAAAGAGCTGTCAGTAATTTCCAGGATAATCAACTTGTTCTTATTAATACTTAACACTATGTTTTAGGTAATTTCTTCACAAACATCCTCTCCTGATAGATGTCATATCTTAGATTCATAGAATCAGATTTAGGATTTGTCTAGGTGGGAAGGGATCTTTAAGATCATCGAGTCAAACTATCCAACCTAATACTGCCAAAACCACCACTAAACCATGTTCTTCAACACCACGTCTACACATCTTTTAAATATCTCCAGGGATGGTGATTCCACCACTTCCCTGGGCAGCCTGTTCCAATGTTTGATAACCCTTTCAGTGAAGAAATTTTCCCTAATATCCAATCTAAACCTCCCCTGGCA
The DNA here is from genome assembly GCA_013400135.1 of Rhinoptilus africanus. Taxonomy (NCBI): domain Eukaryota; kingdom Metazoa; phylum Chordata; class Aves; order Charadriiformes; family Glareolidae; genus Rhinoptilus; species Rhinoptilus africanus. The sequence goes on along the minus strand of VXBO01006464.1, from coordinate 122,859 downwards.
CAACTTGAGGCTGTTTCCTTTTATCCTATCACTTGTTGTATTGCTTGGGAGAAGAGACCAACCCCTACCTTGCTACCCCCTCCTTTCAGGCAGTCGTAGGGAGCGATAAGGTCTCCCCTCAGCCTTCTTTTCTCCAGGCTGAACCACCCCAGTCCCTTCAGCCGCCCCTCATAAGACTTGTGCTCCAGACCCCTCACCAGCTTCACTGCCCTTCTCTGGACGAATTTCAGAATCTCACAATCTTTCTTGTAGTGAGCGGCCTTGCATTAAAACATACAGAATGAAATACTCACCCTGCATAAATCAGTAAATGTGGGCTTTAACTCTACTCCCTGTCCTTCCTGCTGCCTCTTCCAGCCTCTCCTGGTGCACAGTGAGCTCCCTGGGCTCTGACACTGGTGTGGCTCCACAGTGGAGTGCTGCACTGAACTGTGTGCTAAATCTGCATAACTTCATATCGTTAACAGAGCTATAAGGATCTGTTCAAGCTAGGGAGCTCCAAATTGGACATTTTTCAATACCTGAATTCTGACATGTGATGATTTATCTGCTTGGAATTTGTGAGGGAAAAAAAAGTAATAAAAATTCAAATAAGATTGACCAAAAAGGTCTATGCATAAGCTGTGAATTATACATTAAATTAAAATTAAATTCTACTCACATGAAATAGAATTTCTAAATGAACCAAAGAGAATGAGAAATAAGGAAAACTACCCTATTCCCACTGAAATTCGGTGTATTTCTAACTACTTAAATAAAATTCTGGGCATACAGAAGATTTCCATTATTTTTAGCATCGGTTATGGTAGTGATGAGTGATACAATGAATGGAAGAAAAATTTTGTTTCACACTTATGGACAAGAAGGAAAACAGCAATGGGAGAAAAATTTAATCTCTGGAAAAAATAAGACATGTCAAGGACAAATCATTGACAGAGAGTGCATGGTGAGATGTGTGAAATATGTGTCAAAAATAAATTATGATGCAGAAGCACAACTCAAACTATTAGTTTCCTATTTGCCTTTTTAGGACTGAAAATTATCAAGGGTAAACATGTATCAGATCCCTTGCTCTCATTCCAGGTGAGGACTGGAGAGAAAGTAAGTGGATTCTTTGATTGTAGCTAAACTTACACAAATGAAAAGTGGAAAGAAAAATAAAACATTTCTGTCCATCCAGTGAAAGTGTTTGAATGAAGAAGTATGCCCTTTTGATGATCTCCTCTGGACTTGGCAAGGGACATATGTTTTCATTATTTGATAAAGTTAATTCAGGGATAAATTTCCCTCTTCTCAAGTCCATTAATAACCATTTAGAAAAATAACATCAACTGAAAAGCCCAGATCTAGTACCTGCATGCCATGAAGAAAACTAGTTAAATCAGAGCTATCATATGTTTTCCAACCTAAGAAACAACAGCAGCATCAGAACAACAATGAAACAATAGTGAATTACGGCAAAACTACAGTCACCTCTAGTTCCGTGAAATCTAGACATCTATATTTAAGTGAATCCAGTGTTAAGAGGGTTCCTGGACTTCTTTATTTCAGATGCCCCAAGCCTGAAAGTGTTTCAGAGGCATTTGGCCAATGCCCTTAACAACATGCCCTGAATTGGTCAGGCAGTTGGACTAGATGATCCTTGTAGGTCTCTTCCAACTGAAACAGTCTGTTCTGTTCTATTCTATTCCATTCCATTCCATTCCATTCCATTCCATTCCATTCCATTCCATTCCATTCCATTCCATTCCATTCCATTCCATTCTATTCTATTCTATTCTATTCTATTCTATTCTATTCTATTCTATTCTATTCTATTCTATTCTATTCTATTCTATTCTATTCTATTCTATTCTATTCTATTCTATTAACTCCAGGATCACTAGTCACCAAGCAGAACTTGATTATTCTATCACTTACAAATGAAGAACAAGATGACACTTTCAAGGTGCTGAGAGTAGCATAATTTAACTTTGGGAAATAGGTACAGCTACAGTTTGATACACCTACGCTGCCTTTCTGCACAGTCCTGAGCTGGTAGCGGTGTGTTAACCACAACACTCAGAAACAGTCCTCATGCACCATAAGCTCTCTCCTCTCCTTACTTCAACACTAGTGACAAAGTATACTGCCTCATCGTTCAGTTGTTGCTGTATGGGCAAGGGCAGCTGAAGCTATAAATGCATAATCCAACCACCTGCTCAGGTGACAGAGAGCACGACTGTGGTTCTGCATAGCCTGAGGAGGAATGTGGAGGATGCTTTGATGCATCTGGAGCAGGTGTACATTCAAAATCACAGTCTAGCCCCGAAGCACCAATTTACTATATGACACATTCTGCATGCAAATGAGGATTTGATCTGTCCTGTTTATCTGTCTAGATAGGTTTTCAAATCAGGAATCTTGCAGTGTGGTCTGTGAGCACATTCCTCAGAATCACAGGAAAAGAGGTCCTGGTTTTCTGAGCTGAGCCCCAGGGCTGCTGCAGACAACTGTATAAAGTAAAACTTTTCATAAGCTGGTTAAGCTCTACTACAAAAATTAGTCTTACTGTATCTCTATATCACAAAGTCGGGGTTAGGAGGGAAGTTTAATGGCTTTGAAGGTTAGTAACTTTATCCAATTTTCAGCCTAAACTTATACGTGGCTAATTCAGGCTCATTTGTTTTTCTATCAACAATTTGCTTTCATCTACCTAATTATTTTCCCTCTCTGATTTTTATCCTCAGATATATTTACAGGTGGCAATCATGTCTCCTCTCAGTCTTTGCTTCTCTAGACTTAACAGGGCAAGTATTTAGACTCTTCTCAGAAGCCAGCCTATTACCTACACTATTCTAGAAGCCATTTCCTGAACCTATCTTAATTTAAATTCATTTTCTTTAACACAGGAAACCAGACACAGATGTGATGTTCCAATATACCTAATGATACTTTGGCACCTAGCTTTCATATCTCTTAATACCTACAGGAAATACCTCCTTTGATATTGCTAGGCCTGTACATCTTTTTCAGTTTGTCTTTTTTTACAACTACTTAACATTATTTTACTTCTAGAAAACTACTTCATGAAAATCTTTTTTACTTCTGTCAGTTAATGAGCTTTAGTTATACAGCAAGTCCTTGTTCTTAGTTATAGGTACTTAACATACCACTCAGTATGATTAAATTTAATTGCCTTTATTTGACATCATTTCTTGAGATTACCCAGTGATGTCTTTAGAATACTTACATTCTCCCCATACTGAAAATTCTTCCCAGTGTTGTGGCATCAGCTCCATCCACTGACCTATTCTGTATGTCGAGTAGAAACATTTTGTGCTAAGATCATTAATAAACAAAAGACATCTCAAGAACCATCCCAGAGAACTCATCTAATAACCCTCCAACCTGCCAGTTACCTCTTCAGAGCAAGCCCTGCCATCTCCCATACACACAGGGACTATCCATTTCACAGCTTTTTTACGAATCTCCACACTCTCCGGTATAATGCTCACTAAGTTTAAGTCCAGAAAAGGACCATAGATTTATTTTTCCTAGGAAGTCAGTTATACAAAATCTATCAAATTAGTCTGATACAATCCAGGTTTGCTAAATTGTGTTGAATTTTATCAAATTTTCCCCTTATTTCCATGACCTAAATATGAAAGAACATTCAAAGCTGTTCTAAGTTTAGCATGCCATTTAGCTGAAACTATGGGTTACAACATATTTTCTCCTTCCTTATTACATGAACTTGCTATATTCCACTTCAAATGTGTGACCACTGACTTGATGGATGTGTTAAAAACTTTATTTAGTTTACTTAAAATTCTAGAGAGGAAATGACCTGCCCTCCCACAACTTAAATGCATTTTGGGCTCTTGAAGTTTTCCTTGCTCATACGTTCTATTTCTAAACAATTTGTTATTTTGCCTTTCATCTATATTCAATGGCCCTTAAGAAATATGGTGTCAAAGTACTCATTTGAAGATGGTGAAAAACCAATCACTATTTTATTTCACTAGATAGCGCTCCAAAATTTATTCCGTATGCTTTTCTATTTAGAAAAGAAACCTGGAACAATTTCTTTTGATTTTTCTAGCAAGGTCTTTTTCAGCTTGACTTGCCATTTCTCACTTCTGCCTAAAATACTGACCTCTCAGATGTACTTTTTGCCACAAACCAACCCTTTCTTCTACTCTTAATATTCTTTTGGAAGCATCTTTTCCTCCACTTAAGGCCCAGGATCCTTCCTTACAGATTTTTTTCCCCACTAAGTTGCAAAACTTATCCAAAGTCTTTTGAAGTCTTCTCCATTTTTGGTGTTTACCTCTGCAACTTAGCTCCATAACTGGTTCCTTTGGTTTCCTAGAGTTTTCAAACCAGGACACTCAATTAAAACATTTTCTTTTTATTTGAACAATTTATTTGAAATTACTTAGTTCTAAGTTCTTTGCTAAATTCATGTCTTCTATGAGATCTTTATTAGTGAGATGTAAAATATTACCATTTCTTTTTGTTTCAGTCACAATCTGGAAAAGGAATATATTGACTGAAAAATCAAGGGATACCTAGTGTCTGTTATTAGCACATGCCCTCCAGATTTAAAGTTATGTTTCTTGTAATTGCGCATTCCCCAGCATTACTTCTCTCAGTAACCAGAAACATTAAAATTGAAACAAACATCACCAAATTCAGCTAGAATAGGGGGAGGTCAATAAGCAAATTCATGGTGATACAGATGAGAAAATAGTTACTATACTAGCATTACTCTGTGTATTTTTAAAGATCAATAAACACTAGAAAAAGGCCAAGATGAGTGCATAAAAGCTAAATAACCCCATGGCATTTTCTCCACTGCACATGTGCAAAATTATTAAGTTTAATGTTTCTAAAATATTTGCGTAGAAACATGAAAAATACACAAATAATGTTATTGTTCATTGGAATACAAAATCAACACAGAACAAAGCCTCTACCTGCTGTGGTTTCTGAGAGCTCTTCACCCTGTAGATACTAGGTTGAAGGATTTTAACAAATTTTTTACTTGTTTATGTTTATGAAACTACATGTATCAGCTCTATCAGCAGACTAAGTAAGGCAACTAGCCTATACCACCCTCTTCATTAGGGCCAGATCCAAAATCCATTAGTGACTGTGAAGAGACTCCTATTGACTTCATGAGGCTTTGGATCAGTTTACGAGTGTGTGCCTAAAGCAAGATGAACGTGCCATCTGTTGTCTTCTCTGATGGTCTGATTTCTACTCTCTACCCATTCCTTCAGAATTTCTGGTGGGTGCCTTTTCTTTTTTTTAATTTTTTTAATTTTCTTTTTTACCAGCTACAATAGCATTCTCTTTTTTGCAACCTCCACAAGTTAAAAAAGTACAGGATGTTGCCCTTTCTCTAGCTTCCTTTCATAATATTTTCATGTTACAGCTTGCTTTTTGTTTGTTTGTTTGTTAAATAGCCATGTATGAGATCAAGCAAACAACAACATACTCTTCTCTTACAAATATGAAAAGACATTGGGTTTGGTTGGCGTAAAAACTGCAACAAAAAATAATTGGCTGAATTTGGTCAGTTTGCAGGTTTAGGAGAAGTGTTATTTAATTCTATTCAAAGCAATACTGCTGCTTCAGTAGGCTTTTTTCAAAGAAACTTTATTGCTAAGTGCTTTACTATTTAACTGATACATTACAAAGATAAAAGGAACAAGAGAGAAAATAAATGAAAAAAAAGGGAAGGAAATTTACTGGCGCTTGTCTATGCCTTATGACACTACAACAAAATAATTAGAAAGAATGGTTTCTCCATACTTTTAAGTTTGCATACTGCTTTAAATTATTCACTGGGTTAATGTCTACTTTCTCAATATCTCCAGGACAATGGATGTTTTCTCAAATAATTTACTGCTACAACAATAAAATGATTTAGGGGTGACTTACTTTTTCATTCAGCCTTGCCTGTGTCTATAGCCCTCAAACTTGCTTTTCCAGCAGCAGTGCAAGGAATTCAGACTCCACCTTGCAGCCCAGAGATGTTCACTCAAAGAACCAAGAAAAAACTTACAAAAATCAGCTCCTGTTTTCTGCAATAGTCTCTTCAAATTGATGTTGACATCACTCTTGCCACCAATCAATTAAATGACAAATGTCTAATGACTGGGTTTACCACAGTATAAATGTTAGAGATCCCGAATGTTGTGTGATGGGGATATACTGCCCTGTCTTACATTCAAAGCGGGCTCTCATGTATGCTTCCCTTGCAGCACTTTTGTTTTGAAGCATACGCCATTGTCTGTGATGCAAACGCTGTGACCTTCAAATCCCTGAAATGCTTTGCAGCACGTTTTTAAAAGGCCTTGCTGTTGCAGGAGCAGTTTAGATCAGTTGTTCTGATCAATGCAACAATTCACATAATTTCCCAAAAGTGCTTTGGATACTGCCAGAAACTCTAAAAATTAATCTGAACAATCTCCCAGGTGTGTTCAGGTTAGAAATGTCAAAAAGAAAGATTTAAAGCCATCTGTTAAAAGCTCTATCAAGATTTGTCCAGCTGGTACTACTGTATCATAGCAATGATGCAAATGAGGATTCTTTTATTTATAAATTAAAACAAAGCCATATTCTTTACATCAGACCAGGAGTCAGTAAATCAAGCATCATAAATAGCATCCTGAATAACAATTTTACCAAATCTTTGGAGTACTGAGAAAAACAGCACTTCAAGAAGAGATAACCCATTGCAGCTGGAAATAGAATGAGACCTGAGATCCAGTTTTCTACTGAGCTCACACCTAGTATTGTCTCCAGGTTTAAGATTGAAACTTCTTAAAATGCAAAATGGCCTAGTAGTGCCTTAAAACAATTGCCAGCCTCCCTGGGAAAGATTAACATCCTTGGGCTACAGAAACAACTGATTTCCCTCTAATCTATTGCCTTCCTGGCCCTGATAACCATGAATTCTTGACTCCACAGTAGCTTTTCTTTTCCTCTTGCTCCTTTGAAAGGAAGGCTCAAACATCTCCATGTCTTATGGATAGAAATTGCCTGCGGACTAAAGTGATTTCTTAGGACGTGGAAACTTTATTCAAATCCCCTCCTTCTGCCCCGATTAAGGAGATTTTAATCACCCATGTCTCCACCTGAATGGTGGGGGAGGAACGGATAGGCAGCTACCACAGGTCTTTTCTTTCCTCCCTATTAAATGAGCAGGTTTAGAGTGCCTCTGGGAAATCAAACTTCTTAAGTGACTCAAACCTAGAGACATCATGTTCATGAATCTCACATGGCGCCGGTTGAAAGACAAGCGGTGATCTATGAGCAGCAGCACTTCCAGGAAAGCACAAGAGTGGAATTGAGGTCACCACCATCAATGGCAGCACATTCTGAAATGCACACGGATCCTGTGGTACTGAAATTGCTTCGTGCTTTTTTAGAGTTGGAAGCCTGCACTTCATCTGTGTGGCTGTTTTGGCCATATCAGTCTCTTTATGAATCTGACCCACAAATACCACCTTTAAAAAAGGTAGCAGCTCCCTTTCTCCCAGATATTGAGAAGATAAATGCATTATTATATTATTCAGGTGAATCACTACCTTTATTGAAGGACTTGTTAAATATCCTGTCCACATTAATAGTATCCTCTAAGGCAAAACTTCACGATGCTTCATATCCAGCTATGACTCTTACCACTACATTTTGTTCAAAGAAGTAACAGCTGTTCTACTGATGTGGCTCTGATGACTATTTACAAGGCAAGCACGTGCAGGATAAAGAGATGCTCTGGAATCCTTCATTTTTTTTGGAAAACCTAATTTAGAAAACAACACACACTAATCCTGAGAACCAATTTACTAGGTATCTTCATGGATACATAACTTTGTTCTTTACTTATTATATAGCCAATTCTTACAGTGTAACATCTTAATTGTTTTGGTTTTTTTTCCCTGAAAGAAGGATAGAAGGCAATTATCACCAGATTTTAAAGACCTCTAAAAGCTAGAGCATCAATAAGACATGTAAAAACAAAACAAAATAAACACACTCTTTGGAAGTGGAAGAAATATAGGAAAATATTGTATTTGCTTTTTGATGGCATTTTCCAGGGTATCCCTGTTCACACAGTGTCCCTATATTTTTTTTTTATTATTCTAAATATTCAACAAGCAGAGAGGATTTTGGGGCCATCCCAAAATTTGTGACATTTTGATAAAAATTATAAAACAATGTTTACAGTTCTAGTTCCATTTTCAACTTTAAAAATGTTGGTTTGCCACTCAGTTTCTCAACAAAACCTTTCTCTCTCATAGGCTGCAGATATTTATGCAGTCTAAAATTTACCTGCAACTGTTTTCAATGAGCATATATTTTTCACAAACACATTATTTTTTCTTCATTTTTATTGACGTTTTGCTCTCTCCCTCCTCCACTATATTATAGGCAAATTTGAACACGCTGAAGACTATTTTTCCTGAAGGTTTTAACTTGCAAAAAAGCTCCACCTTGTTTGGAGCTTTTTTGCTCCACCATTTTCAAGCTCTTATCAACCTCTTCAAGACTTAGTTTTTCACTGTACACTTGACCACTAGGGGTTTTTGTGGGTTTTTTTTGTATGTAGTTATACTTCAAATGTATTGCTATGCAAAGAACTGCAAACTAATATTGACTCTGCGGTGCACAGTGGAGTATATTGACTATTCAGCATCCCAATCCTCTCAGTGTGTTGTTGGACATGGTCCTGTTGAGAAATAGTTGATGTGGTTGTGCCGCCTTTAGCGCAGCTGGCCTCCAGGATCCAGCTTGGTTCCTGCACTATGCTTCGTTCCTCACTTTGATTTGTGTGTTTTTCACACATACGCTCTGTTTCCCAGTGAACCAGCAGCTTTTGTATTTATAAATCACTTTTGCTAGTTAGCCATGGTATCTAAAGAGTAGATTTATCTGAGAAAATACAATACAAGCAAAACTCTTGTTAAGCGTAGCAGAATATGAGAGGAATAAAAATCTGTCGATTTCCAAAGCATACATTTGTGTCCCATAACAGCTGTTACTGTTTTTATTTCCACTTCAGGTAGGCTGCTTTTGTCTAACATTTATTCCTGTCTTAAAATTTTGTTTATTTCAAGGGTGTGTTATTTCAACCACTTTTTTTTTCTGGCAGCTGTTTTCAATGAGCATATATTTTTCACAGACACATTACTTTTTCTTTATTCTTATTGAGGTTTTGCTCTCTCCCTGCTCCAGTATATTATAGGCAAATTTGAACAAGCTGAAGACTATTTTTCCCAACCGTTTCAAAAATCCTCTTAAAAAATGACTTTGGCCATAGAGAGTTCAGTTTTCATTTAAGGAAGACTGCTTTCTAGTGAAGTAAATCTGATATCTGGTAAAAATTAAGCACTTGTGGAATCAAACTCTGCTGATTCTAGTTATCATTAAAATGACAGCATTTAACAACAGTCATTATGCTATAGCACCTGAAATACCCTGTTCCTCAGAACAAGGAGATACAAATATTTAATTTACAAATACAGTTTTGGAAAAAATGTCACTTTTAAAATTATGTCCAAGTAGGTAATCAATGCCTCAAAGTTAATCTAAGACAGAGGACACAGCTGTATCATTTACCTTGAATCCTGCCTAATATAGGTTGTAGGACCTACTTAAATAATCTCTGGAGAAAAATATCACTGAATTCCACAATGTCTCTTCCTTATGAAGAGCAATGAGTGTAAAAAGGAGACAAAAGCCAGGACAAGCCTTGCAGTTTTCTGCCTTCTGATAGAAATTGAGCTCACATCTGTCTGCTTGCATTCCCGGAGAACATTTTTTTTTTCCAAACCAAACACATAGCTTTAATGCCTTCTTAATTTAATGTCTTCTACTATTCATACAGGAAGGATGGCAGTAAAGGATGCTATGCTTTTTCTGAGCATTCAGTCTGCCTTGCTGACCTGTCAAAAATATGCTACGCATGGAGCTATGTGTCACATGCAAACACTAAAGTGGGTGAACCTGATCGTATCCACCAACATCTTGCTGCATCCCTTGTCCTTCCCAAAATGTCCATTTTTTCCCTTTATCAGATTTGTTAGTTTGACAACCTTTTTTTTTTTTTTGCATTCATTAATATTCTCTCCTTAGTTCTTGTTTTTTTTTCCTTCCTTTTTTTTTTTTTTATTAGCTACTGTTTTTCTTGCTGTCTAACACCCTTTTGCCTTTCCTAAAACTTTCATCCAGTCCTTTTCACTTCTCATTGCTAACCTATTAACATATTTGTATCTAGTCTCAACTTGTTTAAATTCAAAATCAAACATCAGCTACTACTATGACCTTCCAGGTAGGATGAAGAACACTCTCTAAAGGTTATTTCTCATCTAAAGTGCATGTTTTCTCTGATCAAGCCACCCCTTACTTTCCCACCAAGAAGCAAGTTCATGAAGCTTCCTGTGTCTCTCATGTCTCTCTTCAGCCTGGAGAAGAGAAGACTTCAGCAGCCTTCCAGTACCTAAAGGTGGCCTACAGGAGAGATGGGGAGGGACTCTTTATCAGGGAGTCTAATGATAGGACAAGGGGTAATGGTTTCAAACTGAACGAGGGGAGATTTAGACTAGATATTAGGAAGAAATTCTTCACTGTGAGTGTGGTGAGACACTGGAACAGGTTGCCCAGAGAAGCTGTGGATGCTCCATCCCTGGAGGTGTTCAAGGCCAAGCTTTGAGCAGCCTGGTCTAGTGGGAGGTGTCCCTGCCAATGGCACGGGGGTTGGAACTAGATGATCTTTAAGGTCCCTTCCAACCCAAACCATTCTATGATTCTGTGAAGAGGGTGCCTTTTCCAAAGTCACAATAACCCTCAAGGCCTTCCCTGAAGAAACCTCAGTTTTCAGTATCTTTTTCAAGTAGAATTAAGCAAGATATTACATGAGGTCCCATTAGGTTCCAAACCCTGTTGTATTCCACATCCCAAAACCTGTTCTACTCTACAGACCTCAGTTATGCACTTAAGGTCTTCACTTGACAAGAGACTGAGAAATTGTGTTCAACTGATGACCAGTCAAGGAGGTCCAGGATGTTTTGCAGATTCATTGCTTTCCAGGTAGGAGTCCTTGATTCCATACACATGCTGTGTTCTCTTTCTTGACATATGACTTCAGATTTGGCCAATTTATAATAACTGTGTTTTACCCAGCACGGTCTGGCATTCCTTTTGCTCTGACCTACACAGACACCATGATGACTCACACCATCCCATTTACTCTTTTTAACCAGCGCCACAGCATTAGCTCTTTTTCTATACATTGACATTTCTTCAGTACTCAAAGATCTTTTGAAAACTCAGCATGACAGATGCAGACGCTGTTCAAGTAACTCCTTTAGAAAACAGATTGGAAAACCAAGGCCCTAGCCCATTCTCACAATTAAAGCTAGTTTGGGGTTTTTTTTTCTTATAGAGTTGCATTAGACTCTAAGTCCTTGCTACATTTTGATTTATCTGATTTCGTTCCACCCAGCTAAACTAGCACTGAAGTTTCAGGAAGATCATGATTTTCCTCAGCCCGTCTCAGTAGATATTTCTGTGCTGCTGGGAGAGATGAGTAATGGCGTTGTTTGGAGGTGGAAAATCAGGATAGACATTAATTTTTAATGGCTTTTGTTACGTTAGCTCAAAATTTATAGCTCAAAGCAGTTAAAATTTCTTTTTATTGTTGGTCTAAACACACACACACATACACACTTACTTGGCTCACTCATTTCTCCCTCAGCCACATTACAATGAATACAGGTGGAAATGCCATGGTCCTTTTCTAAGTTCCCTTGCAGAAAGGGATTCCTCACATTTGAGTTAGAACAATAGATCTCTAGGTTTCCTATGAGAAAGCTTAACATGAAATCTTTAAGCATATTCATCATAGAATCATAGAATCGGTGGGGTTGGAAGGGATCTTTAAGATCATCAAGTCCAACCATTAACCTACCCTGACAAAAACCACTTCTAAACCATGTCCCTCAGTACCTCATCTACCCTTTTCTTAAACACCTCCAGGGATGGTGAATCCACCACCTCCCTGGGCAGCCTGTTCCAATGTTTAATAACCCTTTCAGTGTAAAAATGTTTCCTGATATCCAATCTAAACCTGCCCTAATTTATAATGTTAGTTGTATAGGTATAGCATTTCTCCTTGCTTAAAAATCCAGTCATGATTTCAATGTTCAGTGTTTTAATTATATTGTATGTTTATTGGCAAAACCACGTACAAGTTCCTCACTGTGAACTGCAGCCTTATTTCTGCTTTGGAAATATAATTAAAATATCTATTTGTCAAATATTTATGTTATAACTATATTTGCCAATGTTTTGTATAAGCTAATTATTCATATTACATTTCTCATTCCTAAATAAATATTGGATGGACAAGCAGTTAGTGAACATATTTTTACCTTTTTAAAAAATTCAGGTGACATTTTAAGAATATAAAAATGCTATCATTTTTCCCTTTTTTCCTAAATTTTGGTAAATTTTTGCAGTACTATTAAGATCCCTTATATCAATGGTATCAATGGAGTAGGTACTTTTCCCTGTGTACTCTTCAAAGTGTACTTGTTGACTACTAGATTACAGATTAGGATACATGTATTTTCATGCTGCTTTTACAGCTGGCCTGCTTTTCTGTGCTTCAGGTTTCCCGATCATGAAATATGATAAAAACACCAGGTTCGTTATCATCATCGTCATCACAGCTGAGAAAAATATTTGCACTTTAAAGCTTTATTTATCTTTAGTAAAGAGTGAAGTTACAAGCCCATAATTATTTTATTAGGATTTTTTTCCCTATGTAGTTTAATTCCTGTCAATGGAAATCTATGTATTAAACTTTCACAGTAAAAGTATGCTAACCAGACCTCTCTTCTGCTTTGCAGGTGAGGCACAGGAAATGTGTATTGTGCTCCAAGTGCAACCAGTTAAACTCTGCAAAATTAAAAACCACTCAAAAAATAAATTATTCATAGAATTCAATCAGATTTCATATATCACATTAAGCTGCATAAGGTGACTTTCAAGCCATGCTTGAGACTCATCAGCTAGGTCAAACTCTTAGGGTAAAGCACTATCTTGCAGTATAAAACATGCATGAGCAGCATACAATTGCTTTTCAACTACTTACAGCTTTAGCATACCTGAAGTTACCTTACCCATTTGACATTTAGTTGGGGTTTTAAATATAGGGACAAAGTTTGAGAGGAAATGGTCTATATCATATAATTCCCAAGAACTTCTAACATGCTACAAAGTGGGCCATTGTTCCTGCAAAACTACTTTGCAAAAAAGTATACCAGATCAATTCTTGAACCTCTTTTGACAAGAAAGAGCTTTTCTTCCCTTCATAGTGTCAGAGAGAAGCTGGATGGTGCTTATAAGGGGAAGACAAATGATCTTCCGACTGCTTCAGCTATAACTGCGTAAGAACAGAAAATAACTGCAATGCTGCATCCAAAGAGCACATTAGAATTTTTTATTGTGATACCGCATTACTGTTATGAGGCACAGCAATGACAGCTGTGGAATTCAGTCTGAGTAAACCAGCAGATTATTTTCTCCATTATTTTCTTCTCCCTTATTTCTCTCCAGCTTTGCAAGGCTATTCCCTACCGAAGTGGCATACTGATTCCTCAAGGTTGAGTGGCCCTCATTTATGCATTACAATTGATTCCAAATTAATAAGAAAAATGAAAAGCAATTTTCTGCAATGCAAAACATTGCTTTTTCTGAAGAGACAAATCCAGTACATCAAAGACACCTTTTAAAAAATCCTGCCTCAAAAATGACCATCTTTGCTGCAAGATGATTACTATCATCTGCAGCATGATTCATTTTCTACCAGTAAATTGGGGTTTATTGTTCTCATTTATTTAAATTTATGTATCATTTTATGCCTACATATTATTTGCCCATGCCAATTGCAAAACTAGGTGAAAACTGAGTCAAACAACTGCTTTGGAGCTCCTTAGTTTGTTATATTTTTTTTTCTGCTTTGCTTTCTCAATCTTTCTGCAAGAAGATTCCCACATACTTGGAAAATTCAGCATCTCAGACACACATATTACCCCTTTTTAGTTTTACATTCCCTACTATTAGCGCTCCAGACGCTTTTATTCAGAAGTGGTATGTTTATTTGGAAATCACACTTGCAGCTTTGCTCATTAGTGACTAGTGCTGATTGATTTGAAGCATTGCAGGGTGGGACAGCTCAGGTTTGCCTGGGAGATACACTGAGATTCATTTCCTAGCCTTTTTATGCCAGTTCGGAAAAGCTGAATGGTGTGGAGCAGAACGCTCATCTTTTTGCACTTCCTGAAAACTGTGATGTTCTCCGAGCACTCGGAACACCCCTAAATCTCTGCTAAACTCTCACATCAACAAAGGATTTCTTCCTGCAAAATTCTTTCAAGGTAACATTATTGACCAGTAACAGAAGAAATGCTAAGCTGAAGAGAAAGGGTCTGTTCTCCTGCATCAGCCTAGAGGCCTAGGATACAGGCTCCAAAAATCTGCCGTTTCACTCTGCAGAGACTGGTTTTAATAGACAAACATTATCTGCTGCACACTTAAGTAATCCTTTTAGAAACTGCAATATTCTGCAAGTTTAACTCTGTAAAAATCTCAGCTAGCCACCGCAATTTGTACCTGCAGAGGGTGTTCTGCTCTGCATATATTGCACTGTTGTTATCCTGGGATGGCTCAAGAACCCCTGGTGAGGCTTTCAGCTCTCCTTCCCTCACCAAGGCAGCTTCACAACCAGGCTGAGTTCGATGCTCACTTCCCGAACACCAAACAGGGGTGAGATAAAGCTTGGACTTCATCAGCTAACTATAATAGAGTAAATAAGCTGAAAGGCCACATCCTAAAGAGCTACATCTAAAGTAAAGGCTATTTTTATGTAAAGCTGTAAATAATACAAAAAAGCAACAGAATTACTCGCTGCAGACTATCTGGTCAGAGCAAGTGAGTTAGGAAATGAAAGGCAATAAATGAGTGATATTACCTGAAAAATAAAATGTCAATATAATAATAATTTAAAAGAAACAGCAGCAGAACGTTGCCTCTAGGCAGCTATGACTTGCATGAAATAACTTTTCACATAATAGGTGCCTCAAGGTCTCAGTGATCTTGGCAAAGTGAAAGGGACAACTTTCAAGTAGAGATGAACATGAATAATTCTTTTTCCTATGCTCACATAGGTAAGGTTTGAACTCTCAAATAAATGCTGCTTAACTTTTCAACTTTTCTTCATTTTTGATATGGAGTACACATCGTTATCACTATTGGGGAATTTTTTTCTGCAGCTGGTTTTTAATTTCTTTCTATCACTTTCGGAATGCTTTCTAATATTGTATTTTCTTCTTTCTAGTATCTGTATTTTTTAATGACATGCTCTCCCTGGACAAATTCCCTGTGAGTTTTCAATGCAGAGAGTCTAACTAACTTCACGCTTGTGATTCAATATATTAGAGAATTAATTTTTTTTACTCCTTTGGGAACTAAATGTCTCAGTATGTCGAGTGACTCTTATTAAATTTTAAAAAAGTATATAAAATAATCCCCAGTTTTCTTCTCCTGCTTGAGCATTCTTCAAAGCTTCAAATTATTTTGAAAATGCTTAAGTACCACAGTGAGCTTTCATGACAGAATATTCAGTTATTTAAAATTCCTCACACAACAGCAAAACTCCCATAATCTTCCCTGGACCTGAGGACTCATTGAAACAAATTGTGAACCCCTCATCTAAAGAAATACCCAGAAATTGCTACATGAATTACTAAAACCAGCAAATACATAACCTTCAAAAATAAAGAAACAAATGAATAAAAGCCTAATTCATAGTAATAAAAAAATTCTTTGCCTTGCAAAACTTGAATCCTCTAATATAAATCCAAACTATGCATTTCTTTCCTATCTGAAATATAAATCTAGCAGACATGCATGGAAGGGGACATCATTCACCGAGATAATGTCCTCGGAGGAGTTTAAATGGCATCACAGTGATAAATTCAAGGATTTGTATTTATTCTGATTTAACTGAGCTAGCATCCATGCAGTGTTTTTCAGACACTTAGATTTAAAAACAAGATTCTAAGATAACAATATGAAAATATGAATTTCTTCAGTAGGCACCCAGAGGGAGATAAATGTATAGCATTATTTCAGCTTCTTTTCCTAATCACAGTGTAGCTATAAACTGCAGAAGTTAAAACTTTTTCCCTAGTCACTTGTAGCTTTTCCCCCTCCGTCATCATGCCTTTTGTGGCTTTGCAGCATCTCTGTTGTGACTACTGGGGTGAGAAGTGCTGCCACTCCACAGATGGACTCTCTACACAGCTGCAGCAGTGATGAAATACATGGCAAGTCCTCCTTATAAAGAGAGGCTCAATGGAAAGACACGTGCTTTTTTCAGCATTTACCCTGGATAACTCAAATTCTTCTGGCAGTGCATTTTCTGAAGCAGTCCAGATCACCCCTACCTGGAGAGGACGACATTAAACAGACTAGTCCTCCAAGTCCTATCACTGCTTTCAGGAATGCTGTGGGGAGCTCACCTGCTTCACCACACTCACAACCTGTACCAACGCAACTGTTAGCAGAAATAGTAATAAATAAAAATACTTTGTTCACATCCCAAAGAGGGATATAATTTTAACAACTATTCCTTCGCTTCTCTAACCAACAGTCTTCAGTAAGACGGTTATATGGTTTATTGAGTTTCCAGTCCCAGACATTCAGTATGTACAGTATTCAGTATTCAATATTCAGTATTCAGAATGACAGCTAACAACATCGGGCTGGAACTTCTGTCCCTCAAAAAGGTGCAACCCTCCTTCCCCCAGCTCTTCTGCCTTTCCATACATACTCCAGACCGGCACGTTTTGTACCTGTACCTAGCACAGGTGGAACAGGCCCCCGCAAGACATGCACCGTTCTACAACCAGGAATAGTTTCAGCTTAATGACTCTGACAGAATAAGAACAAAGAACAAAGTTTTCCGGTGATTAGTTATATTCTGGGTGCCAAATTAGGGCTGCTCTGAGGTGACAGAAAGTCACATGTTGTGGGTGAGTAATGTTACAAAAAAATCAGGCTGTTCCAAGGAATCCTAATTTAGGTCATTTAACTAAAGCAACTGAATTCTCCAGTTGCTTTGGAAAATATTGACCTGGTATTTCAGTGTCACATTATCCGGACTGCACACCAGGCTACTTCAGCTCCTTTCATCAGCTCATTCCTGCATAACCTAAGGTCAAAGCGAAATCTGGCAAGGAACAAGAGACAAAAAGACGACCTTGCTTAAGCCATTGCATCCAGAGGCCAGGGAGTCTGCCCTTCCCGGTGCTTACAGACCTCTCTGAAGGTAAACAGCAGCCACTGACACAGCGGCCTGCCAGTGCCAACTCTAAGATGTGGCTGGAATTAGAAAGCATAAGAGAATTTCCTGCACAGAGATTGCATGTACTACAGCTGTGTTTTCAAGCATCTTTCTTAATTTCTTATTTCATTTTACAGAACTTTGCGTTACACATACACAGGGAAATACCCTGCAAAGACTCTATATGTACTCCCAAGAGATAAAATGATCTGTCTCTGACTTCAAGTTGTCTGCACAACATTAAAAACGTCAGGCTCCACATTTTCTGTCTTTTGATAACTCAGCTCCATCCATAGATATTTTTGCCTCTTCTTATAGGCAGGCTCTGCTGGCGCCTTCCAGGAAAAAATCCCTGTGGGTGAACTTTATTGCAATAAACACCCATAGGTCACTAGTCTACTACAAACCTGATAAAAACCAGTCCGTAAGAAGGATTCTGCTTTTTATTAATTATAATTTATTTCAGTCTGAAGCTGCTAGAATAACTACGACTTACTCTCACTTAGGAAGCAGGATGAGCCCAGCAAAGAAGCAATGTAATAAGGGCACCCAGTCAGAAAGCTCTCAACAGTGAAGAAAACATCTAGAGTTCTGCAGAAAAAAACACTCAGAGAGCAACACTACATTTGGAGGAGCTCAGCAGGCACCTGAGGGACACTTACTTTAAAAGATTTACTTTCTCCTGTTGGAAGATGTCAAACCACTCCACTGGGGCTGTTGATGGTTGGATATTATGCACTCTGGGTTCTCAAAAGGCATGTGTCTACTCCATAAGCTTTTAAACTTTGAAAATACATTTTCCTAGTGGACAATTCTTGACCACTCCCTTCCACTCTACTATTTCTGAACCACATAAAGGAGACATTTCCTGGCATTGCATTGTCCTACAATCTCATTACCGAGAGGTTAAAGCTCACTGATGCGTGAACAACTGGTGTCTAACACCTTAAAAAAAATAAGAAAGCAGATACACTACTGAGTAACAGTGAAAACCTTATTTCCTAGATATACAAGCAAACAGTGGTCTTGGTAGATGAAAAGCTGGACGTGAGACAACAATGTGTGCTTACAGCCCAGAAAGCCAATCGTATCCTGGGCTGCATCAAAAGAAGCATGACCAGCAGGTCGAAGGGGGGGATTCCGCCCCTCTACTCTGCTCTCATGAGACTCCACCTGGAGTACTGTGTCCAGATCTGGAGTCCTCAACACAAGAAGGACAAGGACCTGTGGGAACAGGTCCAGAGGAGGCCACGAAGATGATCCGAGGGCTGGAGCACTTCTGCTGTGAAGACAGGCTGAGAGAGCTTGGATTGTTCAGCCTGGGGAAGAGAAGGCTCCGGGGAGACCTTATAGCAGCATTTCAGTACTTAAAGGGGGCTTATAAGAAAGCTGGGGACAGACTTTTTAGTAAGTCCTGTTGCAGTAGGACAAGGGGTAACGGTTTTACACTGAGGGTGGTGAAACACTGGAACAGGTTGTCCAGAGAGGTGGGAGATGCCCCATCCCTGGAAACATTCCAGGTCAGGTTGGACAGGGCTCTGAGCAACCTGACCTGGTTGAAGATGTCCCTGCTTATGGCAGGGGGGTTGGACTAGGTGGCCTTTAAAGGTCCCTTCCAACCCAAACCATTCTGTGATTCTATGATTCTATGATCTCTGCTAAAACAAGATAGATAGATAGATAGACAGATAGATAGAAAAAATAAGACATTGAGTCAAATTAAAATCCTTGTGTCATTGAATACAATCCAATTCCCATTGCTCTTCAGTGCTCAGTGGAATGCATGTCTCTATATTTTTGCAACCTTCTGCATTTTCACAAAGAAATCAGTGATGAAAACAGTGTAATTAATACTACAGTAGCAATTATCTCTCAGGTTTACAAGATACCACAGTAAATAAAAGCCCAGGCTGAAATAAATTCTTTACCAAAATGTACAAGGATTACCTTTTCCACTTTTTCCTCAGGATTTTTAAATTTTACTCTCTAAGTTTACTTATGATTACAGTTTTAGCCTTTCTAGTTGAGATCTGAATAGACCTTTAAATTTGGTGGAAATGTGAAAATCCAACCCTTTGGAGGACAATGATCTTGAACTAGAAAAAGGAAATCTGATGGCACTTGATATCACTGAAATATCGAGTCAAAGGAAAGAAGTGAGAGCAGATTTTCAGCCTCTCCATTGAACAGGGCATGTAGTGGATACAGAAAAAAAAATTTCCAGAGTTATCACAGCACACTACCAGAAATTACTCCTGGAATATCTTTAATGTGATTTTCTGATTTTCTGATCATGCTACATGAGCATCCATGCCTGCCTCTTCCTCAAAGGTAGTAAGCCCAATAGCCAGCTGCAACCAAATCTGAAAAAGTGGGAAGGAAACAAAACAGTAAGTTCCTAAAAACTTTGTAAAAAGATGTCATTCATTAAAAACAGTGACATTCTGCAGTGTAACTGGAATTGTTATCGTAGGCCAGAGAATCCACAGGAGTATAAAAGAAAAAGAAACAGAGACACTTCATGCATGTCTCAACCTTGGGAAAGTTCTCAGTCAGAGCGTGACCCGCTCATATATCAAGGTCAGCCAATCGCATGATGCAAATCCACTGGAAAATAAATGTCTTTATTTCCAATGTTGATAGAATTTAATTTTTCTGAACAGTTTATTCCACAAAAAGTTATGTAATTTTACTTTTATACAGATACGGAATGAAAATACATGCTGAAGCATCAAAAGATTCTATGAAAACAGCTTTACTAATCATAACTGCCCTCTTTTTCTCTAACATCTAAAGAATAGGCAAGGTTAGATGAGCAAAAAAGTACTGAGATCTGAACTCAGACGTGGAACGCGACATGAATCCAACATGAATCATTAAGTGACCCACTGTCTTTCTTTACTCTTCTTCAAGGCAACTATTGATATTGGCTGATATTACATGAACTTCTATTAAAACCTCTCTTCAGTGTGTCTCCAAGCACAGCACTGTACCAAGGAGTCAATCAATTAAAACTTTCCTCCAGCTTAGAGAAGTTAGGCTGGGCTTTGTCACAGAGTCTATTCAGTTCTCTCTTCAAGTGACCACTGATCTACAAGTGCCAATTGGTCGCTTGATAGCCCTGGCTACAGTTTTTAAGTCCTGCAGTAATGGAAGACTAACGTCACTGCACTAATATTAAGTCATTTTATGGAGAGTTTCCTTTTTATGGTGTCTTGAATATTCAAGCTAGAGCAAGGTAACAGCTTATTTTAAGGAATTTTGTCTAAGTGTGCATTGGAGCACTGTAGATTATTACAAATCGACAAGTCTTAGTCTACACCTGGATCTGCATTTTATGCCTGGAAATTAGCAGAAAAACTCACATTCTCTGAGGCAGTTGAAGGATTTAAAACTGTGAGTTGTTTGGGGTTTTTTTTTAGAGAAGATAATTTCTTTGATTTCTCTTAACTGTGTAATTGTGTTACTCAAGTAGGTTGTTATGAGAGCTCTAAATGAAGAACACTTATTTAACAGTGATCCTTATGGGCTCAGGGATTGGTGTTGGTACTTGATACGTGGCTGGCACAACTGAAGAGTAAAAGGATAAGAGCATGCCACTAAGGAGGGGGCTGGCAGAGGCGAACTTACAACTTCTTTAACTCCTGGAATAGCACTGATTGCAGCTTTAAGGTGGATCTGCCTCAAATTCATCATCTTTTAAGATCAAAACCCCAAGTCCTGTTAAACTGTAAACTAGGACACAACATTTTAAATAGAAGCAACTGAACACCATGATGTCAAAGTGCAAAACCAAAAAAGCTTTCTACACAAACCCACGATATCCTTGCAGCCATTTCTTGGTATGCCAGCTGGATCTCAGGCAGCTCGGTGACACTCAGCAAGCTCTATGCTGTCCAATCCCCTAGTTCTTTAGCAGGTTTCATTTAGGCATTTTTAAGACCCTGTTGATCTGCTCCCCGGCTCCATGCAGGATGCATTCTGCCAACATGGACACAATGGTCCTATGTTACCCTGAGGGATGGAGCAATCTCTTCATCCTGGGTACCTAAACCAGGAACTCTCTTCAGGAACACGTCCCACAAATTCATGTCACCTATGGATGAAGGTGATCTCCTACAATTAAATTAATGGTGTCCTTGCCAAATCTATAGAGATTGGGAGATGTCCTGAAGTATTCAGTCATTTACTACCTTCCCTTTCATTCTGCTCTAAAATAAAAGCAGGAAAGAGTGCAAAAGACCTAACACATCCTCAACCGATTTATGTTTCACATCATAGAATCTTTTAAATTATATTGACTATATCAAAATGTGGATAAAAGTCATGAAGAAAATATCTGATTGTTTTGGGGGTGCAGAATTCTGTAACTTGGATAAACTGGACTAAAATTGAAAGTTTATTACCAACTGTTTGATATGGGCAAACTACATTTTTATCTCTCAACAGTAGCAACCTTGATACATTTTGCAGTTTTGCCATTAAATACAGAGAGATGATTTTCCATCTAATTTCTAAAAGCAGTTTTGTGGAAGAAAATGGGCAATCAACATAGAGAATGTCTTTCTTCTGAAAATGCTTTTAGTCTAACATAAATGACAGCTATTTAAAGGCAATCACTTGTGTTTTATATCTCACACAAAAACCAGCAGACACAGTACCCTGCCTTTGAGACAAAACACTGATACATGTGACAGAACATTTCAAGCAGTAATAATCAGAAGCCACAGATTCAGCAGCATCCAGAAAACAACTGAAACATCCTCCACTTAAAACTGTAGCTTTTTTTTGCTATTGTTGATCAGTCTTTAACTGACATTATGTGGCATTACATCATGAATAACTAATTACCTACATCAGACAGGCACAGGAGATGCAAATCACATTCATTCTGCAGTATGTACACTGATAACTTTCACATCTCTTAAAAATAAAGTGGTTTTCAAAATATCACCCAGGAGGCATGTGTTCTGTTCAGTGACCTTTGGAAACTCTAGTCCAATGAATAACTAGTGAAGCACAAATAAGTTGAGAGAGTAGATAAAAAGTGCCTATAACCTTATATGTTATCCGTTATGAGGATGGCTATGGTAAAAAGATATATTGCTCTTTCATAATTTGCCTGAGAGAGAAAATCAATGAGAACATAAACTTGTATCCCTTTAAGTTGAATGGTTATGAAATTCATTATCCTGGACAATTAAAAATATAACATGCAGAAAAAGTGCAATGAATTGTATAATCTAAGAATCTAATTTAATGGTAGCTTGCTACCTTACAGGCATTTATTCATATGGCATCAGTCACAACTTGGTAAATCCAGCCTTGCATTCAAACATTTTACGTAGAAAGAAGCCTAACTGCGTTTGCTTCATGATGAAACTTCTTAATAGTATGTTGATACTCTTCAGCATTCTAGTAGGTAGAATATTGAAGGAACCCATCAGTGACAGTATTTCATCCATTAGAAACCTTTGCAAGCACTATGATACATGATCAAGCTTAGACTTTCTCTTTTGGTCTTGATCTTGTGGCAAATAAAGTCCACAGACTAAAGAAAACAGTATTGTAACCAAAAGGCAAGGAAAAACCACCAAATCCAGGAAGATATGATGCAGCACAAATTTTAAATATCTCTTTTTTGTGCTACTAACAAAGCCTTTGCTGACAGCCCTGATTATAGCTCATATAATTCATACTTGCGTAAACATATTCTTTACACATAGATATATAGTCTACAGCTTTTATATAGCCACTTCAACATGAATGGAATTGCAATTATTATTTTTTATATATATTATAAGACTACATGTCTGTTATTATAATGCAGACATGTAAGGAAATCAAGGAGGTTAAAAGAAAAAAGATACCATGATTCCAGCTTGCCAAGCTAAAAAGGAGTTACAAAGTCACAGGAGCTCTTCCCAATAATCAAACACCTGGTGGAGCACTGACATAGTTATGGGGTAGAAAATCATTCTGGATACTAGTCTGCCAGTAGGTACATCTGAAACTTCTTAAAAACACAAAAAGCTTATCCTGTTGTATCACTTATATTTTTATAGCTTAGAATAAGAGAGGACATCTTTACTCAAAATATAAACAATTCTATTCTTAACCATTTTTAATTTCATAAGTATTTGCATTATTTTTATTACAGATTATATTTTTTTCTACAAGAGAAAAATAAATTACACTTACCCTCTCCAAAGTAATTTCTTCAAATTCATATTCAATTTCTGTTCCATTGACCTGAAGAAAATAAAATCAGAAGATTCCTTAAGTGCACGTGGAAGGTAATTTGGTAGGGATATTGTACAGATATTCCAGTATAGTCAGTTTACTGAGGCACATTTTTCAACATATAGGTGAGGCTATCTCAATTATAGCCTACTTAGATCCCCTTTGTCTTGAATGACGTGCAAGCAAGTCTATAAGCTTGAAAACAGTAGAAGTTCGGTGTGTAAAACACTGAAATAATGGATAACAAAGGCACTCACATAATATGACTGATATTTGCTATAACATGTTCATGGACTACATGCAAATGTTAAATATTTTCCAAGGCAATAGTTTCATGTCAAAAATAGAAGACACGTTTCTAAAAATTATCCTCACCAATGGAAGAAAGATTAATTATTCATTGCCTTACGAGCTCTAATTTACTTTGCAATACAAAAACAGACAGGAAATTCATAGTACTTATGTAAAAATCACTCACTGATACATATACTGAAATACAACTTGTTTACTATATTAACCTAGGGCAAGAACATGACAGAGGACCTTTGCAATAGACAGCTGAATGGCAAAAAAGGCACAGAATGTTAATGCAACTCTTACGCTGAGTTTCAGTGTCAAAATAAATTAAGCTACAAAATGTAGAGCACCAAAATGGATTGCCCTGGACAAGAAATCTATCAGCTGAAGACATGACACTGATTTAAGCAGTATTCTCAAACCTTGTTCCAGTCTGACATGGATTTTTTCTGTCCCTCTAGGCAACTCGCTTAACATCCCTTTCTTAGTTTCCTTATTTCTGAAATGGGTAGAGTACCGCATCTGAGAAAGCTACAAAAGCTGACTATATTGAAGTAAACTGCCTAGTAATGAAAGTACTTCTATTATTAAAAATCTCAGAAGTATTTCAAAGTGTCCCTTAGCTACAGCTAGTCAGTAATTTTTTTTTATTTGGCCAGAAAATATTAATTAATCAAAAATAATAGATATTAACCATGAATCATGCTGGTTTATTTTTTGTAATGATATTTCCTGGAAAAGAGTTTTGCTTTTGTGTTTTACTTAATTTATACTTACTGAAACAAAAAATAATTATTTTGTAAGAGCAAAAGTGAAGTGAAGCATTAGGATTGGCCTAATCTTGGAGGAACAAATTTGTTGTTTCTCAGAACAAGAACATTTATTACTCCTCCCAACTCCCAGCTGCTAATTTTCTATATTAGCTTTCTAACTGCAATCAGAAAACACTGTACACAAATCATTCTTTATCTAGTCAAGCACCTTTCAAATGTAATTAGGTACTTCTCTTGTGAATATTATAACTAGGTACATGTATCTACCAAACAAAAGCTTCCTATAAAAGCCACCAACTATTTAATTTGTCTGCAATTCAAAATCTGATAAACCATGAAATCAGTAATAGAGATACAATCCCCAGAGTCTGTGTTCAAAGGGAAAGAGGAAGAAAATTCCAAAGAAATAACCGGTGCATAACAATGAAACAAAAACACAACATCAAGGAATAAAATATTTAATACATAATATTTGTATTTTTTTTTTTACATTATTACAATCTGGTAACCGTATTACACTACACTAAAACCAGATAAGACCAAAAATTTTACCACAGCATATTTTCCTGTTCTGTGTTATCACTTTAATGCTTTCTGCTTAGACTCTTTTATTAATATCGGCAACTTACTAGTATGAACAGCTTTATAGCTACTCCATTTTTCATCTTTTCTTGTCTAATGATAATGAAATCAAAGCTATCTATATGTCCCTGTTTCCATGAACTTCTCTTTCATCTTAGGTTGGTGGATAGCTCTGATCTATGTCTTCAATTCCTCAGTCTTGCTCTATAAAGCTGTCTTTGCTTCACTGCTTATAATCACTTTTCCTTTGCATTAAAAACTCGTTAGTGCAGCAAAATGGGAAAAAGAGGGACATGAGAAGTGAGCAACCTCTGTACAAAGATGAAAGGAGAAAACACAAGCTGAATACTCAATTTGTATTTGCACACAAACAATATCTTGATTATGATCATCTGAGGGGTTTCTTTTATCATCTGCAGTCACCATTCCAAGAAGGTCTTCAGTTCAAATCATCATTAATCGCAGCAAAGATCCATTATCAGGTTCTACAGCGGCAAGGATGATAGGAATTAAAAAGCTGATCTTGATCCAACTCCTTTGGTTATTTAAGCATATATATCTGCATATGCAATTCACTGCCCTGTTTTTCTTACTAGTTGCTCAGAAGACCAATACAGTTATTTTGCAAAGGGTCTAATAAGATATTGCACCTACCTGAGGCAGGTGAAATGATGATGTATGCAGGACCATTCATTGCTAGCACCATTTTATTTCGTATTTAGACTCTCTGGCTGCACCTACACTGCTAAATTAGAGTCAATTTTCAGCCAAGTCTCTGTGCTTAAGGCTGTTTCTGTCTGGAGCCGGCTGGAAACAAATAGCCAAGGAGTGAGCCAACAGTTGAGCAGGAGGAGAATCATGGCTCCAGTGCTGTAACTAGCTTGTCGGTCCTCTCGTTTAGCAGCATACGGACCAACCCTCTGTTTTTGTCCATTTTAACTTGACAGTCTCTGGCCTGACAAAGCACCTAGACAGGCTGGCTGAACCTGCAACTTCTATTTCTTGCAAGTAGTGGGAAACTGTTCCTACTCTTCTCTTTACAGGAGCTTGCTGAATTAGGCATTTGTATCAGACTGCAGCAAGAACATAGAACAAAATTTACTACGGCCTGTCTGATTTTAGATAACTATGAAAAACTCCAAACATTTTCATATGAGTTTCTCTTCTCCTCCACAGTCAAAGAATTCACCGGCATTTTCCATATTTCAGTTTCGGAACATTCTTTCCTATATTTCAGGGGGGCAAGGTTGAAAAAAACAGATATCTTTAATCTCAACTAAATTTTGCTATTTATAATGATGAAATGGGAAGTAGTCATCTAGCTCTCTTTATACTCTGTGAGAAGAAACAGGCCCTTCTAGGTCTTAATTAATTTCATCCTACACTAGATAGCTCAGGTAGGTTAGATGAATTGTGCCCCTGAGGTTTCCTTTCACTATGTACAAACAGAGACTAAAAGCAATGTGTAAAGTTTGGTCAGCACTTGCCTTAAACCTGTTTTCTCTGCATCACTCCTAACTGTAGATTCGTAACAAAGTTCTGCTTAAGGGATGCTCTATGTCATTCATAATTATACACCAGTGAAAGGCCAAATCTCTGCTTTAGCAGCTTCTCAAATTGCTTTTTTGGGCTTGTCTGCACCCGTAACTGGCAGCACATGCATGCCATCATATCCAGCACCTGCTCCCACAAGCCCAACCGGTTAAATGTCTTCAAGGAACAATTCAATCTCTCCCCTTCTCCAAAAGCTGAAAGCCAAGACACATTGCTGTTGGCTTCCCCCTCTGATTCGGGACATTGACGTCCCCTCTTTGGAGAAAGAGTACTCAACAGCACCTGTGAGAGTACCAGGGCCAGAGGGCTCTGGCAGAAGTGGGTAAGAAGTGCACAAGATGAGGTCCACTGGAGGACGTGATCAACCACGTCCCTTCTGCAAGGCACAGAGTCTGGAATCAAAATGTGTCTTATCCAGGGATGTGCTTTATTTCCAGTAGAATATAAAAGATACTGATGTCCAGGGCAAAATACATAAGCGCTATGTGAGGAACAGGTCTTCATGTTCAGAAACAGCATCACCGACATACTCTTCTGATGCAAGAAGGCTTCTCAGTCTCCTGACCTTACATATATTCATGATGTGGAGTGTGATGAATTTACAGCCCGGTAGAATAAGTCACTATAATTCAAATAAGTCCCAATGTTTAAAGCAACTACTTGCAAATCGAGGTAACAGTTGCCTTTCATTTACAACTGCACCTGTTATACTGCAGGGCTCCCTCAAACTTTTGACAAGAAAATGTCTTTAAGAAAGATGTAATGTGTGGTAGCTGTCCAGATTCCAGCATTCAAGAGAGATTTCCTAGTGAAGCTGTAATCACTACTGGAGTTCACTTATCTTTCTAAGAAGAAAGCACCAGTCATCTTCAGATGACACTTTCTTTCAGGAGAATGAGAAATAAGAAACAGGTAAAAAGAGGTTTTCATATATCATTTTGTGAAAAAACCTGAAATAAAGCCCACTACACGGGACACCAAAATTAGGACCAAACAAACTCAGTTTTGCTTGTTCCTTTATGTGAAGAATTTTACTTTCCAGGAAGTTTCTCTCATTTAGTGCAGTTTAAGGACGACATAAGCACTGAAGTAGTCCCTTAATGAAATTCAATTCTACAGAATACAATACATTCACAAAATCCTTGAGAAAAACATTCTGTTTGGTTTTTCATTTTCACATACTCCGTCACAAAAAACATAGAGATGTTTTTCTCCTCATAATAATAATTTGATACTTTTTATACTTCTGCAGTTATTTGATTTGATAGACCTGTTTACACTCAAATAAGTAAACATTGCCAAATTCTTTCTCGCCATACTTCTACATATCTACAACTGCATCCGCCCACTCAATAAGATAAAGATGTCATCATATGAATTTTAATGAAAAGAACTGGCAACAGCAGCATCAAAACTCAATTTATACAACTGTAATTTTTCAAAACCTCTGCACCTATTCTTTCCAATAAAATTTGTCAGTAGAGCTGTTTGTTATGCTTAGTCTTATTTTCAAGAAGAGATTGTTTTGCCTAAAAATTATAACAACTGTAGACTTTTATTACAAACAAAACCCATTTTAATTACATTTAATTGGATAATGTTTTTCTGCTGTCTTCAAGAAAGGAGATTGCTTCTTCTACTTCTATTATCATATGCATAGAAAGATAACTACCCTGCCACTGATTTTCACTCATCATGTAAATTTTATTCTTTTAGCTGTATGTTTCACCAGTTTCCACCCAAACCTGACCAGAATACAATATTGTCAAATTGTTGTACAAGTACTGTATGACATATTTGTCCTTTTAAAATTTCCAATTTGCTGCATAATAATATGGTCCATTTTACATTTCAGAAACATCAAGGCCCTTTGGGTAATTCAACAAGTATAAGATTTAAATAGCCCTTCATGATCTCTGTTTTATCAGCAAGACCAAAGAGTGGGCCTTATTTAGCCCTTTGCTGTCCCTAGATTTGTGTTATTTCTTCCTTAACTGTCAAAGGAAACCTGCTGATGTCCTTTTGATACTCTTTTCCAAGAGCATTAAAAGTTTGTCACTGCATATAAACATACAGAAACCAGTCTCCTGTGTTCTCTGATTTCAAATATGATCATTTTGTGTTTTCAAGCTGTTCCAAAGAGGCTGCCAGAAAGTCAAGTGAATGGTCAAGTTCATTATAATGAGGGTGGTGAGACACTGGCCCAGGTTGCCCAGAGAGGGGGTGGAGGCCCCATCCCTGGAGACATTCAAGGTCAGGTTGGATGGGGCTCTGAGCAATCTGATCTAGTTGAAGATGTCCCTGCTCACTGCAGGGGGGTTGGACTAGATGGCCTTTAGAGGTCCCTTCCAGCCCAACATACTGGATGATTCTATGATCTAAGTGAGTGAGTGCATTTTATGGGCTTTTTGTACAAGAGGCCCCACATCTATATTTAATCATTGTGCATAACTAAGTCCACTTCCTTCTTTTCACCCATATTTCCTTTAGGAAACAGGGACAGTATGTTAAGCTCTTTGAATGAAAATTTACCATAGCCTAAAACTTCCTTGTCATAATATGACTGTTCTGGTGTGAAGAATTAAGAGTGAAAGACCATATGGTTTTGAAAGAAATGCATACTTTGTCAGGAATAGGTCTTACAGTATATGTGCAACTGATTTGTGGATCCTCACACAGATGCCTTCAGAGCACTTGACCATCAGTCATTGTACATCCTGTTGGGAAGATATCACCCTCAACAGGCAACTAGCAGAGCCCAATCCAGCTCTTGGCCAACATGTGTAAACATCTGCAGTATAGTTATGATCAACTTGTACCCTGCTAAAAGGGTGCTTGTTTGGCTCATTCACTTCTTACATGTCTCCTATATCCTTCTCTAGGTCTTAATTTTCAGTCAGCCGCCTTCTTCACTGTTTGTGTACCATACCCACTCTTTCCTCTCTTCTTCCTCCCTTATTCTCACCCTGGATTTTCTTGTTTCCATTCTCTTGGACACAATACCCTTTCAGCAAGTAACCATTACCACTCTTCTCTGGTTGATTCCCAACTCCCTAATTTTATTTTACCCTACCTCATTTCTAAAATCTTGTTCAGAACAAAATTATGTTCTCTATATCTATTGCGAATCATTATCCCCTAGCCCTAAAAAAACTTCTCATGTTTCCACCTCATCCTCCACTGCTTTCCCTGATTTGCATTCTTTTTGTGTTTTTCGCTTGTTTTTTCCTTCTTATTTCCTGCAGATCTGTTATTTTCTTTTTCTCTCACACACAGATGCATGTACATACGTACCAAGTTAAACATACTTTATATAATCCCAATTCATCCAAAGGATTATTCATGATCAGCTTTCCACCTTCTTATCTTTTCCAAATAAACTTTAAAAATAATATTCTCCCATAACTCCTACTGAGTCACTCATACATTCAATGTACCTTAATTCCTTTCACTAATATACTTTGCCAGTTTAACCATAGTTTCAAAATCTCACCCAAAGAAGTGATTCTGTTCTGCTTATTTGCTTCACTGATTCTTCACAATCCTTTCTCCTATTCAGCAAAAATATAGATTTTTTTTTTTTAGCTGTTTTGTGTCCATAGATCTGACACTTTCTATGGTCAAAATCATACATCTTGATACTCTCCTCCTAGGTGTTCTTGTTATTTTATGTGGTTTACG
Source organism: Rhinoptilus africanus (assembly GCA_013400135.1). NCBI lineage: Eukaryota > Metazoa > Chordata > Aves > Charadriiformes > Glareolidae > Rhinoptilus > Rhinoptilus africanus. The sequence continues at coordinate 92,322 of VXBO01006464.1, read as the reverse complement.
TGTTATGTGAAAGCATTCTGTTCTTTACAATGTGAGCCATCAAATTTTCCTTCGCCTTCTCTTTGTTTTGTCCTTATTCTGATGTTGCCATATACACCACAGAAGAAAAGTGCCTGTATGTTTGTAAGTGTAAGCATGCAATACATCTAAAGCAGACCCATCACTGACTCCCAGTTTCATAAGCATAATCCATGTAGCAGATCACCACAGAGATCATCATTTCAAACAGGGTTTGCAGTAAGTGGAAATGACATGACATTCGTGCATGAATTCTCTTTAGGCAAAAGAATAATGCAAGTTTCAGCTTTTGTACTTACAACCTTCTCTCTTACGCTAAGAGAAATTCATATGCCACCACATTAGCTATCTAACTAGGTAGAAATATGAGTTAAGCAGCCATCTGGGATTTTTTTTCACAGGCACTGGAGAGAGGAATCAAGAGCGGGTGATTTATGCCATGTGCCTTAGTCTTCAGATGGAATTGCCATTTGAGGAACCTATGCCTGCCCACTGACTGTATAGAGCCACTTCAGAATTCTAGGATTTGCATCCTAAAAAAATAATTTCTTAAAATACCTTATAATACTCTATCTTAAATTTATAATATACATCATTGCAGGAATTTGAAACAGTGCATTCCAGAGGAGTGGATATGTTATTTCTTTCCACAAAATTACTTTCTTTCTTGTGCAGTTCAGGTCATTTACTATAGGGCTTCAGAAGTTCACAGGCACTCCACCTTTCATTTTCTTCTGTGCTTCTGCCATTTCTGACACCCTAACATATCAGTTATCATAAACTCTCAGTTTGTCAGGTTCCTATATCTCCAGTCTATTTCAGTTTTAGAAGAAAATCCATCAAACTTTTCAACAGTCTGAACCGTTCGTACATTTCTAGAAACTGTTTTCCTGTGTAATACTTCATTCCATGCACAAGGTACATAAAAATGGAAAATTATTTTTGCTTGATTGACCTTATTTCATCAACAAAGATTATGAAGTACTTGTAACTTGGGACTTACAAGGTTATTTTAATAATGTTTAATAGTGTCATTTGCATAATTTTATTTAAAGGGTTGATAACTCTAACTAGAGTGTTTAAAAGGAAAATAATTAATACATAAACTGTGGATTAAATTTGATTCATTTAAACACTCAAGATAAAATTTTCTCTTGGCTTTAGGAAGAAATCAATAGCATGCTAACTGGCAACATTTTAGGCAAGGAGAGAATAGCAATAATTTACTGCATTCTTTGACATCCGTGACATGTTTATGCAGCAATCGTATAATGAAATATATATAATATACATAATGAACATGCCCCATTTCCTCAGTGCATAAATATACAACCAACATAATCTAATCTCTTGCAATTTGTTAAATTACAACATACTCTGACTCATATTTTTGAGCCTAAAATAGTCTCCCAGTAGCTTTGTTTACCTTTGAGAGTTAATACTCCTTTCCCTGCTCTCTCACCCCACTGCCCACAAACAAACCACAATCACTTGTGGCTGCTTTTCTTCCCATGTGTTAAATCTAGCACAAGTACTGAAGGCTAAACTGTACTATCAGAAACACCAGTGCAATCCCATTGGTGTCACTGGCCTCGTACTAGTGTAACTGGAGTTACATTTATTCACCTACGGATGTACTTACACCTGCAGGAAGGAGCAGGCCTGAAAAGGTAAAGAAAATACTTGCACAAATGATAAAAATGAGTAACAGGGAATATTCACATAAATAAAGCGTATGTAGTTTTATAAACAAATATTCCTGTATTCCACAGGACAAACTTTTTACGCTTGAGTCACTTTACAAGTATTTTTATAGCAGCAGAAAGGCTCCCTATTTCTCTTAAAATCTGGGAAGACTCTTTAGTGTATGTATGGGCAGGGAGCCACAGTCCTCTGCACTCTACAACTAAAAGCATAGCAGAACAGCTCCCTCATGCTCAATTAATTTAGCTGCAGGGAAAAAAAAAAAAAAAAGCAAAGAAAAAGCACCCAAGGCTTCACTCCNAAAAAAAAAAAAAGAAAACAATACGAATGGCTGAGACAAAATCAAAGTGGTTTTCTGCTCCTCCTCACAAGCTAAGGGAAAAATAAAATGGATGTAACTGTTGCTCACAGAGATTAATAGTGCACACCCTGAGAAGCGGCTAATACAGCACAACCGATCATCAGTCAGGATCTAAGCTGAGACAAAATTCAGCCAATTGTTCCAAATGCTTCACAGCTTTCTTGGTAGAAAAACTGTTTTGCATCAGTCTGAGAGAAATTTCATTTTTGTCATAAAAATTTCTTCAACTTAAACCTAAGGAGAAAGGGAAAAATCACTGTCCTCCAGTGTCATTTCCGATACAAAGATGAAATCTTGAAAGGTGAGCCTGAATGTTGCTTTTGAAATAATGTCTATGCTGTGCCTCAGCATTTTGAGGAAGAAAAAAAAAAAGATTACCCTTTTAAGGTTATCTATTAGTTACCGTGTACAACAGCAGAGATGCTTTACTTAAGCACTAAGGAAAAAGCCCAAAGAAAGCTTGAGAAAAGTGCTGACACACAGAGCTCTTTTAAAACAAGCACAAAAAGCTTGCACTGCACAATAAATTCCCTCAGATTAAGAAAGCAGTGTTGGAAAAAAACTATGGTAGAAAAACTATTCTAAGAATAATTTTAATACAGTGAAATGCACAACTGCAACACAGAAATACTTTGAAAATTGTTTAATTTTATCTAATACCACTTTAAAATGTCAAGTATTGCATCATCTCTTTTCAGAAGTAGAGCACAATTTATCAATTATAGGAAGTACCTTTAGTATATTCTCCATAGGTTTCCTGACACAATGAAACATACGATTTCCACATCTAAACCATAAAGTTATCTGTCAGCAGAGATTTGGAAAATATTCTGGTTCTTATCTCACAAACAGGTAATAAAGTTAGTGGTCAGTGATTATCATGGGTAGATTTGTGTATCTCCTGGACATCAAATTCTCTAATATCCACAAGGAACTTGGCTTTACTACACTGTACATGCTCTAACATGTCTGCTCCACAGATGTGTTATTTTTCAGGATTACATTTTTTTCTGCCTCATCCTATATTTGGAATCTGTTGTGTTACAGTATGTGATAAAAGCTCATCTGCCCCCAGAAATGAACACAGAAAGTCAGTGGCAGGTGAAGGAGCCCAACTACCACCCCACTTGGCGGCTCCCAGGCCCATCACAGAAACCATCAGCCCGTCAAAGGTGGACACACATAAGCACAGGGCACAAGGGCAGGTGAAGGAACTCCTGAAACCCTGTCAGAGACCTGACCCCCCCAGGACGCTCAAGGTGACACCCAGCATCATGGGTCAACTGGAGAGCACCTTACAGTGGGACACATGGCGGGATGCAAGGAATGAGCATCTGGGCACTGTAAGGAGACTTATGAGATTTTTAAGGGAGGAACCAAAGGTTGTGAAAAAGGAGGGATAAAGTTGTTTTGGAGAGGAGGAAACATGGGAAAACAGAGGGGTACAGGGATAAAAGGGGCCAGTCACAGGTAAACAAGGCTGGTCAGTGTTCTTCCCTGTCTGTGCCCTGTGTCTCCTGAGCATTGTCTCTCATGTCTTCTGTTAAACACCATTTCCACCTGTTTTCTTGGTTGAGGGATGCTCTGTTCTCTGTGTGTGTGTGTGTGCATGGGGGTCTGTGGTACCAACAGCTGGAGTATGTGAGAGTGGCAGTGGGTGATTACCAGCAAACATCAGGCTGGGCTAGCTGGTGAGTAGGTGAAGCCACCAGAAGCCAGGGGTGTGTGTGTAACTGGGAGTGAGACAGCTGGAGGGGTTGGGTACAGGAAAAGAGGTAACGGGCACAAACTTAAGTATAGGAAGTTCCACCTAAACATGAGGAGGAACTTCTTTCCCTTGAGGGTGGCAGAGCCCTGGCACAGGCTGCCCAGGGAGGTGGTGGAGTCTCCGTCTCTGGAGACATTCCAAACCCGCCTGGACGCGTTCCTGTGCCCCCTGCTCTAAGGTGGCCCTGCTCTGGCAGGGGGTTGGACTAGATGATCTCCAGAGGTCCCTTCCAACCCTATGATTCTGTGATTCTGTGTGATGAGGGGTCCACAACAACTGTCCAAGAGACTTTAGGATCCAGGGGTTGACTGAGACACCCATTTTTGTGTGTGTATTGCTTGTGCAGGGCGAAGAGCAAGGATCCAGGGCGGGTGTGTGAGTTTGTTGGTATGTGCAGAGGGGTCTTTACCAGCAGCTGGAGAGGGCTTGCAGCCTCAAGGGCTTGCACACACAGGTGCCAGCATCTGGGACAGCAAGGATCTGGGGCCAGCTCCACTGAGCTGACCAAGAGTCAACTACTGACAGTTTTCACACCGTATAGATGTGTATATATACATACATATGGTCAAGGGGGACACAATGAGGCCGTTGGTGGGGCTTTTGTTTGTGTGAGTGCTGACTGCATTTGTGTTGTTCTATTCAGCCCTGAGTATACTTGTCTGTGTGTCCTGTTCCTGCATGTGCTAACTGGGAATGCAGCCTCAGCCTTGCTACTGGTTGGACATTGTGGCATGGAGTTGCAGCAGCCTTCCCTCTGTCAGGCTACCAACCTCAGGAACCCCCTAGCATCTTGTAATAATTCTTGCACATGTATTGCAAATATAGTATTTTTTACTATCACAGACTACAATACAATACATGGCTAAAATGAGAAAAAAAAAATTGTTTAACTTTGCAGGCTTGTGTTCATTGCTATGTACCTCCTATTTTCACCAAAGCAGGAAGATCAAAAATGTGACAGGGAAAGTTATTTTCATAATCCTTTTGAGTCATTCTTCAGTAAGAATTGGCAGGGAACGAGCAATGGCTATAAAGAGACCTGGAAATAAGAAACTATGCTCAAAGTGTGTATGATGGCAAACTACATACAGTGTTAAAGCTTTAACATTAGTAAAGCAGGGGAATGCCTACAAAACATAAATTAACTAGGTTTTAGGTACAGAAAAAACCCCAATGCGGAATTCAAGAATTGGGTAGAAAGTAAAGTATCAACTATTTTCCTCCAATAGGTCTGCATNTGGTTGGAATTGATGATCTTAAAGGTCCCTTCCAACCTCACCGATTCTATGATTCTATGATTCTATGATTCTATATAGAGATAAGGTTCACTGAGACATGTCATTGAAATGGGGGTGCCCAGTCCTGACTAAAGACCAACCTGCCTCATAGATGAGACCAGTCTCCGTAAGTCATGGGAAGGGCTCCTGGACATTGGTCCCTATTTTGAAAGAAAGATGTACATCTTTCAACAATGTCAAAGTATACAAAAAAATGTTCCATAAACTAGAATATATTTGTGTCCTTCTACATGGAAATTAAATTGCTGGAGAATGAAAGAGAAGCACTTCTCTGACTTAATTTACAAACAAACTTTGAAGTAATACACAGTGCCTCTAAAAAGAAATAAAATAGTATTGAAAGCACCAGCTGCAAATTACATTTGTCGTCCTCTGAGGGAATAACAAGAGGTCATGTGGATAGTTGGAGACTTTTACAATTTATAGAGTAAGAAAGCACACTATTAAGATAGCAGCAATCTGCTTCTGCTAAAGAGAAAGATGATCAGAGTGATTAATCAGCCTTGTACACTGCACATTATTTGAAAAATTATTATAGCTCAATAGTTTCAAGATAAACCCAATGTGCTATGCTCACCTTTCCATCACCTTTGCAAAGTCTAAGTCCTGAATTTGGACATTATACAAGATTAATTTTGTTATGGCCACACTACTGCCCAATTAAGCTGTGTAAAGAATGAAACAATCATACCTGCCAAAATCCAATAAAGTGAAGTTTTCTGCCGAGCTAACATCAAACATCACATATTCAGCACACATAATTTATGACTAAAAAGAATCCAAGTTGTTAAATTATTGCCATCTTTATGCAGAACAATTTACAGGCACAAATCACTCGACAGCTGATTGAATATGTTAATGTAAGATACAAAAAATGCACTTCAGTTGTCATTTCTTTTTATTTATAATCTCCACAAAGTGGAAATTTATCTCATGTAGGCATCTGTACTTTCTATTACCCTCAAACTAAGTCAATCTTCTACAGAAAATTAGGAGAGATGGGATTTTTAAGATCAGGAAAACAGATATTATCTGTGGTATATTTGGGTTAGCTACTATATGAAGAAAGCTAGGTCATCTAAACACTGATTAAAAATATAATTAACCATTGAGGCTGTTCACCGGACCACTGCATTAAAAGTAGCATGGTTTTTTGTTATGTAAAATGTGGATTAGAAATGAGTCACATTCCAAAACAGTCAACACTCAAAAATTGCAACAGCAGGGACTTTGCTTCAGAATGTTTCCTGAAACTGTGCTGAAGGTGTGTTACTTTTACAGCATGGGTCAAGATAATCCCTGCCCAACAATGGGGGAAAATGAGAGAGAATTTAAATGGTTAATTTTGCATTTTCATTAAAGCCAAATGATGTTCATTCAGATGTATTTATATTGCTGTAGGAAAAGATTAGGAACACACTGCAGCTATCCTAAAATTTTTAAAAAGTTAACATAAAAAATGTGAAAAAAACTTCCTATAAAAACTGCAGTGGATAATGTTAAGAGCAATACATAAAAGATTATAAGGGAAGGAAATCTTTTCTATCCAATGTTATTACTAATGCCGTGTTACGTACTGCCAGGATAGCAACAACTTTGCCTTGGCTGAACTTTAAGAAGTAGTTTGCAAAGCAAAACATCAATCAATTCTAGACATAGAAAATAAATATCCTTAAAATTACAAAGCAGGGCTCTCATAAAATAAATTTCAGATATATCTCATCTTAAAAGACTGAAGCATCATAGAAATTAAGCCCTTCCATTTCCAATAAGACATGAAACCAATCTTTTTCTTTTCCATTTTTCATCAAAATTAGTTTTCTCTTCAATACTGAGCAGTTACTTTCTCTTTACTTCTTAGGTTATCCAAGGCCAAAGGAATACGTCTGTCTGACAACAGCACTCTAAATTTTGCCTAGCTGATGTCTGAAGTCCTCCAAATGAAAGTCTTATGGAATGCGTAAGTTCTTTCTTCCTTTTGTGTAATTTAAACTATTAAGATAATGACATCTATGCTAAATCTTCTTTCACTTTTGAAAACAGCTTTCAGTTAAGTTTTACATCTTTGCTAATACAATGAAATCTACCTGCAAGTGCCATTGTCTCAAATCACAAAGAAATTAAATCTATAGATAAGTAATTATTCACTTCTTCTCTTTATGCTATGTTTCCCAATTCAGTTCAGAACTGCGACTTCATGACAAAATAATTCAGAATAAAGCTATTGCTGTGGAAAAATAGTCTTGTGTACTTGAAGAGCTTTATCAACATCTTAATTTTATATCCCAATTAAGCCTTTTATGCAAAAGAATAAAACCTAAAATGAGCACAAATATTTATGGAAGACAATGGGTTTGGTGGCTTAAGACCATGGATTGTATTATTAAATATTATTAAAGCATATTTTCAAGAGGTTATGTTAGCCACTGGATCCTAATGATTTTAGTTTACTGCTACAAAATCCAGTAATGTTAACTGTGGGTCTGTAGTGTAATATATCAAAAACAACACAAAAGCAAAAGCTAATTCAAGGCTAGGAAGAGCAAGACAAAAACAAATTTGAACCACATTTAATTTAGGTCAGTTCAGGCCATGCAGTTCTAGGCTGACTCAAATCTCCAAGTGCTTCAAACAGCTCTAACAGACATGCTCTGCATTCTGCAGCACATAACAACCTCATGGACAAATTCTTTTATATGAATTAAAAATGAAGTATAGCTGGGCATAGAAGAGGAGTATGGACATATACTCCCATATCCACAAAAGCATATATGATATTTCTCAGAGTGATAAAAATAACTGATAGAGCAGAACCTTGCTGGCTTCTCCATGGTAGAGGCTACAAGGAGAAGAGTGACCCAACAGGAACAGACTTTGCAAAAGCAAAGCACGGTACCTCTTTCAGGGTCATCCAAAGGACCGACTGCCTGATAGAAGGTAGAGGGTATCGAGAATCCTGTTGTTGAGTTTAGGTTTTCTGTCAGAAAGTCTGCTTTATAAGCTCCAGTGTGCGAACTAAAGACTGGTAAATGCAAGGAATTTGCTTCTCAAGCACATCCATGATCTGGTCTAAAATGCTAAACTACAACCACTCTAAGTAGACCAAATCCAAAAAGTATGAAGCATTACACTTTTCCTCTGCTGCGTCCACCCGAAGCAGAGGGACACAGACAAATGTAGGATGTGCTCTCTTTGCAGTTCAATAAGCTCCTCTCTCCCATTCTGCTAATGACAATGTTTCAATCAAGAAAGAACTTCTTGATTGAATCTAACGGCCAGGGTTATTCACAGGCAATTGAAAATGGAAAGTATTATAATTTTGCAGAATAGAACTGTGAAGGAGTAATTAGATATGTGACCAAGATTTGCTTTTACTTTTTGGCTTGACAGGATGTTGATATTTCTACCTATATCCAGACACAATAAAGGTTTTCTTCTGATTTTTTTATGTAATATGATATGTAGCACTCAGAGATGCAAAGTAGTGCTCACTCATGAGGAACATAAAAGAAATGCCCTCAAATTTTCAAGTTATTTTACTTTAAAGAGTTGCTTTTTCCCCTAGTTAAAAAAATTATGTCTTTGATGATGCTTAAATATTCAAAACTGCATCCAGAATCTAAAAGAGAAACCCAGCAAAAAAACCTACATTTCTACTTCAAAATAACTTTGTCCCCTTTTGTAAAGGTGTTTCTTTATAAAACAGTATATTTTTAAAGAAAAGGTTTGAAATATATTGATTTTCCAGTAGAAAAAACTATGGATATGAAAGAGAGGCAAAATAAATCAGATTCATAAGATCCATTCTGCATTTTTGCCTTGGGTTTTGAACAGCAACAACATATTGTTCTGCTATCCATCATAATAAAATCCATTTAAACCATCAGATGGCAGGATGAAGATTTTTCTGGTTTTGCATGTTTAAAGGGAGTTGTTTTATGTTTGTTCATTAGTCTTGTGTTATGTAGCACCTTTTTCATTAATGATCTCAAAATGTTTTATAAACATGATTCAAATCAATCTTGTCAATACTGCTATTATAAAAGAAAAATCTTTCATCGCCCTGCAGAAACGATGACATGCAGAACACAGCAGTGATTGCCAGGGCAAACAACATTGCTGCGATACAATTCAAGGGCCAAAACTGAAAAGACAAGCCAATGCAGATTTAAAAAAACAGCACTGAGCTCTACCAGATTTAGCTTTTCCATTGAAATCCACATTAACTGACAGATTGAAAGATGAGTGTAAACAGCAAACAAACAATACTGGTGTTTAACAATCTGGAAAACACAAAAGCGATTCGAGATAATAAGATGTGCATCTGACTTTCAAGACTATGATCAAACTAATTAAGAAACAAGCAACAAATTTATTCCGAAGAGAAGTCAATGGGGAAAAAGTATATATATATTCACATGTCGATATTTTTATATATTTTAATAAACTCATTAATAAAAAAAATCCCAACTCCGACAGCTCCCTACTTTTGTGAAAATTTAGATCCTACCCTTTTAGCCAAAAATTTATTTTTAATCCTCTGTTACCACTGTCTTCAAAAATTTGCATATCAGTCATAGTTATATATGACATGTAATATTCATTATGTAATGCCACATGACATGTTTTATTGTAGAAATATATAAGGCCACCTCCCTCCTCCAATTTACTCATTTAGGTCTAGGCTGTGCCTACATTCCTATTATCCAACAAAAGCCTGTAGAGTACTGACTGTCTCAGAAATTTGCAAATTTTCTCCATTCTTTTTACCATCAGAGTAGGATGGGAAGAATTTATTTTTCTTTGCAGCCTTTTGTTTAAGCTTTTATGTACCTCCTAATGTGCTAAATCCAGATGCACTGCCTGACTGGGAGGACAGAGAAGAAAGATGAAAATTTTCGGAACCTCCCCATTTTGGCATCAGAATGGCCCCCGCACTTCCCCGCGCAGGAGTTGTCACAGAGCAATTGCCGTGCTCCAGAAAAGGACTGAGGTCCTGGTGTCCCCAAGTAGGGACGCACCAACACAGCCGCACAGCCACCTGCATGGCTGCGCTCAGGGAAGAGTAAAATAATCCAAAGATTTTATTACAATAACAATTTTATTACAATTACAATATCAATAAATTNAAGGAGAAGGAGAAGGAGAAGAATAATTTGGAAGAACAATGGGAGACTGAAGAAATACAAGGAATTCACTGGCACCAAAAGGAGAATAAAGTAAATATAGATCTTATCACTGTGACAAGGCAGGGGGAGGAAGAGAACAACCACGGTACCTGAGTGAACTTATATTAACGTTTAGTTGAGGTGAAAGGAAAATGAAATTCCATTATGAAATAAATAGGAAGGTTCCTATCAATTCCTGAAAGTGACGCAGCAAAGATAGCCTGATAGCTACTTTCCGCTGAACTACACAGTGGTTTGGAATCTAAAAAATAAATAAATAAGGCTTATTCTGTGCAACAGAGAAACTGAGATGATTCATATGTTATTAAATTAATGCTTCTCATCTTACAAGATCTAAAATTTACAGCCAAAGAATAGAGAACAAACAAACTCCCACAAATGTTTAATTGTGCTTAAAATGCCACAGAATAATTCGTTTTGTACTATTGAAGCTTCCTATCAAATTTATTCCCACGTCCAAAGCTTGGCAAGCCAATTTTTAAGCCACTGAACCTAGAAACAAAGCTAATTAACTGTTTCTTCTGTTCTTCACTGTAGGCCCAAATTATAAGGAATAACATACAGTATAATAGAATAAGGACTTTTCTTTTATCTCATTTAAGAAAAGCATACTGGTGAAAAACAGTCCCTCACAGGATGATTTTTTTTTTTCCAAACTGTTGAGTTGAAAGGTTTGAAGAATGTTAACAGTACCAAAAAGTTTAATTACATGAATTTAAATCATTTGAATATTAACGAGACAAATCACGCAGTTTACCAGTTGTACACCAACTGTAAAAAAGGAAATTTCTCTCGGGTGGACCAGTGGAAACATTACATTTGAAAATGCTTTGTGAATGCTAATCATTGCTTGAGGCTCCCTCCCTCTGAAAATACTCCCAAATTTTTGCAGGACGATGGCAGAGAGGATGAGCAGAGCTGTTATTGACATGGAAATGCATTGAAGGTACCTTGCATAAAACAAAAAATGAGACAGGTTTCTTGGGCTGCTGAGCCAACAGCTAAACGAAAACACAAGAATTCTCCATCTGGTATGTAACAACAGTAAAAATAGCCTGATCTTACTTAGGGGTAATTTCTACATGACATAAAATGGATTACTTAACTTTGTTATGGTAAATACGATGAAAATTTTAGTTATTGAAGAAAAACATAGATTTTAATAAAATTAATAAATTAATAATTTTTTTCTTTACGCAGAATTTTTTTTCAAAAACCTGATCGAACAGCATTAACCAGTTGTCATGAAAAGCATCTTGAAAAACCCAACAGTCAGAAATCAAAAACTAATATGTGAAAAATGTTAATGATATTTTTCACTTGCATATATATCCACTTGCCTTCAAATTTTATTCAACAAGTGAATTTAGAAATGGTATTCAGATTTCTGGAATGGACGTTCAAATGGAAGAATTAATGGATGAGCATCTCACATTAGAGAAAAACAGGATATGAGAAAAAGAACGCGATCATAAGAAACAAGGTCCAACTGGTGAGATCTAAAAATTTCTGCCTGTTTCTTCCATAGGAGGTTTCCTGGACTCCAGGTGTGCTTTGAGGTTTGACAACTGAATAGGAGCTGAATAGTAGGGATCTAAGATGACTCTCGCCCTAAAAATCAGCATTCCTGGGTGTTTTAGACACATTGCAGTTATGAAAGAAGATCGGCTATTCTCTGCTCACTTACATCATGGCTGCTTTAAGCTTCGGACTGAAAATACCATAATTTAAGCTGGCTTCTCTGATCCATAAAATAATTTGTCTCTATAGTGTTAGATGGCTTTTCGTGGAAACTAAAAAAGAATGATATCTTTCAGAAGCTTTAATAACTAGCTAGCTAACTTTAAGGATACTTAAACATTTACCAGGGATGTCCCTAGGCATTTAGTCTTCCTCCAGGCATGTCTGGAAGTCCTGACAGTGCTGAAAAGGCAGGTGCTTGACTCATGTTCGAGTTTCAAAATAATGATTAAATCTAGCTTTCTGTTTTCTCTCTGAACAGATCTGTCTGAAAAAAAACCATTTTAGGACATATCTGTTAAATTGTGTTTCCTGTAAGATGAATGATATTATGATGGCTGCATTATCACACACTTAGCACGCCCACTTTTGGAAGATTTTCTTCTGCCTTTCCAAATATTTGAGAGGCAAAACCCCAGTAACACGCCATGGTGTTACAGGCCCCACACGGTACTATAGGCTGTACTAGGTCTGACTGGGATGGAGTCAGTTTTCTTCCCAGTAGGCTGGATGATGCTGTGCTTTGATGTGTAGTGGAAAAGATGTTGGTAACACAGCACTGTTTTGGCTGCTGCTGAGGAGACCTTGCAGAGCATCAAGGCTTGCTCTTTTTCCCATTTTGCCCTTCCTCTCCCAACAGCAAGTAGGCTGGGCGTGGGTAAAATGTTGGGAGGAGACCCAGCCAGGACAGCTGACCCCAAGTGACCAAAGGGATATTCCATACCATATCAATGCCATACCATGCTCAGCAATAAAAGCTCAGGGAAAGGAGAAGGAAGTGGGGGGACATTCATGGTTATGGCTTTTGTCTGAAAAAGTAACTGCTACACGTTATGAAGCTTTGCTTTCTACAAATTGGCTAAACATCTGTCTGATGATGGGAAGTAGTTAATGAATTCCTTATTCTGCTTTGCCTGCACATGCAGGTTTTGCTTTCCCTGTTTAACTGTCATTACCTCAATATACAACTCTTCTTGCCTTCCTTCTATTTTCTCCCTGAACTATAGGAAAGGGGAGTGAGAAGAGCGTTTGGCTATTGGCCAGAGTCAACCCACCACATGCTGCCTGTAAACCTGTTTCTGAAAGGATGACTGGGCCAGGAGGGGATGAACACACAAGCAAACATGTATCTGGCCCAGTGACTACAGCACCTTCCTAGCAGAGGAAATACCATACATAGAAACCAAACCAAACTAAACTGAAGTAGTCCTGAGAGCAGGAAGGAAAACACCACTCTCCCACCGCTCTCTCCCAAATATTAGGGTGGAGGCAGAGGTCATTTGTCCATATGTTTGTCTGTCTGACTCATTTTGGAGAATGTTCAAGCATACAAATCCTGATCAGAAAGAAATGCCCGTTTTTAAAGCATGTGTCCTGCGGGGCACTATGTTATCCTGGGTTCAGCAGATATGCTTCACCTTGACATCTTTTACTGGCTGGTCTAAATTAGTCCCTTTTTGGTAGTACTGCTGTGTCCCATATCTAAGGGACACAACTCTTCCCATGCACCAGGTAAGAGCAAGGTGACTAATTCACAATTGCCTATTTTTACAACAAGCACTTTCTGTTTATTTATCTAGTTCACATCATGTGTTGGAGACTGAAACAGCCCACAGGCATTTTTCAGTCTACTGTCAATATTTCTCTTGAATGTGTTTGGTCATTTGTCTTTTTTTTTTTTTTTTTAAGAGAAAGGAACAGTAGAATAAAAGTTGTATGAAAGTGTGTAAGTATTGATAGACTGTGCTATGGGAATAAATCACATTGATTGAACATCTTGTCACTGGAGTAATTGCATTTGTATTTAGGAATTCTAACACTGTAGCTGCAGAGTATCCTGGGCACGGGTCCAGTGCTGGAAATGAGAACTGGGGCTCACAATGTCCCTCTTGGTAGGCCTAGAGAACACTAAGTGTAAAAAGTCTCATTATAACAGAAGAAAAGCCAGACCTATTGAGAGCGAGAACAGAGCAGATGGTTCTGACATTACGAAGCAAAACTGAGACTTAGAAATGATAGGAAGCCTTTTAAGAAAGCCAAATGCAAATAAACAGAGAAATTTTATTTAACTTTTCCATCCATCCTAATGGTCAAAATTCCCAAGAAGGGATTTAATTCTCTTCTGCTTTACAGCAGTGTCATTCTCAATTGCTCTTGGCTATGATCTTTACATGTATTCTGCACAATATTTTCCAAGTTTTATGAATTGTCAGAAACAAACAAGCTGGCCAGGACAAACCCTATTAAACTTCCTCATCAATAGTCCAGCAATATGGTTGGTGTGGGTGGATAAATAATTAGGCTTATGCATTGGTATCATAAGAAACAGATGTGGACAAAACACGACAGATGAGAGACGTTTAATTAAGAGCTTTGAAAAGATAACTAAGAGTATGCAAGGAGAAAGATTAGATACTGGCTGGCTGGCTTTGTACTGCTTGCTTTTCTTGCCTCCAATCATTTAAGCCTGTTACTCTCTTTACTATGTATTCACTTTGTGTCCTTTATCTTCAACTATAGTTGCTTTTGCAGTCTAAAATGACAGTGATATCAAATGCCTGTAGAAAAGCAGATCTTTTAAAGTCTAATAAAAACATGCATTAATTTTAGGGTAAAAATTGTTTTTTTTTAGAAATAAAAATGAAGAGACATTAATAAGAAAACATGAAGTCAGGTAGTTTGTGCTGTTATTTATCATGAACAGCTTTCATCTACAACAGAAAAATAGACAAATGAAGAGCTGTTTGCACCATTCCAATATTACAGTGTTCATCTAGATATTTTCTTAGTAAGCTAGGAAGGCACATGTTTCTCTAAAAGGAAATATTCATACTTTATGTTACTGGTAAGGAGGAAAGGCTTAATGAAATCAATTTTTTTTTCAAATAAAGGCTATTTTTAGTAAGTTACAGTTCATGTGATGAAGTCTAAACTACAAATTATGAGTATATAATATACTATAGTTCACCTGAGTGCAATTATCGTTTCTGATTTCTTCTTCTAGAACAGACTAAACATGTAACTGCAAAAAACATGATTAATTGTAAGATTTGTTTATAACTTCTATGCAATACTGAACAGAATCTCTGTGGGAAAATAAACAAATTCTATATATTATTTAAAAAATTAATACTTACATAAGGGATTGTGTCCAAGGTGTCTGTGTTGACAATTATAGGGGCAGGGCTTGCCTGAAAAGGAGAAAAAAAAAACAAAGAGAAAAGAAATTTAAAAATATGAAATACATAAATATTGAAGTTCCCCAAATGATACATTAAATTAAAAGTATAAAAGGCTTTCTTCCCATTGAATTCACATCGTACGACAGTACGTAACTTTGGGTACTGTTCAATCAATTAAGGATGAAGGAAATAGATTCTCAGCCTCCAAATCAGAGTTCACTGTGGTCTGTCTTTTCAATTTCATTAGGCTTTGGATCACATCCTGAATATATAATAACTAGTCATTATTTTTTTAGTAGAACTGTAATAAATGTGATGTATTCAACTTACGGTTAGGGGACCCTGGGGGAGATGGTTTCAGCTTCCTTTACCTTATGAGACTACTTTTTGTTTTGAGCAAAACCAAGATGATCAACTGATCTTTACAGAGGATAAACACTAATTTTTTATGTTTACACTACTTATCTTATGTAGTATATGTATATGCACATATATTATCATATTTTACATTACTTATCTATATGTAGTATAGGTATATGCACATATAATATGGTCAAAGTCAAAGCTATATATTCTGCATGGATCATATGCACTCAGTGGATATTCAGTTTGAAATATAGACTCAGTTTAAAAAGATTTGTGAATCTGTAAAGCTGACAGAGCTGATCTTAAATTTAGTGATGAAACCCATATCCAGGCTAGATTCCAGCCACCTGAAACGTCCTAACCTCTTCCTCTTCCCACACTGGGGTTCGGTGGTGGTGACCCAAGGCTGAGCTCTGATTCAACCCAGATGCATAATCACAGAATGGTTTAAGTTGGAAAGGACCTTAAAGATCAACTCGTTCCAACCCCCCTGCCCTGGGCAGGGACACCTCCCACCGGACCAGGCTGCTCAAAGCCCCATCCAGCCTGGCCTTGAACACCTCCAGGGATGGGGCAGCCACAGCTTCCCTGGGCAACCTGTTCCAGTGTCTCACCACCCTTACAGCAAGGAACTTCCTCCTAATATCTAATCTAAATTTCTCCTCTTTCACTTTAAAACCGTTACCCCTCATCCTATTGCTACACTCCTTCATAAAGAGTCCCTCCCCATCTCCTTTATAGGCCCCCTTCAGGTACTGGAAGGGGCTATAAGGTCTCCCTGAAGCCTTCTCTTCTCCAGGCTGAATAACCCCAGCTCTCTCAGCCTGCCTTCACAGGAGAGGTGCTCCAGCCCTCTGATCATCTTTGTGGTTCAGATGTGGCTCAGGCTCTGGAGAAAACTACAGAGCTGTGAGGAAATGAGTAGAGTCACACACCATAAGTATAATGTCAGACAGAGGCAAGACTGCTGAGATGGGACTGGTAATAGCTCAAGGACTCAGGAGCAGAAGGATCAACATGCATTCCGTGTAGTACAAAAAGTGATGGAGGACACCCCTGCTCTGCCTGACTGATGCCCACTTGGTCAGCAAAGACTCTTCAGGCATTGTATTGGGCTGATGAACGTACTAATGCTTAGTATAGTAACCCATTTGTTGTCTCTCTCTACGTTATGTATTAGCCAATGAACGACTGTCTGTACTATAAAGTTGTATAGATTCAAGAGTCTCTCTGTGCCTGGCAGGGATGATTGCAGCACTACTGAGAACACTGATCATGTTTCTTTTATCAAATGCTCACTGCAGGATTTCAAAGCCTAAGTAACACAACCTGAATTAGAGAATGTAACATTAGTGCAGCAATTCACAGAATATCACAGTTTCTTTCCAATTTTCATAAGATAATTCTGAGTTCAGAGAAACTGTATGTTACTGCACAACAGTTACTCATTATTAATGCCATAACTTCTATAGATCTGTAAAACCTGTGAATAAAAAAAGAATAAAATGAAATGCATGCATTTTAGTGTATATACATTTCATCACATGTATCAGTTATCATAGTTAGATACAGTTTAATATTAAAGTGCTTAGTATGTGAAAAGATATTATACACCCGTACCTATTTATTCGTGTTGTGCCCTATAATACTGGACATTTTGGAGTGATAGATAAAACTGAAGGCCATTTTGATTATAATATTTTCAGCTTTAGGCATATGGAATTATTTATAACTGCATTATCACTCAAGGTTAATCAAAGGATTTCCTTTTTCAATTCATAGCTTTTACTTATGTGAATATTTAGCTCCATACACTTAAAGACTGCTACCTTTATTACAGCAAGAGAAAAAAGAATTTTTCTTACAGTATTCTGTTGACTTTACCAAATTTTGCCTTTCATTGATTTTATCTTCTTTTTACTTTTGTATATTGTGAGAACGTGTAGTACCAAATATAAAGTTTGCAATCTGCAGAATTAAAGTATCTTTCCACTGCTTTTAGAAACAATATCTACTAAAATAACAGACACCTTTCAGAAGTCGTTTTCCAAAGCATTCTCATACTATCACCTATCACTTCTAACCCACTGAGGCACAAAGTCTTATACCCGTATCAGATTTTCCTGAAGTAAAGCGAAAGATTTCTCAATCAGAAACTAGTAATTGTGGGAACATTATAAAAAAATAATATTATGAGAACTTGGAATTTCTTTTGAAAACTCAGTTATTCCTTTACTTCCTCAACCAAGCATAGGCAGAGCCTGCATGTCCTTCGCACTGTCAGTTGTATCTGCTTTCCGAAGGAGTCTCACAGCCTTGCCGGATGCCTGTTACAGTGCTATACCACCCACACTGAGAGAAGTTTTCTCTTATATCTAGTCAGAATTTCCCTTAATGACACTTGTGAGTATTGCGTTGTACTTCTCCAGTGCATCTCTGGCTTTGTCTGCTCTCTAACCATCCCTTAGATGGTTGAAGCCAGCAGTTAGATCCTTCCCACAGCCTCTTCTCTGCAGGCTGAACAAACTGAGCTCTCCCAGCCTTTTCTTGTATGTTTTGTGCACCAGACCCCACACTGTTTTATGCGCCACCGTTTTGGTTATCCTCCACCCAACACACTGGGGAACCTAGAACTGGACACAGTACTCCCAATGCAGTCTCACAGGTGATGAGTAGATGTCCCTCGAGCTGGCACCCGTGGTGTTATTAGTGCAGCCCAGTTGTCTCTAAGCCTTCACCACTGCAAGGGCACGTGGCTGACTCAAGCACAACCCGTTCTCCACTCGGCAGAGCGCTGCCTAACCAGATTGTGCCTGGCTGGGACTGCTGCATTTTTTATTCTGTCCAGGTGCAGGAACTCCTGCCTGTTTTCAATGAACTTTGTGAGGTTCCTCTCAGCCCATTTCCCGTGCCTATTGAGATCCCTCTGAACAACAACTGTCCAGTGTATCCTCTGCTCTGCCCAGTCTGCTGTTACCTAAAACCTTGCTGGCAGTGCACTCTATCTAATCATTCTGGTTATTAATGAAGATGTTAAACAGCATTAGCACCAGTATCAACTCTGTAGAAACACCACAAGTAACTTGCCATCAGCTATTGGACTATGAATTGATGACCCTTTGGGTCTGGCAGTCTGGCTAGTGTCTCGCTCATCTCCTAGTACATCCATCCATCCATTCACTGTCTCTGTCATTTGGCTACAAGAATGAGAATTTGTGCTGAAAGCCTTGCTAAAATCAAGGCAAATGACACCTACTGATTTCCCCTCATCCACAGAGCTAGTCATCTCATCACAGAAAGCTGTCAGGTTGGCAAGGCACAATTTTCTCTTTGTAAATCGATCTGCCTCTTTGTAATCACCTCCCTCTGTGCTTCGTGAGCTTCAACAAGGCTTCCTGGAGGCACCCAACAGGATGTTTCCATTTGTTAGCTTCTTACCTAATCCTAACCCCCAGGTTCTCACTTGGCCCCTCACCGGTTCCACAGCAAAAGTCTGAGCATTTAAGCTGCTCCCTCGAATAGTGTGATCCTTCCCTGCCTAGCCTTCCTACAGAGCCTGTGAAGAATTGGCTTTCACGCAAGAATATCTTTCAGGGTTGATTTTAACACAGCGCTTACTGTATTCCTTACTGATTGAAAGAGTTGAACTTCCACTATCAAACTGATGATTTTCAGCTACGAGGTATTCATCCTGATGAGACAGACAGGCATGAGAAAATTCACAGAGCAACAGTTTCAGCTGGATACAGTGACTATAACCATTCACTCACAACTAAGATAATCAGTGCATTTCCCTTTTCCTTTCCTCCTGTTCCTATATGTGCACATGTGGGACAGCAAGTCTGTGGGGTTATTTGGGGTTTTCTTTTTTTTTTTTTTTTCTTTTTTACTGGGAAAATGGATTTAATACAAGGATTTTGCTTCAGTCTCCCTAACTTACGGAAATTTGAAGAACACTGACATCCTGAGCTACAACATTGCATTTAAGTGCAGGAAATGGAGCTGATTTTATTAGTTGTGTCCTGTTTGTAGCTCATGCTTTAGAGAAAAGCAGGAGGCTTTAATCATGCAGAGCTGAGAAGACAGTTTGCCACCACTGGAGAGAGCACTAAATATCGTGCTAGCCATGGAGTACACAGTAACATCAAAATAGTCCTGTAATCACAGTGAAGTTACTCAAGGGATAGGTCAAGAGAAGATCAGTAGCAACAGGGAGTCAGAAGGATTTTACCTTCCAGGATGATGTGCCTATATCTATTCTGACTTAAAAACACGTCACATGCACTGATTCACCAAATTCTTGAGAAAGATGCCCAGATATCTGCACGCTTCTTATAGAGAACACTGACAGATCCGTCACAGCAGTTCATCAGCTCATCAAGAATACTTCCAATTGCGCATAAATTAACAAAAGCACACAGAAATTTTCTAGATTCTCTCGAGAATCTCTGCCTACTGTGCTGTGTCTTGGAGACAACTCTGCCTCTTATTTCTCACACCCTATATACCCACACACGTATAAACTATGTAAGTTTGAGACTGCAGGAGGAGAAGAAATGGCTTTCTGGAAGACAAAGATAACAACTTTATTCCTAGCTCTGCCCTTTCACGTGCCCTGCAGTCTTAAACAGGACATTTAATTACTCTTTACCTAGCTTTTCCCAGCTATAAAACAACTCTAGCAAAACTGGCTTAATTTGGTCAAAGTTTGTAGAGACACGATTGTTGGCAAGAACTAAATTATCTATACGTAGGGAGTTTTAAAATTTTACATCTCTAATTGCCTTTTGCAGGATGAATTCAAAGCAATAACAATTAATTCATGAAAGAGGCAGCCTTTTCTTAAGCCAGGTAGCATACAGAGGGCTCCCAGACACTGCAATCAGATTTTAAAGATGGGAAGAGCCTCCATGAACGTATTCACAATTCTGCGGCTGTAAAATAAATCCAAACCAGCCACCAAAAGAGAGAATTTTACTGAGTGTAGTGGAGTGATCCTGTTTTTCCCATTCCTCATGCACTTTCCTTTCTGCCCTACGCCCTATGTATATATTAAGTACTGTATTATGTGGACAATAGACCATGTGGGCTGTCAGTCTTACAACTACTGCTCCCTGCACAGACCTTTTTCCTGCCCTTGACTAGAAGCAGCGCTTTCAGCTGAGCCATCGCTGTGCTTTGAAGAAAAGGCATCACACTGACAGCTGCAGTGACAGATTGGCATAGCTGGGACAAAACTTAAATCGCTTTGGGGGGAAAAAAAAAAAGGAGGAAGATTTTTTTTTTTCTCCTTCTTTTTAAAGGACTTGAGTACAACAGGCTTTGCTTCCATAAATAATATGAGATTGTTTTGCTTGCAGCGAGTCAGGCAGTCTAGTTGCTTTTCCACCAAAAGCACAACTTAAAAGCAAGATACAGTGAGAGTACTTGAAGCCAGCAGAAAGAGAACAAAAAGGCACACGGTCTAGTTCATGAACATTTACTCTGCTACCAAATTCCCTACAAGTGTATGACATGACTCATACCTCTCAGACAAGATGAACTTTCCCTCTATCATGAGTCCTTGTGGACTGGTTTTAACTACAGCATTAACAGTTTCATAGACTATCCATATTATATTGAATTTTATCCTTTTTTGAGCATTCATAACTCTTTGGTTTAATTGTTCCTACTCTGCAGTGCTGTATTCAACACTGCACCATGAAACTACTTGCATAGATCTTTGGTAACTATTTTATAAATAATGAGAACAGCACATTACTTCTTAACCGTAAAACACTAAAACAAGTATATGATCATTTTGAAACTATTCACCTAGATTTATTCCTAGCTGCAATTTTAATTTGACTGAGAACTCTCAATTTCTTGCTTTCCTGCTAAGGAATCACCACCTTTATCTACATTATTACATTTAAGTAAAGCCAAAGCAAAGAAGTGGTGAAATTTAGAGTACAATAGGGTACATACGAACATTTCAAAAGTAACTGGAGTTGTTAGTGGCTTATTACCATCTTTTTCAGACACATGAATCTGTAGGTCAAAGTTAAGGGCTCATCTTTCCAGGTAGCCAGCCCTAAGTTCTAAAACACTCTCTGGAATATTAATTTCCAGTTTTATTTTACTTCAAAATGTTAGCATTTTGTGTCTTAATACCACGAAGTGGAGCAGCCCCTGTATTCATACATGAATAGAGCATGCTGCATCTCTCAGATATAACGTATCAGACTGTTTGAGGCCTTAAGAAGGCACTGCTGAATTAGTTTAAATTAATTTCATATTTTCAAAAGTTTCCTTTCACAACTGCAAGAAATATGTTTACATTGACACACAATGGCAGGAAAGATTAAATGATAATTTAGATGTCATAGCAGTAATTCTCTGGCATGCTATGAGGCCTCATGATCACAGAACACGCAGAACCTTTTGTCGTATTTACCAGTGAATTACAAACTGTAAGAATAAGAAGGAGAAAAAGTCATTTGCTTGTTATTAAATAGAAAATATAAAAGACAGAGAGCTTCTTTGAACATCTAAAGAATGACTTTTCAACAAACTATCCTACCACCACTTAGAGACATAAAACAAAAGTCAAAAGCAGCTTTGCTTGCAGGCTGCAGCTGTCAAGAATAGAAGAAAAATGCCCCCAAAAATCCTCAAGACCATTCCTTACACATATAATGCAACCTCATAAAAATCCATTTCATTTAAAAGTAAAGAGTGTCTTTCAAAAAAGGTGGCTTTATTTTTGGGCTTGGAGTTTTGCATTGGTTTTTACTTAATCTGTAGGAATAATTTCCTATTTAAAATTGTCATAGCTGTGGCATTATTTAAACAAAAAATAATTTAGACCTAAGGAAAACCTAGTATTTCTCTGTGGGTCCACAGACTGCCAGGGAGAATGGCAAGAAAGCACCTACTTTACAATTGTTGAGGTTTCACCTGTACTGATATCAGCAGTTTGAATTAGTAATTATTAACATAATGGTAACTTTTTTTTTCCCAATATCAGATCCAGTGAAGGACACAGAAATGTCAATGGGAAAAGCTCTATAGAGAATGAGGGATAATTATGGTACATCTAAATTTCCAGTGAAGATATTATTCAACTAAATGTTGTTATGCATTAAATTTTGAGGTGATAACCTTCCTATCGCTAGACAGGGTGGATCCATCTGTCTCATTCTGGGATGCCAAATGCCATACTTAGACTCACACAAGAGGTCCCTTTATCGCATCTCTACTGACTCACAAAAGAAATTGATGCAAAACGTTGTACACCAGTGCGTTAGCTTTGAACAGAAATTTAGGCCTAAATCTTCTTTTAAGATGTACCACTTCAGCACGTGTTTATGGCCTATTGAAAACGAATGGGCCATAACATTCATTTACTATATAGCGCTGTGCTCTGAGCTCTATCTGATCTCCACTGGGCTTCAGTACTTTCCCCAAAGCCTGTGTCAAAGCACATCTCTTAAGAAAATAACAGCCTTAACCAATCCAGGCAATGCCAATTTCTGGTACATTCTTAAGTCTGGGTATGGAAACTTTAGAATCAAGAACAAAAATAAAAATACATTCCATATGGTCTTATTATAAGTGTATTATCTTCAGAACTCTGTCATCTGACATGTATACATTTTTTTTTCAGATTTTATACCATTCATAACAATTTTATAAAAAGATGAAATATTTGAAAAATCTTGCCACTACAATCAATAGTAATGGAAAAATACCCCACAAAAATAAAGTGTTGTGGAGTGATGCTACTGAAAACCTAAGAGCTAAGGTAACTTTATACTATGAAATTACTGAAACAGGTTACAACTTTAATTTTAAACATTCTGCTACATCTATCAGATCTAAAAAACTTGGATGAAAGTCCCTGCATAACTGAAGTTAATAGTAAAACACTGATCTGCTCCAGTAAAGTCAAAATTTAAGCTAATATGTTTCTACTCAATATTAGTTTTGGTTTTCTCCTCCTAGGGTTTATAAAGTGTGCATGCATTTAGTCATCAAGTTCATGAAAGCAATAATATGCACAAATAATTTAGAACTAATTAAACAAATTAATAACCTTCTTTCAGATTGTTTTGTATTTTATTTGTAAAGCACATTAGCTAAATATCCAGAAATTAAAAATCCAGGAAAAAAAAATGTAACACAAAATGCTTATGTTATCCACAGACTTGTTAACAATGGCAAACGCTCTCATTGACTTGAGCATTCCCATTTTTTCTTAAACATTAACAAGATTTGTACAGTTTGCCTAAGCATTAGCTTCATTAGCCATGGATTGGTGCATCTTTTTTATAAAACAGTGTAAACCTCAGGAAGAGCTGCAAACAAAAAAGAACAGGAAAGTCATCTCAAATACCTATCAAGTTCTTTTAATCTGAAAATATAATAATTTATTGCATTACATAGGAGTGTAGACTACTTCATATATTTATATACAAATATTTTTTCACTGCAACTGGGTTTTAACTTTCTACAGAAACAAGCCAAGTGTGTACATATGTATATATACAAAACTCTATACACATAAAAACATGCACAGAACACGTATACACATAAACTCAAACATGGACTAGGACAAAAGCATTTTTTAGGCATCCTGTTTGTCCTGGCTGCATGCTACAAGTGTATGGTCCAGCCTTGATGTGCACCAAAAAAACCCTCCTTCCAGACATAAGAAAACAAAACCAAAGCAAAACCACAGCCATTCTGTCCCTCCTTTCTCTTCACAAGTGAAGGCTGCATCACGCAGCGCATGCATTTTCCTTTTAAAATCATGGCACACCAAGCTCACAAAGCACTTATCCAGTATCTTATTCTGGTACCTATTTACAGCTTGAAGTACCTGCAGGTTGAGTGTCCCATTTATTCCTGTGTGGAGGCTTCTATGACCAGCCTCAAAAGCACAGAAAGAAACGGACTAAAAGTTACAATGCAGATGAAGGCAACAAAAAAAAAAAAAAAAAAAGTGAATGTAAAACTAAACATGAATCAGAGAAATTATTTTACCAGAATCCAGTACTTACTCAAAAGGTTTATCAGAACGTAAATTCCAAAGAACCAAACATCTGCTTTCAGGAACTAAGCAATTACATCGAGCAATATATACGGCAGCCCAGAAATAATAGAATTGTTGCCAAAGAGCACGTACCTCTGCTTGGCAAGAGCAGAGGAGATCAAGATTTACTGGTGCTACAGCTAAAACTCTCCATAGAGAGGAAAGAATAAGAAATACAGAAGAAAGCATCTTTAGAGTTTTAGAATGGTTCTCAGGTATACCAGAAGTAGCAAAATCACCGCTGATCCTGTTTCAATGCTGAAGTCACCAGGAGAAGAGCCGGGGGTTCCTGTGGTCCATAAAATACAGCAACTTAACTTGCTGTTTCTGGCTAAGGTTGTATAGGATCAAAGCTATTTTGCCAAATGCTTTGACTTAATGAATGTATATTTAACAGTGTTTAGGAAGAACTTAATAAATTAAACTCAATTTTGAATATCTGCAACAAAGTCAAATTGGGCTTTGCTGTAGCAAAGAGGGTTTTGATTTTTATGTCAGTAGAAGTAAACTTCTAACGTACTCTGGAAAAGTTTTAATTGATGTCCCAGAGTGTCCCTTCATGTCCCAGAATCACTACGTGATTAATATAATTAACAAAAGGATTCCAAATATATCACTTGCCGACAGCTTGTTTCAAACCTTAAATCATTGCAGGCCGACTGCACTCACAGTACATTATTTCATAAGATAAGAAACATCGGTGTATATGCGGGGCTCAGGGCAAGTCAGGTGTTCTACAAGGTTTTGCCTCATGTGGCATAAAATGCATTTCTCAATGGAGATGCACTGTTACATAAATCACAAGTATTTAGTGTTTTATTATAGGGCTTGCCAAACATTTTTAGTATCAGGTTTCTCACTGAAATCCTTCTACCTGAGAGACTGGGTGTTCTGTGGGTGACTTGCAGGAGAGTTCATGCTAAAACTGCCACTTTTCCATAATTTTCCAGATTGTAGCGCCCAGCAGGAACGTCACAGGCTGCCGAGCTTAGCAAGGACTCTTCTCATGAATCCACATAATACCATTTGATTTGACTGAAAAAAAGAGAACGCTTCCTTTAGGATGCTACACTTTTGTTTAGATCGATAGATGGTGGAAATACCATCTGTGCCATTGGGCGCCATTTGGTGCCACTGGGCACCAAAAAGTGCCATTTTCTTTTAGTTCTTAGGACCAATTTCCCTCATAATTTAAAAATGTCAACAGAAGAAAATAGAAAAAGTCATATTTCATCTTTGTATCTTGTTATACTTTAATCTCTTACATTGAAGTGACCCTTTTAAGGAATACACTCTGCTGAAATATGAAGTTTATATTATTCTGCTTGAGAGGTCGTCCTGTGAAAACCTCATGAAGTTCAACAAGGTCAAGTGCAAAGTCTGGTACCTGGGTCACAACAATCCCAAGCACAAATACAGAGAATGGATTGCAAGTAGCCCTGAGGGGAAGGACTTGGGATTTCAGTTGATGAGAATCATAGAATCATAGAATCATAGAATCCTAGGGTTGGANACTTGGGATTTCAGTTGATGAGAAGCTCAACATCAGCCAGCAGCTTGCTCTAACAGCCCATGGGCTGCACCAAAAGCAGCGTGGCCAGCAGGTCAAGGGAGAGGATTCTGCCCCTCTGCTCTGCTCTGGTGAGACCCCACCTGCAGTACCTCATCCATCTCTGGGGCCCTCAGCACAGGAAAG
This sequence comes from Rhinoptilus africanus, assembly GCA_013400135.1. NCBI lineage: Eukaryota > Metazoa > Chordata > Aves > Charadriiformes > Glareolidae > Rhinoptilus > Rhinoptilus africanus. The sequence continues at coordinate 65,924 of VXBO01006464.1, read as the reverse complement.
ACATGAACCTGTTGAGCGTATCCAGGACCATGAAGATGATCAGAGGGCTGCAGCAATTCTCCTACGAAGACACACAGAGAGAGCTGGGGTTGTTCAGCCTGGAGAAGGCTCTGGGGAGGCCTTATAGCAGCCTTCCAGTACCCAAAGGGGGCCTACAGGAAAGCTGGAGAGGTACCCTTTATCAGGGAGTGTAGTGAAATGATTAGGGGTAACAGTTTTAAAGTGAAAGAGGAGAGATTTAGATTAGATAATTCTTTGCTATGAGGGTGGTGAGGCACTGGAACAGGTTGCCCAGAGAAGCTGTGGCTGCCCCATCCCTGGAGGGGTTCAAGGCCAGGCTGGATGGGGCTTTGAGCAGCCTGGGCTGGTGGGAGGTGTCCCTGCCCAGGGCAGGGGGGTGGAACTAGGTGACCTTTAAGGTCCCTTCCAACTCTAACCATTCCATGATTCCGTGATTATACCTGCCTTCCACCTTGGACTGGGCACAAACAGCCAGGCTCTGGTAGCGAGGGGCTGCAGGCACCTCTGTGAGAGGATGCCCCATGCCAGACACAGCCGGTTCCAGCCGGTTCCGTGACAGACCTGCCACAGGGCACAGCTGAGCCAATCAGCAAAGCGGGTGGCGCCTCTGAGCCACCAATCAGAAGTGAGTTGGAGCTGTGGTAGCCCATGGAGGAGCGGGTCAGGCCCTGAAGGGACTGACACCTGTGATGGGCCCGTGCTGGGGGAGAAGAAACAAGAAGGAAGGAGCAGAGCACGGAAAGAGTGAGGAACAAGGAGCAGCAGAGACAAACCACCACAGGCCGACCTCAACTCCGACCCCCTGTGCCGCCCTCGCCTCACCCGGGGGACTGAGTGTGAGCAGCGATGGTAACCAGGGGCAGGAGAGGTGTCTGGAATGAAGCCAAGCTTGGGAAAGAGGGATTTTCCCCTAAGTCTTAGTTTAACTCTTTATCTTCTTTGTCTCTCCATACTCAATTCAGTAATAAAATGTTTATGTTAATTGGAAGTAAAGTTAAATTCCCCAAGTCGAGTCTGCTTTGCCTGCAGGACCCCTCTTCCTCTAAAATTTCACTGTAGAACTGATATTTGTTCAGTATCTTTTATATATTTATCCTATTTTCTGATAAATCTACAAATCATATATTGGAGGTGAAACTCCGCATCAGCAGATGAAAGTGAAAAACCAAGGTCTTCGGTTAGAAAAGAAAATGTTGACTTGATGGCAGAGGGAAGAGAGAGAAAGTGGAAGCAGTACTACAGCCACAAGGGAAGTTAAGTTATTATGTAAAATAGAAACACATAAAGTAACAACTAATTATTGTTCATAGAGGAGCTTTCCACAGAGAAGGAGAGCTACATCATCTTCTGCTAACATATAGTCTATTAAGATGCTATTGCTGTCAAGCTTTTAATTCTTAGAAACTGCATTTAGCAAAAAAATTCAAAACACAAAATCAGCGCAACATGACAGGTTTGTAGGATAATGAAACCATGTAAAGGGACTGAGCTCAAGATGAGTAGTACCAGTGCCATAAAAGCAGCTCTACTATATGTCATCACTTAAGTAAAGAAAACGCCTGGGGCCACTATAAGTCTGAGAAACACAAACAACATGACTGGAGGGTACAAGACGACTGACAGTCTTTCAAAGAACTCATCCAGGACCTTAAAAACAAACCTCATTTAAACAAAATTATAAGCCTAGGAAAAAAAATGAAGACAATTCCTGTCAAGAAAAACTCAAGGGAAGAGCATCCTTGTGAACCTGACAAAATTAGATTAAGGGTACAAACACGTGGCTCAATTCTAAAAGGAGAGACTTAAGAAGTTAGACTAAAAAAAAAAAAAAATTGAAGAAATGTAAAAAAAAAAAAATTGGTTTTGCTGTTATGAATGATGCTGAGAAACACTTTAAACCAGGAAAATTATACTTGCTTGCTTTTCAACAAATATTTTGCTATTTTTAACATGGGAATATTTTTCAATTTCATGCCAAGGGCAGGCAAGCAGGTTTTATACACTGGTACAACAGCGTGGTAATTTCATCAAACTAGAGTATAATTTCCCTAGGGGAATGATAGGAGTCCTATTGCCTAAGACTCTGTACAAACTTAGACTAAGCACTACAACACATACTGTAGGCAGCACTCACATTCCGGCAGATGGGAAACATGACCTGCGAGGTCTTTCCTCATGGTTACATTTTAACATTCTGTCATTTATAAACAGTGTTGTTTTGGCTAGAATTGGATGCAGAAACACTGAGTAAAAAGTTATTATCTTAAACTGAATTAAAATAGATGGGGGCAATTTTAACAGTGACATGTAGCAGCAAGTAAGAAGGCACTTTTACTGATGAGGCAGTCACCAAAAGTAGCACAAGGCACAACTTTGAAATACAATCGTTCTAATATTATAGGATACATTTTAATTACTGATTTCAAGACATCTTTTCTGCTGTGTAAGACACAAAAATCTAGGATGCTACCATTCATATACATTAATAACAGTGACCTGGACATGACTAGGAGCATTCTGCACTCTGGATTTATTGTGTGAGTATGTATAACTAAAAGCCACTTATCCCACAAAGTGAAACAACCTTCCTTGTACACAGAGACAACATTGACCTCTCACTGTCAGTGTATTGAACAATGAATGTAACAATCACAGAGACATAAAATGTAAAAACTGTCGGAACTGATCTACCGAGATTGATAGGATGGGTTGCAAATCAATTAGAGGAACTTCAAATGTCACAACAACCTTTCATGCATTTACATGATCCCCCAAAACACTGAAGCATTAAATGGTTCATAACACCAAGGCAGCCTCTTGCTATAATGATAAAAATAAAGATAACAATAATAATAAGCAGCACCTGAATATCTGTCTCTGGTATAACGGTGTTTTGTTTCTCTGTTTTTAATGGAAAAGCTCCAGAAGAGGACTTTCAGAAACAAGCTTTGATTACTGTTAGGAAGGAAAAAAGAAAACATTTCCTGGCAAAGTATTAGCAGTGGAAGCTGTGTGCTATACATCAGGTGATAAGAAAGAACACCTAGAAAAGGACTAAGTCTAGCATCCAGAAACACAAAAGGAGCTGGCTGCTTAAGGCAGGATATAGGTAGAACATAGGCATCAGAATCCAAGAACACAGTCCTCACAATATTCAGCTGTAGGAACTCAGATTTCTTTTGTGCCTGTACAACAGTGCTTCAACCTCAAAAACAACTCAGCATCTATCTCATCTCATGCAACTGACATTCAGACACGAGGCAGCCTTTACCGAAGAACCCTTTGGACAGATCCAATCTCCTCCTACCCTGCCTTTTTAGGCGTCAATTCCACCCTCCAAATGAAATGGAAAATTGTCAACATATCCCCGTCATCCAGTAAACCATGATTCCTGGCAGAAATATCATCTTTACCATTCTCAGCCTGTTGTAAATCCTGACTTTCGCCATAGGACGTCTGGGGAAAATAAAACACCTAATCTGATGGTCTTTTCCAAAAGCTAACCAACTTCACAGGCAGGTGCACCAGTTCTGAGCACTAACATATAAAAACCCCACTGCAGACTTGACCCTGATACTAAATAAATGTTTGGTTGGGAGGACAAGAAATGGGAACATCGCGTGCTTCAGAGGAACGGGAGAAAAATGACATAGAAAATATTACAGCAAGAAGAACACAGAATCTGCGGGAGGCACCAGGTTTTTTAGGGCAGCCGTAACAAGGAGAAATCAAGAGACTCCAAAGTTAAAGTCAGCCCATCCTTCACAGGCTACTGTATGCTTTGTGACACATTTTGAAATGTCGTCTTCGATTATAGTCTCTACTCATACACAAACAGGGGTCCAAACATCTTTTGCTATCAGCCCATCTGGTATTGAAAGCACTGAGTTTTGCTCACTTATTAGCTCAATGCTGTGCTGATACAGTTAGCAACTAAATGATTCTTCAGATTGTTGATAATATACATAACAGTTTGGATATATGTCTGTTGTGCCCAATATTAGTGTATTTTCATTTAAAGATACCCCCTCAAATTTATATTTCACATGAAATGAAGATACATGGAAGAAAGCAAAATACTCCTCTCTCTCCTCTCCGGCACGCTCTGTCTAGCTCACCTACCCTGGTCCACAAAAGCATCATGAATATTTCCAGTGCATATGACACTAATATAAGTAAAATGTTTTTCAAAATATTTGAAAGCAAAATATGATTAAAATTAATAACATATTGCTGTAAACAGAAAAGATCAGTCAACTTAATTGTTCTATTTTATACACGTTATACAATATTACATTACTGTATGTCATTCGGTGATAAGCAGTAATATCCATATATTCAATTTATATTTATTAAATAGATTTGATAAATACTCTTTCATTTAAAATCTATATCAATTATATAATTTTCTGGAAAAAAGAATCATTTTCTCACCAGAAATCACCAGCTTTCATGGAAGGCTGTTTTTTCCCACTCACCCATTCATTGGTAAAGAAACACAGAAGACCTATGGTCAGAGGTCTGCATTCATTCAGCTCATCAGAGAAGTTCAGTTTAAGCCATTTTCCACCTCCTCCCCCCCAAAAAAGAAGCCAAATCCTCAGAATTAAAATTGTAAAAACATGCCTTATTTTAGAGATACATTACAGTTTTCCTTACCGGGACAAAAGAATCAAATGAATCTTGTTCTCGATTTTGAATAGCTGAAATTGTTTTCAACCAGAAGAGGTAGCTCGAAATATCAGACATTTCAGAATGCTTCATACCGAAAGCTGCATGATTAGTAGGACTGAGGTGAGACGGATTTGCAAAAGGAGGACTTTGGCTGTGTTACATAAAGTTCTTAATTAGATCCTTGGTACAAATTGCTATCCTAAGAATAAAAAGTTAATCAAAAAGCCTCATTGGAAGGATAGGAGGGCAAGATTAGAGCCGAGACAGCTGTTTCACTTTGGGATAATGGTGCAACTGCCTCACTGGATGGTGTTCCACTATTCAGAAGTGAAAATACATGTGTGAAAATTAAAATGTTCCCTTTATGCTACTTAGGACTAAATTGTTCACAGCTGATTTTCCTCAGTGGAACTCAGGAGATCTCCCAGTGTTTATACTCCAGTGCAGCAAGAACCTGACTCAGAGACCCCCTTAAAATCACAGCCAAAATATGTTTGTGAAAAGAGGGAAAATTTGAAAGGTACTGAATATAGAATTGGCATGAGAAAGAGTGCTGCAAGGACTTTTGGTGACAAACCGTTAAGAATCAACCTACAAAGATTTGTTTAATCTTTTTGCGACTAAATCCAGGAAAACTACCCTAACAACCACAAGATAGTGATGGAATATTTCTTATCTCTCCCAAAGGATGCTAGTCCAGCTTCCATTGCCAAAAAAGATGTTATACACCTGTGATCACTCTTTACCTGCTCAGGTTTATTTTCCCTGCGCTTATGGGTGGCATTACCATACTGCAGAAATGGCAAGACTTCCCTCCATCAGTGGACAGATATGTTTGTTTTACCCATGGTAAAATCCAGAGCCCACAGAAGTTTTGAAGATTTCAATAAGGTCGGGATTTTAGTGACGACATCTTTTGGGGAGGAGGGTATAGCATACATGTGGGCTGTCTGCTCAGAAAGTTCACACAAAGACTGACACTACACAGATTTTCTGGAACCAGATGTCACCCTTTGCCAAAGAAGCTCTAAAGCAAATCGGAATCTAAAGCAAATCTGAAACGTCAGAGCTGATAGGCAGTCATGATGAAAAGGAAATATCTGATATGAAGGATGAAATAATGGTTATAACAACTTTTATATTCCCCAATTCCTCACCTAATCATAAAAACGGATTTCCAAAAGGAAGTAGGAAGTAATTCTATATGGAAACGAGGAAGGGGTGAGAGGAGAGAGATTGAAAACTATGTAGTACTAGGGACAAGGATAGAAATTAAGTGGCCTTCCCTGTGTATTAAACTTTTTCTTTCTGTCTACTAGTAACAATTCATTTTAGGACTCCAAATACTTGTGGTCAAATTTAACTGAAAAACGTCATCAGAAGGACTACAAATATTTGAAAAATCAAATAAAGTTTAGCAACTGACACCGATAAAAAAGAAATTAAAGAAGAAACATTAAAAAATCCTAAAGCTTTTCCTGGTTTATACCAAAATATTTCATTTAAAAAAACATGAAACTCTTTCTCAGTGTAGCATAAGTACATTTTTGATGAGCAGTTTCTTAAAAAATTGCTATAAAACTTTTCAAAGAAAAAAAAAATTAAGAGCCTAACATAAAAACTGGGTTGATTTGTTATTCTTTTTTTCCCCTTTCTTTTGTGTTTGTTTTTTTTTTTTCTGAGCAAACGAATTTCTGAAAAGACCCAAAGAAGACTTTTCAATGAAACCCAATTAATTTTGCAGAGTGAAGATGAGGAAAGGGAGATTGAGAGCTGCTTCTGCCCTCCACCCATGCACCTTCTATCGCCTTGGTTAATGAGAAAATTCTACATTAACTTAAATATTGCAAAAATACTTCTATATTAACTAAAATGCAATATCTCTGCAAAGCATATTTCAGAAAATGTCTTATTTGACCAAATTAACATGTTAGTTTAGTGGAAATTCTGAGATATGTGAACAGTATAGACCAAGCAGCAGGTAATTTTTCCTTCCCTTTAAAACTCGTTCCATAAGCATTCAGTACATTATTTAGTACCATTATTTAGGGCTTGAATAGACCTTTAGTTTCACCCAGTAGAGTTGTTTCTATCATCTCACAGCATGATTGATACCACTTGCTTCTTAGAAGAGTGAAAGGCTTAGAAGCCTAAATGATTAGCTAATTCTTCATCAACTCAAATAGCTAATGATTCCAGTTGAACATTATGTTTTAGGACATAAAATGAATCTTTCATTGTGAAAGTAGTTACAACTAGAATAGCTACATATGGCTTCCACGTTCACTTGTGTACTATGTGTTTGTGTCAAGGTTTCAGAGGTCAGGGGCCGCAGGCTATCAGCTGTGGGAAGAGGCCAGGGGCTCTGTGCTGGACACCGTTGCTTCTACCTGGTTCCACAGTGGCCCCGCTGTAGGACATAGCTGAGCCCATCAGCCAAGCTGGTCGCATCTCTGTCAAACCACACTTAATAAAGGACAGAAAATGCTGTGGAGGAGAGAATGTGGGAACACCAGAGCAGCAGGAGGTGCTGCATGGCAGAGAAGGCAGACCCCAAAGAGACCGTCGCTGACGGATAAGCCCATGCTGATGCAGGTACTCCCCCAGAGGGACTGCGGCCATGGAGGACCCACACTGGTGAGGAGGAAATGAATGAGAAAGACAGACCAGTGGAACAAAATGGTGAGAAGGAAGGAGGGACAGAGAGAAATGACTACATCCTGGACCCAACCTCCTGCACCACCCGTCACCTCACCAAAGGGACTAAGCCAACCTGCAGTGATCATGAGGAGGGAAGAGAGTTGTCTGGAGAGAAGCTAAGCCTGGGAAAGTGGGAGGAGAGGTGTTTTCCCTGACTCTTTTTTGTTTCTAAATACCCAACTCAGTAATTAAATGTTTACATTAATTGGCAACAAATAAGTTAAATTGCCCGAGTTGTGTCTGTTTAGCCTGTGACAGTAATTGGTGAGCAACTTCCCTATTCTTATTTCAACTCACGAGCTTTCTCTCTCCTGTTCTTCTTATTTTGGCCCCTGCCCTGCTGCAGGGGCAGTGAGTGAGTGGGTGTCTGCATGCTTAGCTGCCAGCTGGGCCCAACAACCACAACTTCATCTACCATACCTCCAATTAAAGCACATTTCAGAAGGCTTTCTATCGCATTTAAAAAATGATCTTAGAGAATAACTAAAGCTTTTTCAGTAAAAGGAAAAACCGCTACAGACAGGTAATACCTTGGGTCAAGACAGTGATGACAAAACTTGAATAAAGAACTCGTAATGTATCACAGTATCACAAAAGCTGATGCAACTACATCAAATAAAAGCTCATATACAAGTTTATACACAAAAGCACAACTGTCCTAGGTGTCCCCTTATGTTTTACAGAAAAAATTTCATTCCAGGTTTCTTTATGCCTTATACATGTAATGTCATTTATAATGCATGTTTATTTCTATGAAAACAAGTATTGCTATCAATCAAATAAATGCTAAATAATTCAACCAGTAAGATTACTTTTTATAATTTGATATAACAGATCAGCTGGGAATACCCCATTATGTCTCCAGCAGAGAATTTTAGAAATTACTTAACTGTACCTCAGCCTTTCACATCTCTCCAACTAGATTACTGCCTTCCTATGAAACATTAAAATGTTTAATTTTTAAAATAAATTTTAGTAGAGAATAGCTTCTGCAAAGCTTTGTTGGAGTTTTGTCAGTGGGTTGTTTACAAACCCCTAATAGATTAAGAATTTATGACTGAGATAACTGAGTGGTTCATTTTATAAGTATTTTACATTAGAAGAATAAGAACAAAATAGCCACGCAATGTTACATACAGGTGTATTTCCTTATGGCTGTAGAAACACATGTGCTGTTTAAGTGGGAAAGGCTTTCATAGAATCATAGAATTATAGGGTTGGAAGGGACCTCTGGAGATCATCCAGTCCAACCCCTGCCAGAGCAGGGCCACCTTAGAGCAGGTTGCACAGGAACCCATCCAGGCGGGGTTTGAATGTCTCCAGAGACGGAGACTCCACCACCTCCCTGGGCAGCCTGTGCCAGGGCTCTGCCACCCTCAAGGGAAAGAAGTTCCTCCTCATGTTTAGGTGGAACTTCCTGTCTCAAGTTTGTGCCCATTCCCTCTTGTCCTGTCCCTGGGCACCACTGAAAAGAGCCTGGCCCCATCCTCCTGACACCCACCCTTCAAGTATTTATAGGCATTGATAAGGTCCCCCCTCAGCCGTTTTTCTTCCAGACTAAAGAGACCCAATTCCCTCAGTCTTGCTTCATAAGAGAGGTGTTCCAGTCCCCTAAATACAACTGATATAACATTGCTTTGCTGGTTGTTTTTACTGAGTTTTCGATCAAAGGGAAGTAAGAATAGTATAGTGGTTTCTAAGTTCTAGACGAAAACTCTTGCACCACAATGGCTGAACTTTTGCATCCAATAATCAGAGGCAGTAATACTTCTTATAATACTTTCCTATCAACTGAAAGCCTACTTCACTAACTTTTCCCACCAGTGCTTCGGTAGTTAAAGATTAGTTGTTGCAGCAATTAAAATTTACTTCTATGGCCTTCAAAATCCTTTAGTGGATTGAATCTGAGTGCACCATGTCTACAAAAATGTAATTTTCTTTCCTATTCTCATCTGCTAATTTTGACACTGTAGTTTCATGATAAATTAAAAATTAGAAATCAATACAGGAGTGGCATTTTCTATGCATTTGATATGGTCACCTTTGAAAAATCTTAATTTTTTTTTCTTTAATCCTGACAATTTGCACATCAGATAGATTTTTTAAGGAATTTTCTTCTTTCCCTTTACTTTTACATAGAAATGGAAAAGACAATAGCATGAACTAAAAAAACCCAATGATCTAATCAGTCAATCTAATTGCAGGTTAGACTACTGCTTTGGTCCCAGTTCAGCAGGGTACTTAACTTTTGGCTTGACTTAAGCATTCAAAGTATTGCCAGTAATGCCAAGTCCCACTAACACAGGCTATTTCAGTGTGCTTAGGGAACTGTGCTGTACTATGGTCCATGAAGTCTTAATTTTCCTCTCTACTGGCATGGCTTCTTATTGAATTTCATTTTTTTCAGATGTCCCTGAAAAAAAGTATTGCTTAAGAAGTTTCAGCTATCTTTAATGACTTTTTGTCATTGTTTTGTTCTTACATTTTCGGTTTTTTTCTCCTCTTATTCCAACTCTACCAATTTAGTAGTACCAGAATGAGTTAAACTGTGTTATACAGTTCTGCACAACATCCCAGCAATGAGGTCAACTCAAACTGCGGATGTAATCATCCTGTATTGACGGAAAGGCTGAAGAAATAATGCTGACTGAGTAATTGCTTTGTACCTCCAAGCCAGTATGTCCATCACCCCAAGAGTACAGCCCTTCCTTTAGCTGGAGTTTCATGAGCTGATGCAAACTGATTCACTTCGTCAAAGACCTCGCTACCCACTGCAAAGCTTTCTTCAGTAACATGAAGAACCACTAGCCTTGAAAAGATGGAAATCCTATCAACATACACAGCCGCATGGATCCAGGAAGCCACTGAGATTCCCAGCAAAGGGACTGGGCTTAATGCCACACCTTCATGGTGGCCACAAGCAGCAGAAGCCCTTGCAGGGCTGATGGAGAAGAGATTCCAGATACCCTTCCACGCAGATGGATTAGCCAAAACCCAACATAAATCAGCTAAAAATTAGAGTACTTCGACAAATAGTGCAAGTTGTTCTAGTCTAGCTGTTGGCACCAGGACTAAGATATGATAAAGGGGTTGAAAATGCAAAGCTCCCCCTCTGTTTTATGTGCAATCCACAAAATGTTTGTTAACCTCCCTGACTCAGCCTTTCCAGTCTGCAATCGAATGAACATTGACCTAACTCACAAATGTATCACAGAAGAAAGGAATCATATAGCCGTTCCTTCTGAGGCACTTTAAGAAATGTCAAGACATCAGGCAGCAATGACATCTGGAGAAAACACAAACAGGATCAATTTTGCTTTGATCCCCTTTCCTGCCCATGGTTATTTGTTGAACACCAGCTAATACTTCAGATTCCAAAAAAAAATTCCTTCGTTTTTGCAGATTTATTATTGCTATTATTATTAATAGAAACAAACTCAAGCTCCTTTACCCCTCCTCCCCCTGCCACCAAAGGTTTTTGATGTGGCAATTCTGTTCCCTTTTGCATTTTTCTGTTTTGTCGGATTTGCTGAACCCTCACATGCAAGAGGTAACATGATGAAATAGAAACTGGCAGAAAGTACATTAAAGTTATTATCACCTGAGGACAAATCCTGGCAAGTGAACCACAAGAAAAAAAAAATCCATCTGGAAATAAGACAAAGAGCATGCAGGTAAACCCAGTAATTCCACTATTGTTTTGGCAGCCATTCAAAAAAAGTGAAAATACAGATGAGGTATGAAAAAAAGGTGTGTAGAATTAATGGGGCTCTTCAAAAATAAGACAGAAAGGAGCAAAGGTGAGAAGGAAAACAGGTCCTTAATTTCCCCAGTACCAAAATCCTGTTTTGAAACGGCATTACATAAAATGAGCAAAAGGCAACATTTTAGTTAGAAATGACAAGGGCTGCCATCAGAAGATACAGGGACCCAAAATTATGAATCTGAAGAGCTTTTCAGTTTTTGGCCATTCAGCAGACTATTTCCACAATTCTGCATTTTCATCCACTACAAAGAGCTGAGCCATTCCTTTCTGTATTCTCCGTATGATTAACGTAATGTTTTACTTCTTGGTGCATGGACTAGTTTAGCTGATAGGCAGCAACCAATCCTTAAAACCAAAACAACTAGGAGTGATAACCTCAATTTTCAGCACAAATTACTTAAAGACTAATGTATCAGTTCCAAGTTTGTGCTGACTACATAGACTTAAACGCATCTCAGTAGAAACAGAAGATCCACTGAGAATACTGCCATGACAACTCCAAGAAAAAAAAGAATTACAAAAGGCAGTTTTTTTACAGATTTATGCCCACAGAAATGATCAGATTGCTACCACTTTTGTATTTGCAACTGCTGAGCAAGCTAATAACTGCCCCAGAGGCAACTGCAGTATATCATGACTCTGCTTATCACGTATATTACACCTACATGTGGTACATTGCAGAAAAAGTATATTATAGTCAAATTGAACTGCAACAAACTGGAATTGCCTCTTATATTTTGTAGGATTTGAACTCTGTAAAATCATTACAAATTTAAATTGACTTAAAAAGTTATAATGATAATAGTAAGAACCTCTAAGTGTTTTCATAGTTGTTGAAAATCTTACAGACCAGGATTTTTGGAAATGCCCTATAGTTAATGGACATCCACATCCACCTAGTCGCAGCGGAGGCCGAGCTAAGTGAGCGTTTCCAAAAATTAGACTCCTCCTTGGAAGTACGAAGATGTGGCACCATCTTGCCCCATGACTTTCTAATCTCCTCCCCAATTTTTGCGTGACTACGTCTCTAGCCAGTTGTTACTGGTTATTCCCCTGCAGACCAGTTCTACCCATAATCAGTCCCCTGATATTGTTATTGTGCTCTGAATATGCAATGCTAAAAAGCAGTTCCTGAAAAAGTAAGTCAATGGGCACTGAGGATAAACAGTTGTCAATAACTGAATGAATATCATTAGTGCAAAAGCTTTCATGTATTTCATATACAAATGCATACACGTTAGCAGGATGAATAGCCAGAAGATTATTAATAAGCTGCAGTGGAACTTGGATTTCATTCCCACGTTGTAAGGATCCTTAGGTTAAACAGTTTGGGTTTACTTCTACATACGTGTTTTTCCTGCATGCTAGGAAGAAGTGCAGAGTAATGTACCATAATCCCTCCAAGTATGAAACCAGGAGCTGTGCTAAATTCTGGTAAATCGGAGAAATACACGTCTAATGCAGAAAACTGATGATGATCAAACTGTTTGTCTTTTCTATTTCTAAATAACTCCATATCCTATAAATTTAAGAAAATTCCTTACTTTACCCATCACTAGGAGACGTGACCTGATTATATGTCCTGCTTTGTGCGTAGCTGCAGAAAACGTTCTAATTTACCTATAAATGTATTAAAACATTACATGTATTAAAACACGAATGTATGAAAGTCTTGTAAACTATAAATGTGCATACTCAATGTTACCCTTTTTTAATTTTTACACATACGATTTAAAAATGGAAAAGAATTTGTGTCAAAGGAGTGAAATATTTTACTGACAGGGCAGAAATACCAGCTACCTAGGAAAGCTGCTGTACAGGGACACAGACATAGTCATGGAAGATGTATATTCCGGTACTACATAGCATAAGTTTTAATAACTGTGGTGGGTTGGGGTTTTTCTTTTTGTTTAATTTTTCAAACTATGTCTTACTAACACTGCATAAAAAAGTTGTGTTCGAGAAGTGAACTGTTGGAAAGTAAAACAAGAGGAGTGTCTTTTCTACAGGCTGAAAGCACCTGCCTCTAAACCTGTGCTTGAGCAAGTCGGTGGTGTACAAAGACCAAAGACTGTTCAAAACATGGCAGGAAACATGACAGCCTCAGAGAGAATGAGAGACCAGGGCTCCGCTTTTTTTACTGCCTTCTTATTAAATACCTAGATAAGAATTTTTGGTTCTTGCAAAATGTCATTTGCCTGTTCGAATCCGGCTGCCGGATGGCAGGCTCACAGAGCTAAATTCAGTTGCAGTCACTGACCTGTGACAAGTGACTTCTGTACTGCAAGATGGACAGATTTTGAGAGAACCCAGATGTGTCTCCTGAACAGAAAGGGAAAGAGAACAAGGTGTCCTCGAAACTCTCCGGTTTCCTACGTGAAACATCATTTTTTCTCAGTTCTTAGAGGTAGCAAAGCGCTTGATACAAGTTTCTGCACTTAGCGCCGGGAGGCCCCCAAGCGCTACTGCGTTGTCAAAACCCAAGCGCACACGTCAGATGGCACATTAAGTGTGACTACCCTTGGAAGAGGCAGCTGCGCGCTATCTTCTGGGACACGTCCCTTGTCACACGCTTCTGCTCTCAGCCTTGTGCTGGCGCTGGAACCTGTGCCAGTGGACATCAAGCTGGGCCATGAAATAGGTCTCTCAAAGACCTTTGGTTTTGTTTTTGGTTTTTTTCTCGTTTAACTTTCTGGCACATGAGCTTCCCGAGCTCAGCACACAATGGTACAAAGCAGCGCCATGAAGGAAGCGAAGTGTGGGGCCGGGACCCCACTCCTCTGGCAGCCACTGTGAAGTGGAGCACAGCTGTATTTCTCCTTCACAAAGCTGTCAAAGTCACATCTTTCACAAACTAGACCCTCCAGAATGCAGAAAAGTAAAACCGGAGCTTCGACCTTACTCACACTTTCAACAAATACTGAATGTGCTCAGCTATCAGGTGAGCGATGACTGCAGCGTAAAAACCTGGACAAACCAGCGCATGGATAAATAGCAAAAGCTTCTGTGATCGTGAGCGCAACAAATACCAGTTCAGTATGGAGGAAGTCATTATCAGAAATTAAAAGAAAAACAAATGTAAACAAGGAGTCTTAAAGGCCTCTGTTTAAGTGTTTTCCTGAGCGCAGCGTAGCTGCTCTGCTATGACAGTTACTGGAAGCCTATGGCACTACTCCATTCTGCTCTCATTTGAAATGCATAATGAAAATCATTTGTCTGGTGTTCTGTTGGACCAATTATACGAGCGATTTCAGCTGCCGAAGTAACCTGCTTCCCCTTGTGCAAATACTTAATCAGAAAGGTAAAACTCCATATTAGAAGTACAATATATCTAAACCAAAACCAGATGTTATTTTGCTAAATTGGATTTTGTGCTGCATTCAGAGCTGTCTCCTGCGACTTAAAAGAAAGATTATACCAGAACTGGCATTTACAAAAAGGATTATTTTGTTTGTTTTTCTGATGCTCATTTTAGATATTACAGAACCTGTATTTTGAATACATAAAGAAGTCCTTTTTGATCCCTGTATTTCTAGCTTTCAAAACAATGGGAGTTTTTGAAATTAGGTGACTATTGAGCTGATTCACCTGATTAACTGCAACAATTTATGAAAAAAAACCACTTATGCAAAAAGGTAAATGAATATATGTTATTTAATTTATAAACTCTATTGTAACAATCTGTGCCTTATTTTAAAGCAAACACAGTTCTTAAAAGCAAAGTAATTTAATCCATAATTCTTTTTTGCCTTTATTTTTCTTATCCTTCATCCAAAAGTCACATGCAGACATGAGGAAAGAGAGCTAAATTGGCAGACTCTGTAAATCCTGTCAATACTGCAATCAGAAACTCCCTTTAGTTTGTGGTTTGTTTTGTTTTGGTTTTTTTTTTTTTGTTGGGGAACTCTGACATTTTCACAGTTGATTCAAATACCTCAGAACAGGAGAGATAGCCATTTCCAAAACAGAAATCAATTTTCAGGTTGTGTCTTCAAGTCATGCCAAAATAGCTGAGACAAATTCTGTCTCAATTGTTGCCATTGTTCAGCATCCAGCTGTAAAACTGGCGTGCATCATCCTTCACTTGTTTTGTTTTGAGCAGACCAAAGCCATCTTGTTGAGTTGCTGCAAAGGTTTTGCATCTTTGAACACCTAATTCAAATGTAGCATAACATTAGACAGAAAGCACAACCAGGGTTATCAACTCTTATTCCTATCATCTTAAGCAAACCATAAGGCAATCCCCTTTTTTTTTCCCTTTTGTCCAGAGAGCATCCAGTCTATCAGTCCAAGCCACAAAACAGTTCCAGCAACCTATAAACTCATGAGCCAGTATAAGAGAAGGGAAGACTAAAATCATAGAATTGTTTGGGTTGGAAGGGACCTTAAAGATCATCTAGTCCCAACTCCCCTGCCATGGGCAGGGACACCTCCCACCGACCAGGCTGCTCAAAGCCCCATCCAGCCTGGCCTTGAACACCTCCAGGGATGGGGCAGCCACAGCTTCCCTGGGCAACCTGTTCCAGTGTCTCACCACCCTCATAGTGAAAAATGTCTTCCTAATATCTAGTCTAAATCTACCCTCTTCCAGTTTTAAGCCATTACCACTTGTCCTATCACTACATGCCCTTCTAAAAAGTCCCTCTCCAGCTTTCCTGTAGGCCCCCTTCAGGTACTGGAAGGCCACTATAAGATCTCCCCAGAGTCTTCTCTTCTCCAGGCTGAACAACCCCAACTATCTTGGCCTGCCAAAATCTTATTGCTTCACGAGCCATCAGAGTAATACAGGACAGATCAAAGACTTTCCTGTGTTTTGAGTTCCTGTGGTGTTAAGGAGTTTGTGAGGTGAAAGTCCCTGGATATTCCAAGGAGTGGATTACATGGCAGACTATAGAAAAGTGAAAAAAATATATTTTTTTAATCCTTTTGGGCTCTACCAGTCTGGTCCTAGGGAAATGCCCTTCTGTTCTTAAATATGGTGAACAGTTTATCCCTGGGTGAATACACATGCCAAGTAATAGAGAAATTTATCAATAGCAGGAGGACTATCTGAGCACTTGTGCAGTTTTGGCCAATTACCAATGCTACAAACAATCCCCTTCCAAATTCTACAGTTCCCTTCCCATGCCCCCTTTCGTCGCCCCTGAAAATCCCAGAAGCCAAATTATATGTCAAGAGGAGAAAATGTTCTTGGCTTCTTGAGGCATCTAGGAGGAGAAACTTTGAAACATGGGATTAATTAAATGCAAATCTAAATATGGTGCAACAAATCATGCAAATTAAGCATTAACGTATTTATGACTGAACAATCAGCAGGAGCTAAAATGTGTGTAGATAAACTATAAATCATTACAAGCATTGGTATATAGCATATATTTATCCTTTTCAGTATTTAAAGGGAAATATATAGAACATCTTGCACACAAATACTTTCATGATTGTTGTAACCATGCCTATTTCTTAAATATCTTTGCTACCACTAAAAATTATGTATTATTAAAAATATTAACACTGATGAAAGACCTGATACATTAATAGAAAGAGACAGAACATTATAGAACAACAACAACAAAAAAGATTTTCCACTTTTCTTTTCCTCACAATGGCCTTTGTAAGCAATGCAACATTATCAATCCAGACAGAGGTGGATGAATGACCCCTTGAGATTCAGTGGAAAATCTGGAATGAATGTCCCATCCCCAAGTTCTCAAGTCTGCAGAGCACAAAGCCTCAAGTCTAGTGCTGGGGTTTGTCTTTTTCTTTTTCCTTTTCCTCTTTTATTAGACCTGAATGTTATAGAGGAAGTCCAAGTGTGTCTCAGCACATTTAGTTTCTGTCTTTTTCATGACATACCATGTCCACCTTTCAAACTGGAATCATGTGAACAGCCATTACACTAAGGAAACTGTATTTCCAAGCAAATATTATGCACCATTTCATGTTATTTCTGACCAGGAATATTCCTTAATTGCTAACGAGATTGCTGACCTCAACACGAGGGACTCGAAGGCTAATCTTTGACCTCATTTTTATGCCTAACATAAAGTAAATGGAACGAATTCAGTATCAACAATGCTTTCCTGGTTCTGGTAGAAGAAATAGGTTAAACTGAATGTAAAAGCATAATATTTTCTAAAGCAGCTGTCCTCGGAGAGCGTCAGGTATGAATGTCACTCAGAATGCTGTGGAATTCTCGAAGTTCTCTGTCAGACAGTGGGACTGGATACAGGAATTGTTAGAATAATATTAGTCATCTTGCAAAAGAACACGCCAACAGCTTTTGTATTTCCACTTCAAAACATTGTCAGCAATCTGTGCAGCTGTCACTTAAAGATGTACAAATTAGTTTGTTTCTGTAAATCATAGAATCATAGAATCATAGAATCCTAGGGTTGGAAGGGACCTTAGTAGATCATCTAGTCCAACCCCCCTGCCAGAGCAGGGCCACCTTACAGCAGGTTACACAGGAACGCGTCCAGGCGGGTTTTGAATGTCTCCAGAGACGGAGACTCCACCACCTCCCTGGGCAGCTTGTTCCAGTGCTCTGCCACCCTCAAGGTAAAGAAGTTCCTCCTCATGTTTAGGTGTAACTTCCTATGCTCAAGGAAATGCAGCACAACGACCCACTGAAGGCAAGATACTCCCTAAAACTTAGGAGTTGTGGCCTAAATCCACTGATAAGAGCATACCAGACTGAGAATGGGATATGAACTTCTTTCTCCATTACAAATTGCCCAACCACTCCTGTCTGTTTTATCCTTTTTAGCAGTGTCAGAGTTAAATTAAATCTTTAACTCTTAATTTATGGCATCTAGCTCTCAATAGCCTCGAAGATTAAAGAAAAAAGAATTTTAAAATTCAAATAAAGAGCATTATTTGGCTCTCCTTTAGCTGCCATTTTACTGTCACTTGAACATACTAAATTAGAGTGAAAAGATCTCCCTTAGCTAACTAAGATAACTCTGTGTACCTCCATTGCTGGGAGTGACTTGACAGAAGAATGGTCAGTTGCATGTGGGAACCTGCGAACCTGAAAGGAGTAATCTAAGATTTCAAAAACACAGCCTATGACAAATCATTTCTTTATACTGTCAGGAGAGCCAGTGTCTCCTGGAATAGACCTTCTGCACTTTAGAAGAATGCCTTGAAGCCAGCTCTCACCTCATGTCACCATGCAAAGAGCTCTCAATTGATATACTGAAATTTCAGCACTGGAGCCAAAAGCCTTCAAAGACAAAAGACCATTCTCAGCTGATACTTCAGAATTTTTGCACTCACTTCCTTTTTTAAGTCATGTCGTGTCTATAAACTAAGGTTTAGCTCACAAGCCCCTCTACCAGGTAACAAAAAAAGCTCGGTGATGCTATGCCTTTTAAAAGACACTTAGTGCAAAAAAAATTTGTTCTGATATTTCTGAAAAAAAAACCCCAACTAACCCAAAAATTCATCAAAGCTTACATTGACAGTAAACTATTTAAAAATATGTGAAAATTTACACTTCCATGTAAGTTTTCAAAATAAAACACATGTATGCATTTTTGCAGTTAACATATCCAGGATACCACCCGATATGAGATATTTTTCCTTGAGAACATTTCAAAATAGAAGGGACGAAAATTTAATAGCAAATAGAGTTGGTTGAATTAAAGTAGAGTCCACTACTGTCTTCTGAACTGGGAAACAGCCAAAGATGGGAATCTACTTCTACCTCTTCCTTCCTCTTTAACAGAACAATATTGAGCTCTAGGATCTGAAAACATGCAGTTACACATATTGGAAAGGTGACTAGAGGAGGCCTTCCTTAAGGTAGACTGAATGAAGTTTATACCTTGGACTTCTTAAAACAGCAGCTCAGTCTCTCCCATTTCCTCTTCAACCTATAATCAGGGTCGTACAGACTCCTAAACCTCCCTCCCTTCTGCACAAAGAATAGATGTTCATCGCACACCTGCAGCTACACGTGTTATACATTTCTAATCAGATTAATCAGCAGATTATATGTTCCAGCGGTGTATATGTGCCAACAAGGAAAGTAGATCCAATGTTACAAACTATATCCAGTTTTAGAATAACCCATGGAAAACGTCAGGTCACCTCCTTGTCTCTGCACTACCTCCAGCCCCCCAGGTTTCACTCAGATCTCTCCCAGTGGGATTTCTGACCCTAGAAAGGAAATCACTGAGTGAATCACACAAGTTATATGACTCCATGATACTAACACTGATAGAGATAGATGGTGCGCTGCAAAGAAACAAGAAATAATTCCAGGCAACGGGGTAATATAAAACTTGCCTATTAACTTACTTTTCTTCCTTATCTTTTTATTTTTGCTTCTTTTTTTCTTTTAATTAAGGAAACAGACTGTAAATACGTTAGTCAAAAAAAGGACTGGAAATAAAAAAACAAATGAGGACTCAGAATCAAATTTCCATCTAAACTTGATTTCAACTCACTTTCAAAATTAAGATTTTTTTTTTTTAAATTACAAATGAAGTTCTGGATATGTAGAGAGCAGTTTTCTACCCACAACTGAACATAAAACTGTGAGCAAACACAAACATGCAAGCTAGCAAAGCAGAAATTCTAAAACAGTTAAAATATTGATAACACCAGAGTGCCATTCTTTGCTCTGACAAACTAAAGAAGGAACTGGTCAAGAAAATGGAGCCATGTCCTCAGCAATAAATATAAACATTTTTATCGGGATCAAGATGACAAAGTGTACATTAATGACAGCTCTCTAGTACACACTCTGGGAATTAAGGACCTGTGCATTAAATTTGGTACTATAGTACTAATCAAGAAACAGTTTTTCCAAGCTGTTATGTCTTTCCTCTGCTTGAGGAAGATAGTCTCTCCCAAACATGTCAAACAGAAGAAAAAGCTGCTCAGAACTTTACAAAAAAAAAAAAACCAAAAAAACAAACCTCCACCTTGTAGCTGTCACTAGCTTATAGATTATTGCGTTTGCACATAAGGTGGAAATTTCAAATAAATATATTGTGGTTTTTTAGGCTACCAAATATAACCATCTCACTACTGCTCCTTATTTTGGCAAGAAAGACAGTTTTCCCAATCACCATAGTCCTCAAAAAACATCACTGACTTCAACCTGCATCCCCAAAGTAAGGGTAATTACTAAGGGCAGCTCTATTATGTTTTCCCATATCACATCTATTGAATATATTTGATAAAATGATTGTCTAAGTGTATATACATACAACTATAAATATATGCACACACATAGATATCACACACTCTTTCCTTTTTTCCCATAGCTTGCACAATGCTTACTTTGCACAGAGAAAAAAAAGTGAGATTTTTATTAGAAACAAACTATCTTGCAACGCTGTAACATAAAAACCACCAAGTGTTTGCCAACGTAAGTACATCAGTCCATCTCTAGGCACAGACCATCAGTTTCATTGATGGCAGGTTGATTAATTATAGGCAGAAGGCACAAAAGGGACTTTCCTAAAGAGAGTAAGGTAGTTGGCATTAAGAACATACAGTAAAGAAAGTTTACACTGCAGACTTCAAAATTAAATATAAGAAAGTACATGCACCAGAACAATTTCACATTATCCAAATACAAGTGGATGTGATTACAACAGCATTGAAAATATTGAAATAGCTTTATGCAGCTATAACTTAGATACTGATGTAGTCTTAGAAATGGCCTTTAATTTTTTAAAATTTGTATTTTTTTTAATTGCTCCTTCATTTTTTCTTTATAAATTCTGTGCCTTTGAAAACCAAAGAACTCTTTCCTTTACAGTATTTTTTTTTCCTTCAAGATTTTTCCAAAATAAAAATCTTCAGAGCCTAAGAAAATGCATACAGCTTTTTACAATTATAATTAGAACAAAGTCTAGTTCTATGTTTTATATATTATTTTAACATTGGTTTCACTCTGGCATAAATAGTTGTATGTGCTTTGATTATGACAGAAAATGTGTAACACACTGTAGTCACATGCAACATTTTGGATACTCCAAAATATATCAGAAGGCTTCCTTTTTCCACTTGGTAATAGATTTGAGGCAAAAAAAAAGGAAGCTTTTTTATATAGAGCAATCACTTTCTGTCAACAGAGCATCACTTCTTTAGACCATAAGACAAGATAAAGTACAGCTACACTATCTGACAATCCTTTGCCTTATTGCTTTTCTGTTCAGTGAAAATATATTAAAACCATTTCCATGAAAGAATTGATTTGATCTCTAGAGAGGGTGCACATGTTCAATGTGGGCTAAGGCAAGTTAAACTCTGGTCTACACTATTTCAGTAAGTAAACACATATCTCAAAATCCTATTTCAACATGAAATTCTGCCTTATTTTCAGTGTGAAATTATGACAAAAGGATTTGATGTTGACAGAATACAAAGCTTTTGAATGAGCTAAATGTCTTCTGAGGGAGAAATGAAAACATGCATCAGTGGAGAAAGTGTTACTGCTTTTTAATATTAAGCATCATATGAGTGTCACTGTGATTTCTGTTTCACAGTGCTGGGTTATCTCCTGTGTAATCATTTCCAGTCTAATTGCTTACAGGTATCTGTACACATCCTAGATTCTGGGTGGTTTATATTTTAAAATATAAAGCCTTGCCATTAAATAGAAATCTATAGGTTTGTGAAAGCTAAAGAGCTATTTCATATTTATTAAAGATTTCTATTACACTGGAAGTTCAAAAGAGGAAAAACAGGTCACGCTTTCTCTTATTAATAAATCTAAGACACCCCCTGTTATATTCTCTATTTAAAATATCCTTATTAACTTCATGCAATATTTGAAAACACACTATTTACAGAAGCAGGCAAAATCCATTACATGCTGGGGGTGGGGGGGTGGGGGATAAACACATCCTTTCCCTACACAACACAATGTAATACAAAGTTTATAGAACCTGGAGATAGAAACTAANATCAGAAGGCTTCCTTTTTCCACTTGGTAATAGATTTGAGGCAAAAAAAAAGGAAGCTTTTTTATATAGAGCAATCACTTTCTGTCAACAGAGCATCACTTCTTTAGATCATAAGACAAGATAAAGTACAGCTACACTATCTGACAATCCTTTGCCTTATTGCTTTTCTGTTCAGTGAAAATATATTAAAACCATTTCCATCAAAGAATTGATTTGATCTCTAGAGAGGGTGCACATGTTCAATGTGGGCTAAGGCAAGTTAAACTCTGGTCTACACTATTTCAGTAAGTAAACACATATCTCAAAATCCTATTTCAACATGAAATTCTGCCTTATTTTCAGTGTGAAATTATGACAAAAGGATTTGATGTTGACAGAATACAAAGCTTTTGAATGAGCTAAATGTCTTCTGAGGGAGAAATGAAAACATGCATCAGTGGAGAAAGTGTTACTGCTTTTTAATATTAAGCATCATATGAGTGTCACTGTGATTTCTGTTTCACAGTGCTGGGTTATCTCCTGTGTAATCATTTCCAGTCTAATTGCTTACAGGTATCTGTACACATCCTAGATCCTGGGTGGTTTATATTTTAAAATACGCTGCCTTGCCATTAAATAGAAATCTATAGGTTTGTGAAAGCTAAAGAGCTATTTCATATTTATTAAAGATTTCTATTACACTGGAAGTTCAAAAGAGGAAAAACAGGTCACGCTTTCTCTTATTAATAAATCTAAGACACCCCCTGTTATATTCTCTATTTAAAATATCCTTATTAACTTCATGCAATATTTGAAAACACACTATTTACAGAAGCAGGCAAAATCCATTACATGCTGGGGGTGGGGGGGTGGGGGATAAACACATCCTTTCCCTACACAACACAATGTAATACAAAGTTTATAGAACCTGGAGATAGAAACTAAAATATTTTAACAAGAAAATCCTTCCAAGAGGACCCCACAATTTCCACAGGCCACAGAGAACCAATATTCACACAACAGACATCACCAACCCGCAGCTCGCCCTTGCATAGAATTTTTCCAGAAGGCACCACTAAACACAAACCAAGACACAGCACAAAAAGTTGCCGACACAACCAAACCTCACTTTCTTTCCCTGGAGCATCCTCTAAGTCGCTTGGAGAGTGAAGAATTGGCTCACCTGCACCGGGGGGGACCAGCCGTGGGCACAGGCGCACTCTGCCCACCACTCCCCCGGGCTGCCCTGCGGCTTGGCTGGGGATTTATGGGGGCTCTTCCGCACAGTGTCCCACAGAGGGACAAACTTGCTCCTGCTCTGGTTGGCACCCCCGGGTCCCCAAGAAGGAAGCGCTTGGGAGCTATACTGGAGCCCCGGAGGATGCTGGTGCCAACGACAGGCGCAGTGGGCATCCCTGGCTATGGGAGGCAGGCTCCTGCCGGCATCCGACCCCTCGGACCCCCTGCCGCAGCTGTGCTGCTTGGGAAGGTGTGCGTGCATGGCGCACCCAGGGCTTCCTTTGGCCAGTGTGCATACAAGGGCTTCTCCTCCCAGCCGTGAGGTCCTTCGGCGGGGCCTCTCCAGCCCCCTTGGCAGCAGCTAGCGACAGGGCATGGCGGGAGCGGGGCGCAGCGGGAGCTGCTGGCCGGCAGCTCTGTGTCAATACCGGACTCCACTCGCGCAGCGACTTGACAGCATCCCCGCTGCAGGCAGAAGCAATCAATGCTCTGCGTGGCTGGGAAACGCGCCTGCATCCCTTTCTGGATGACAAGCCACAAAAAACAAAAAAAAAAAAAAAAAAAAAGAAAAAAAAAAAAAGAAACCAAACCAACACAACAAAGCAAAACCCACTCTTGCCATTTTCAGGAAGATTTAGTCTTTTTCTAGCTGACCCTGACACAACTCGCAGGCACCCTGCTGAAGCAGATTTGTACGTACAAGCTTTACAGGCGAAGTGTTTTCTTGTGGAAATAGCATCTAGACACACTCCTGAAAAAGATACCCCTTTGCCAATGATCAAAACAGACGCCGGAGTGGCTTGGGTATTTTTTTCCCCCTGCATGCCTGAAAAGACCTTGTCAACAAAATTGCATCAGAAGATGCAAATGACAAGTTCAGGAAGAATGTTATCTGCCCTAAATGCTAAACCGTAGCATAAACCTTGGTATGTACTAATGGACTTAAACATAATGGAAAGAGGGCAAGAAGCTGATTTGCAAAATAAATCCACTTTAAAAAGATCTATGCAATAGATTAAGAAATCTTCAGCAGTTTATATATAGAAATGTGAATATATTTATTTGTGCATAAGGTCTTCAAGATTATGACTGATATATCATTTTCTTCTCCTTTTTTTCTCCTCTTTACAAATCCTTTGATTCTTGTCAATGATCTTTTGTACAGAGTTCTCTCTAAAACCCCTCTTGGGTTTATTTTTTTCTGCCTAATACTTTTCCTTAAATCTCTTTTCCTTAAATTTTCTTGTAATCTTTATTTGTGAGTGTTTTCTTTTCTTTCTTCTCGTAGAAGTGACAGGGGTGTAAAGTGTATAAAATCTGGGCTGGCTGTTTCAAGCATGTGGAGAGGTTCAGGGATATACTACTGCCTCAGGTGACTAAGGCTTTAGTCCCTTAAGACTCAGTGGATCTTGGACATACATATCTACAATTTTTTGAGATTTTATTTAAACCTAAACCTGTATCAGGTGCTTTTAATAATAGAAAATAACTAATTGATTTCTAAAAAGAAATACAGGACTGTGTGATGGAATCCTTTTATGTCTGTTGATGTTCAGCTAAGATTTAAGTACACAAGAATTAAATGGGATTCATAAGCAATACGTGTAGTTTTACCATTCCAAAGACTAAAGCAAATTTGCTTTTAAAGATTTCAAAGACAAAGAGACAGCTATGACTATCTGCAAATGTACTTTCAAATGAGATAAATTATTTTTTACAAATGCTTTGGTGCAACAAGACAGTTCAATTATTTAATGCCTCCTAAATTGCTAAACTAAAATTCCTCAAAGCTTAGACATTGCTAAAATATATAAAAATAAAACCAGGCAGTAATTCTTAATGAAAAATTATGGCAGTGCTCTAACAGTGGAGAAAATATTTTGACAACATTGTAATACACATTGTTGCATTTGAAACGAACACCAGTTTTAACTGTATATTCAAGGTAGTAGTCCCAAATTATGCTACAATCATGTTATTATGCAGGGTTTATTCAGAACTTTGCCCAAAAGCCACAATTATACACCTGGCTGTGTCCTCTCACATAACAAGTGCCCAACTGCAAGAACTCTCATAGCTTTGCATACAGTTATGGTCACTCCATGTTTAAAAAACAAATACTAATGCACTTCTGAATTGCAGGCACAGATATGAAAGCCATCACTTAAAACTCAGAGCTAAGGGCATCTACAGGGTAATCATTTTTACATGTAAAGTAAATGTAAAGATATGTAAGATAGAATCCATTTTTTTGCAATTTTCCTTGAGCGTGAGGAGTGAAGGTGTGCAACCTGTCCAGAAAGCTGCTTTTCTCTAGTGCTCAAGGGTAACTCAACCTTGAGCACCTAAAAACTTGTTTACCAGAAAACAATCCAAATCATTACTGCATCGCGTCCAGCAGGACTACCTCTGTGTAAGAAATATATATGAATTACCATTAATTGATGCTATAAATCACATATAAACCAATAACATATATATATGGGGCATTTAAATAAATATTTAAAGACAAAATACTAACAAGGCCAAATTCAGATTTCATTTTCCTCATCATAACCTGATTAACAGTGTCCACCAGCTTGAGACCATCAGCTTTTTTCTCACACAGCAAGCTACCCAGTTCACTTCAGAATATACTGATGCTATTACAGCTTTCTCAAATGCCAGTCAGAATCTAAAAGAAACAGTTAAAATATTTCTTTCAAAGCTATTTGCTGAAATCTGGATAATTGCAGAAGTCAAAAAAAGTTCACATACAGATTTTAAAAAGGCCACTCAAAAGAAGATATTAAAAAAATCCGGGCAAGCAATGTAGTTGGGGAGTGGAAATGATGTATGCATTCAGTCACCTGACACACCTCTACACTAACAATATTGGGTAAAGCCACCTGTACCAGAGCACTAAAATGTTTATCTCAAACCCTCATAGTCCTGTATTTTAAGGTCCTGACCTTTTAGAAACCTTACTACACCCCAACCAGAACAATGCAGAGCTGCAAAGGCATCCTCTTGACCATAACGTTTATTCATACGCTGTTAAAACACTGTATTTGAAATGGCCTCTTATCAGAATGTAGAAAAAGTTTTTTTCAGAAGAATTTGACACCACTGAACTTTCCCTGAACTACCTGACACTACTAGGCTATTTCATACTTTAAAAATCCATGTATTAATATGTATATTAATAAATTATTTAACTGTCCACATTTTTATTTAAGGTTTGACAGTGCCTATGTGAGACAAAACCCCTTGAATATAGGATGTGTATGTGCAACTAATTGCTCGAGAACATGGTAAAATGGATTCAAAAGATAATGTGATTTCATCAGCTGTAATTGAACCATTGTATTAGACAGGATGGCACGCACTTCTGGATGAACTTGGATTAACACATGGCTCAAATCCACATGCCTGACTCTCACCCTAATTTGATAATAACTGATGCACAGAGCAAAACTGAATATTGTACAGTGCACTGTGTGAACTGTGTTTGACCCGATGCTGTTGTGGAAAAATCTCACTAATTTTCTTTTTAAAATATTAAGTAGGCATGACAAAATGGAGCAAATAGATTTAGCTGATATTCTACCAGCACAAATAACTGTAACTGGATTACAGTAATGTTGGACGTACACCAAAAATAAACACTAAGAAGAGTTTGCTTCGGGCAAAAATGTGCATATGGGAAACAAAAAGTGCATATGGGAAATGAAAATTAATAATAGAGTTCTAAAAGGGAAGCTAGAAGCATGGGCAAAGATGATTTAGATGTAGTAACAGATTTTCCCCTCCAACTAAGAATGCCATGTTATGCAACCATAAAAAAGACAGAATGGAAGGAGAGTAATAAACAAAGAGCAGATCAGCTTATTTAGTGCCCCTAAAATCTCTACAAATATTTTTATAGAAAAAAAAAACCCAACAATGAGAACAATTATTATTATGATAGCAAGGCTACTGATATAAGTCAAATGCATTTTCTTTGCAAATTTTTTTTTTGTTTATTTGTTTGGTGAAAAGCAATTATGTTTGCATAGAAATAATAGTCTTGGTGGTGACATAGACCAGAAGGAATGGTTGTGATTAGTTCAAGATTAGGCTAGGAGCCAAGTGATCTGGCTCAACACATTGCTATCTCTGGGTACCTAGGAAATCTTGAGCAAGTCGCTTGATTTCCTTGACTATGCCATAGCTAAAACGAAAAAAAAATATTGCTTCATTTCACAAAATAAGAACCCAATGGGGCACATCTGAAACAAAACATGTCAGCTTCTATTTCAGACCTGCCTGCTCCTCCCTTCCTCCAGGTGTACAAGACGAGAGAGGCGCGCGGGACTACAGCACCAAAATTGAAACAGTAAAAGAGGAAAAATATAATGCAAGGTGGTTATTTAAAAATTTCACCCTTCAGGAAATTTCTTTGGAAATCTGTCAATTTAAGAGTAATATTTTGTTTAGTTAAAGACATTGTACAATCCCCATATCCTTTAAACAAAACAATGAATCTCGAGCTTTGAAGTGTTATACAAAAATATCAGCACAGCGCTATCAGAGACACAGCTCCCTGCACAACGTATCTGCCTGCATGATCAAGGGCATGTTCTTTTGATTTTTATGAGAGGGTAGAAAAGCTAAGGAGTAGCAAATGCAAACATATCCATTCTCAGTGTTAGCTGCATGTCCTAGGGTTAACATAAGGACAATAATTTAGAAATCAAGATACAATGAAAAAGAAAAAATGACAAGGGTTTGGAAGGGAACTATACCAACAGAAGAAAACAACCCTCAGCTGGGAATATTAAGTCAAAGTCAATCATGTCAAAGCTGGTGGAGAACAGAGCAGCAGGTTTACCAATTTCACATCCAAGTGAATCAAAGAATCATAAAATTGCAGCGGAAAGACTGAAATACAAGAGCATTTCCATGCCAATACAGAGAGTTCCCTTACAGGACCTGCTATTTTCAGGTAGGGATGTGTAATAGTTTGTGGAGTTCTCTCCTCTGGAGAGTTCTGTGCACTTTAGTGCTTTAGTTCACTTTAAACTAGATTCATATAAAGCCATTAGGCAAAATAACTTAGCTGGAACTGCAAAAGGATCTGTTTTAAAAAGACAGATTAAATGCAGAGGGTAGAAAGGGCAGCAAGGGTGGTTGCAAATATTATTTTCAGTATGTGGGAAATACTGATGCCTCTTTTCCACATGATGTTGAGGACAAAGAGGGCCAGCCTCAAGACTTAACCAAAATACTGAAATATAACCTTGAACTTCCACCCACTATGATTTGCTTGAGTACCTTTGGCCATGTAGTTTGTGACAAGCACTGCTGAGTCCAAGAACTTTAACCCCTTTAATAACTCTTTAGTTTATAGAGTCTAATACTTGCACTTTGGCAAATTTAAGAGCTTTTTTAAGACCAGATTCCACCTTTCTCATTTTTTAGGAATTGCATTTCAGAACCTCAGTGTCAGCCTAACACTCCAACACTGTTTTGCATGTAAGAAAAAAGGATATAAAGAAATGTTCATGGCTAAAAGTTACTTAAAATTCATATCTCCAAATTCAGTTGCATGAAGATATTCAGTACCTTAAAGTATTCATATTTGCTGCTGTTAAATAAAACAGCATGTTATTTACTGTAGGTGATTCTTGATTTTGAAAGAGAAATTCAGCTACATTGGGTCTCCATTCAGGTAGTAATCTGAGTGGAGAGTTAGCAGTAAAAGTTTACCTTTAATACGCAGGAGATAGCCCTAGAATAAATTAATCAGGAGTTTCATTACACAGTTACACTGCATAAAGCTATATGCACTGCATGAATTGCATAAAGAAACAGAACAATATAACTAAACTAGAATTTTTACAGGAGTATATTTTTATTCCAGTGCTGGCAACCCATGTAGCAAATAAAGAATGCCAATCAGCTAACTCAGACTATCTTTTTTAGGTGTAGCGCCCATTACAGTGTCCTCTTTCCAACCAATTGCTTCCCATGAAAGTTAATTTGAAAGAACTTCATTCAAATTTATTAGCAGACAATGAGAAATTGTTTCTTCCCTATAAAGCTATTTGTGTTACGCTCATAATACACAACATCTTTAAAGAGTTTGGCAGAGTTCCGGCACTGTCTTATTATGGGCCAGTTGTAAGCTTTCACTGAAGATGAATGGGAAGCAGAGAGATGTGATCACATAGCACAGCCAAAATAGGACAAGGTTTATAGCGTACATTACTGACAATTCAAGTTACTTATCTCCTTCTTCAGCCTTTGGACAATAATAACTTGTTTGAAGTGACTAACACAACCTTTACAACAAAAGCAAAACCATTTGACTGGAACTCAATGGACTGAATATTAAAAGAATAATGAAAACCTGTGTTGTTTCTCTGCAGATCTGAACCTATCCATACCTGGCCACCCCTGAGAGTTCATTTCAGTTGAGAAACCACATCTAAGATTTCCCAAACAGAAATAGTGTACATATTTTTGTAAAGGAATTACAAACATGTCCATGTGCTGTGTATTTATAGGTCAAGGATGGTACATGAACCAAGAAAGGAAGGTACAGAAGCAAGATTATACCTTCCTGGCTTTATATTGAAATAAACTTTACACATAAACACAGTCCCTCTAGATATAAGAGGTTTGTATATATTTTGGATATGTTTTCTTAATATGTCTTTACTTTGAAGAGAAAAAACAGTCTCTTGACATTATTTGGAGCACCTAGAGCATTACACCATACCTGCACCAAGTGACCTCAAGGGCCTGGACCAATTGTTCTTTGCTTTGATACAGCTAGAGGTTGTTGAGCTCAGTGCAGGACTGACAGGGTGAAACTCTAGAGTCTCTTGTACAATAGGTCAAACCAGATAATCACAGCAGTCTTCTTAGCACTGTACCTATGAATGAAACCGAACTAATGGGTAAGATAAAAAGTAATTTCTCTGTATTAGTGGATGCAAAGACAGCCTGCTATTTGTAGCTGCTTTGAGATTGCACTTGGTTTTAGGAAGAGAAGACAAAATTAAAAATGCCGAATGACACTTTGGAGGAAGATCTCCAGGATAGAGCAGGTGAGGGAACAGCCATATGTCTGAGCCATCTATAGCTGTGTTGGTTAAAGCAAAAGGAAACTGGGTGATACAGAAGAGCACTTTTCCTCCTGTAAATTGTGAGGGCGATTTTTTTTATTTTTATAAAAACATCCAGGAAAGTAAACCCTCAGTAATAAAACACATGACTTCTCTTGGAACCACTTGCTATCTTAGGAAAACAATCTGGTCTATGTAACAGGATCACATGTAAAGCACATTAGCTTGTGAAGGAAATAGAGATGTTGTACATTGTCAAGTAGCAAATTACAATGTATATAATTCAAACAAGTCTTGCCTGTTTCTCCTTTTGGTAGAAATCTCTGACATTTTACTTTTCTAAAGTGTGATGGTAAACAAGATGGAATAATAAAGCCAGAAGAACAGAGCAGCCTGAAACTGAAGCCACAACGACCTTTTTTATTTCCTAGAACTACAGTCTACATTCCTAAAGGAGATGTCGAAGCAAATCAAAGAATGGTTGAGGAGTCATATACTGAAAAGTAGGTAATGATGTGTATTGCAAGGGTTTTGTTTTGCTTTGCACCATTTAATGAAACAAATTCCAACATTTAGCTAGAAAAGCTGCTCTTCAGTCAAATAGCTCTCACTCTGAGAAACATTTGCCTGAGTTACTTTTGACTTCCGTCTCCTTGTTTTTATCAATTTATTTCTATTGTCTAATTTTACTTTTAATCATTCTTTATCCCTCTCAGTAACCATTATTTTCAAATGAAAGGATCACTATAGCTCCCATGGTTTGCTAGTCTGTTTATCCAGTTCATTAGCTAGTCACACATAAGTCAGATCCATCCTATAAGCATTTTACTGTTTTCTTTAAACTTTATCCAGTCTAAAGAGGATTACACTTTTGTAGCTTTACGCAATAGGTAGCTGTTAGTGACAGGTTAGTGACCAAAACCCTATGAAAAAAACCCAACCAAACAAACAAAAATGAAAAGCCCATGGAATATTGATAAACAAGCTTATAAAAACAGTCCACATACTTGGAGAGTCCTTGCAAGACAGTTCTTGGCAAACAAAATTAATTCCCTTAATATCCTGGAGTAATAGCATAACATCTATATACTGAAGGAATAATGCATGGAAAAAACAGTCTCAAACCAATACATGCAATACTATTACTATAACATGCATTATTTCAAAACAGATTTAGCTGATTTACTAAGCCAGCACGTAAATCAAGACTCTAAACCAACAATTTTTGTTTCCTTCAGAAATCTTGTCCCTAATGTCTCAAAATTCAATATTTTTAATTCCTCTTTGAGGACTCCAAAATACCTTTTTGTGTCTAATTTCCCTTTATTAATTGACACTTTGACGTTTTTCAAACAAATTTTGAAGTCACCAAAAACTCAAGCTAGCATCAATGTCACTCAAATATCTAGAGCGTCAATGAGAAATGACACTTTCTGAACAAGGTTACACTCACATGTTATATTAAGAATAATTTCATAATGCTGCATTTGCCTCTCCATTAGCTACAAGGAAGATTACATGACAAAATCACAAGATGTTTATATTGCTAGCACCCATATTTTGTTCCTTAATGTCTATAAGCCATTTTTATCAATCAATGGAATGTCATCTTCAGGTAAGCGAAATATCAAGTAGTACAATCATTGACTGCAGTATATAAAACCCAATAATTTATTGAAGAACCTAAGTAACGTGAAAGTCCAAAACTCATTTTCCAAAGGGCCTGAAGTATTGAAAAAAAACAATCTAATTCATCAGAAACTACTTTTATCTAGAAGACAATCTGAGATTGAAGAGTTCCTAATATTCTCAACGTGACTATTTAGATTCTTTCAAGGATAATGTATACTTCAAAAACCTACGTTTCTGGATAGATAGGCTTATAGATAGATGGGTAGACAGATAAATCATTTACCCTGTGCTTCAAACATGCCAGTAAAACAATTAATGTATTACTGATCTTAACATATGCAAATATTTAAATTTAAATTATATTTTTCATTTTCATGAAGACTAAGAGTCAATGACTTCACATCTATGGGCTGGTCAGCTGAGTCAGTAGCTGCTTCTGCAACTTCTCAGTTAAGCGTAGTCTGGGTTAATTCACCTAATTTTGCACTCTCATCGAATTCTGTTGTTTTTTCCAGGTTTCTTCCATGTTAAGCAATCACAAATCTCTGTTCAGCTTCAATAGTTTACTGTATTTTTCTTCAGACACATTTTTCTGAACTTTGTCAAAAGTTTTCAAAAATACAATTACATTGTATGGATATATTTTTCCTTATGCACATACTAAGTTACTCTTCACAGAATCACAGAACTGTAGGGTTGGAAGGGCCCTCTGGAGATCATCTAGTCCAACCCCCTGCCAGAGCAGGGCCACCTT